>CAUYUJ010022707.1:36013-58693 GCA_963575745.1 Prorocentrum cordatum
TAGTAGTAGGCGTAGTGGTAGTAGTAGTAGTAGCAGTAGTAGTAGTAGTAGTAGGAGTAGTAGTAGTAGTAGTAGTAAGTAGTAATTAGTAGTAGTAGTAGTAGTAGTAGTAGTAGTAGTAGTAGTAGTAGTAGTAGTAGTAGTAGTAGTGGTAACACTAATAGTAGTAGTAGTAGTAGTAGTAGTAGTAGTAGTAGTAGTAGTAGTAGTAGTAGTAGTAGTAGTAGTAGTAGTAGTAGGTGACAGTACTACTAATACGAGTCGTAATACTAAAAGTAGTAGAGCTGCTTGAAGCTGCTGGTGGGCCAATTGGTCGAGGAGGGTGCGCGCTGATGCTGCGCGTGCCGCAACATGCTTTTTTCTTTCCCTGCGGTGCCAGGCAGGGTTGTGAGAAGTCAGCCACGTCGCTGTGCTACTGCGTGCAACATGCTGCACTGTTGGTGGGGTCAGCTGGCCAAGCCGGCCTTGTAACTGGCGCTTGTGCGACGCTGATGTCGTAGCCGTGAGGTCGTGGACCCTGTCCGCGTGCCGAACGCCCTTGTTGTCGAAGCCGTGTGGTCGGAGACTTTCTGCCTCGACTGCGCACTCAAGTATACTGGAATTGGTAAAGAGTCGATCTGTGTGGGAATCTACGGAATTATGGGATGTAAATGATACAGCGCTTCGATCACGGCTGGCCCCCTGTGGGCGGGGCGGGCGCGCTGCCACGGCCTTTGATACGCCGTGGCTTCCTCCTCCTCCTCCTCCTCCTCCTCCGTCTGCTCCTCCTCCTCCATTTTCTCGTATTTCTTCTCCTCTTCCACCTCCTCCTCCTCCTCCTCCTCGTCCTCCTCCTCCGCCTCCTCCTCCTCTTCAATTTTTATGTTCGACCAACGTTAGAATCGAGCCTGTTGCGTTTGTCCTCCTCCACCTCCTCCTCCTCCTCCTCCTCTTTGATTTCTTATGTATTGTTTGATATTATCATTATTACTACTCTTACCATGACTGTTAAACTTATTATTATTATCATTAAAGTAGTAGTATTAACATTATTCTTACTATTATTATTCGTATTATTATGCAGATTATTATATTCTATCGTATTATATCACATTATATTATAGTGTATTCCAATGTGTTATAACATATTATCATCATACCTACCGGTGTGATCTCGCACTGCTTTATTTCGACCGACCGTGTGCCCATAATGCGGTCGTGCTGGTGGTTGTGCTGGCGGCCGTGCTGGTGGTCGTGGTTGGTGGACGTGCTGGTGGTCGTGCTGGTGGTCGTGCTGCTGGCCGTTCTGGTGGAGGTGCTGGCAGTCGTGCTGGTGGTCGTGCTGGTACTTGTGCTGGTGGTCGTGCTGGGAAGTGCTGGTGGTCGAGCTGGTGGTCGTGCTGCTGGCTGGTCGTGCTGGTGGTCGTGCTGGTGGTCGTGCTGGGCTGGTGGTCGTGCTGGTGGTCGTGCTGGCGGTTGTGCTGGTGGTCGTGCTGGTGGCTGGTCGCGTTGGTGGTTGTGCTGGTGATCGTGCTGGCGGTCGTGTTGGTGGCCGTTCTGGTGGAGGTGCTGGTGATCGTGCTGGTGGTCGTGCTGGTGGTCGTGCTGGTGGTTGTGCTGGTGGTCGTGCTGGTGGCTGGCCGTGCTGGAGGTGCTGGTGGTCGTGTTGGTGGTCGTGCTTGGTCGTGCTGGTGGCTGGCCGTGCTGGAGGTGCTGGTGGCTGGTCGTGCTGGTGGTCGTGCTGGTGGTCGTGCTGGTGGTCGTGCTGGTGTTTGTGCTGGTGGTCGTGCTGGCGGTCGTGTTGGTGGCCGTTCTGGTGGAGGTGCTGGTGGTCGTGCTGGTGATCGTGCTGGTGGTCGTGCTGGTGGTTGTGCTGGTGGTCGTGCTGGTGGCTGGGCGTGCCGGTGCTTGTGCTGGTGGTCGTGCTGGCGGTCGTGTTGGTGGCCGTTCTGGTGGAGGTGCTGTTGGTCGTGCTGGTGGTCGTGCTGGTGGTTCTGCTGGTGGTCGTGCTGGTGGCTGGCCGTGCTGGAGGTGCTGGTGGTCGTGTTGGTGGTCGTGCTGGTGGTCGTGCTCGCGGTCGTGTTGCTGGCCGTTCTGGTGGAGGTGCTGGTGGTCGTGCTGGTGGTCGTGCTGGCCCCTCCCCCTCCCCCCCTGCGCCCCCCTCCCCTTATTCCGACCGACCGTGGGCCACCCCCCCCGCTTCTCCCCTGCGCCCCCTTCCCATTATTCCGACCGACCGTGGGCCACCCCCCCCGCTCCCTCCCTGCGCCCCCCTCCCCTTATTCCGACCGACCGTGGGCCACCCCCTCCGCTCCCCCCTTGCGCCCCCCTCCGCTTATTCCGACCGACCGTGGGCCCCCCCCCCGTTTCCCCCTTGCGCCCCCGTCCCCTTCTTCCGCCCGACCGTGCCCCCCCCCTCCCCCCGCTCCCTCCCTTGCGCCCCCCGTCCCCTTCTTTCCGCGACACCGGGGGCCACTCCCCCGCTCCTCTTGTTCCTCTTCTTCGCCCTCTACCCCTTATTCTGCGCGACCGTGGCCCCCCCACCGCTCCCCCCCTGCCCCCGCCCCCTATTATTCGACCGACCGTGGGCCACACCCCCCCCGCTTCCTTCCCTGAGCCCCCCTTCCCGTTATTCCGACCGACCGTGGGGCCCCCCCCGCTTCCTCCCTGCGCTCCCTCCGCTTATTCCGACCGACCGTGGGCCCCCCCCCGCTCCTCCCTTGCGCCCCCGTCCCCTTATTCCGACCGACCGTGGGCCACCCCCCCCGCTCCTCCCCTGCGCCCCCCTCCACTTATCCCACCAGCCCTTTAGGGCGTAGGTGGTTTAGGGAGTTTCCTCTGCCAACCCCCTTCTTCCCCTTCGGGGAGGGGTTTACCCCTCCCCTTACCCCTCCCCACTGACCTGGACGGGGCGTTCCGCGGGTCGTTGGGACGGCCAAGATGGCCCAAGACATCTCCACGAGCGAAAAGGCGAGAAACACACAAAACATTGATTTTACCTAGGTTTTGGAAGGATTTTGGCCTCTCGGGGGGGCCCAAGAGGCGACTCGAGGCACTCTAGAGGGGCAACGCTAATATACGACCCCCCCTTTTTTGATAGATCTCCTCCAAGATGGCCCCAAGAGCGCCCCGAAGGCTCCCAAGAGCGCCCCAAGAGCGCCCCAAGACGGCCCCACGAGGCCCCAAGAGGCCCCCAAGAAGCCTCCAAGAGGCTGCCAAGAGACCCCCAAGATGCCCCAAGAGCCTCCCAAGATGGCCCAAGACGGCTCCAAGAGCGAAAAGGCGAGAAAGCAAAAAACATTGATTTTACATAGGTTTTGGAACGATTTTGGCCTCTTGGGGGGCCCAAGAGGCGACTCGAGGCACTCTAGAGGGGCAACGCTAATTGGGGACCCCCTCTTCTTTGATCGATCTCCTCCAAGATGGCCCCAAGAGCGCCCCGAAGGCTCCCAAGAGCGCCCCAAGAGCGCCCCAAGAGCGCTCCAAGAGGCCCCAAGAGGCGCCCAAGAGGCCTCCACAAGGCTCCCAAGAGACCCCCAAGAGGCCCAAGAGGCTCCCAAGACGGCCCAAGACGGCTCCAAGAGCGAAAAGGCGAGAAAACACAAAACATTGATTTTCCTTAGGTTTTGGAAAGATTTTGGCCTCAAGAAGGGCCCAAGAAGCGATTCGAGGCACTCTAGAGGGGCAGCGCTAATTGGGGACCCCCCCTTCTTTGATAGATCTCCTCCAAGATGGCCCCAAGAGCGCCTCGAAGGCTCCCAAGAGCGCCCCAAGAGCGCCCCAAGAGGGCCCCAAGAGGCCCCAAGAGGCCCCCAAGAGGCCTCCCAGAGGCCCCCAAGAGACCCCCAAGAGGCCACAAGAGGCTCCCCGAGATACGCAAGAGGCCCCCGGGACCGCCAAGAGGCCCCAAAGACGGCCCAAGAGGCCCCCAAGCTCGCCATTGTCCTCCTCCTCTTCTTTTTCTTCCTCCTCCCTCCTCCCCCTCCCCCTCCTCCTCCTCCTCCTCCTCCTCCTCCTCCTCCTCCTCCTTCTCCTTTTCCTCCTTCTCGTCCTCGCAGTTCTCCATATCCTCCTCCTTATCTTCCTCCTCCTCCTCCTCCTGCTCCTCCTCCTGCTCCTCCTCCTGCTCCTCCTCTTCCTCCTCCTACTCCGACGACGACGGCTCCTCCTACATCCTCCCCCTCTTGGGGTATATGGCGGCTCACCCCGCCCTTTGTTCTTCTGCATGCTCCCCCGCTTCCCTCATAACCTCCACTCCCCTGGGACTCATTTCTGGACGGGCTGGTGGGATACGCGAAGCGTCTAGACTTCGACCGACCCGTGGGCTACCCCCCCGTTCCCCCTTGCGCCCCCCTTATTCGACCGACCGTGGCCACCCCCCCGCTCCTCCCCTGCGCCCACCTCCCACCTTATGCCGACGGCCGTGGGCCCCCCCCCGCCCCCCCCCTGCACTCCTCTCCTTATTGCCACCGAACTGCGCCCCCCCCCCGCTCCCCCCGCGCCCGTGGCCCTCTGCCCCGAGCCCCCCCGCGTCCCCAGCGCCCCAGAGGGGGCCCCCCCCACTGCCCCCTCTGCCACGACCAGTTTATTCCGCGTCGCGACGCACACTACCTCCCCCACCTTTCCCCCCGCGTCCCCAGCGCTCCAGAGGGAGCCCCGCCCAATGCCCCCTCCGCCACGACCATTTTATTCCGCGTCGCGACGCCCCCCCCCCCCATCCCCCCCACGTCACCCAGCGCCCCAGCAAGACCCCCCGACTCCCCTTCCCCCCCGGCGTGCCCAGCGCCAGAAGAAAAAAAAAAAGATAAAACAAAAACGAGAAAAAAAAATGTGGGACGAGACAGAGGACAAGCGACCTTCCTCCATACCCAAACTGACATGCTTCTAGCCGCCCCTTCCCGTCTTCGAATCTGTCCCTTGCCAACGTGTCGCAGCAATTGCGGCACGCTTCCCGGCGCCTGCCAAGGACTGCCTCCCTCGCGATCCCTGGTTTTCTCCATCTCCCATGGACCCACATCGTCATTGTATGATCATTGGCACGCGTGCCCCTTGTATGGTGTTATAATGTATTACATTATGTTATAGTGTGTTATATTATAGTGAATTATTGTATAGTATAGTACATTGTATTTTGATATGCCATGTTATGCTATGTTTTGTTTTGCTAAGTCATGTTATATTGAAATGGTATTATATACTACTTTAGTATATTATATTATATTACACTACATTATATTATATTATATTATATCATATTATATTATATTATATTATGCTATATGTATTATATTAGATTAAGTAATATTATATCATATAACATCATTTCATTTGATATTATATGATATTACATTAGATTATATTATATGAATTTGTACTAAAATATAGTAGGCGATATTATATTGTATTATAATCATATTATATTATGGCATAGTATATACAACACTAATGTATTATATGATGTCCTATTGTATTGTACTATAGTATCTTATATTATACTATATCATATAATATTATATCATAGTATAGTATAACTATATTATAATATACTGTATTATCTTATAATATACTACATTTAATTATATTAGTGTTTGCTACATTATATTATATTATATTATATTATAGTACACTATGTTATACTATATTATTTTATATTCATTATGCTATAAGGTAGTGTACTATGTTAACCTATGTTATATTACATTATCCTTATTGTGATTCGTCTTCTTCTTCTTCTTCCTCTTCCTCCTCCCCCACGTTTTCCTCCTCGTCCTCCTCCTCCTCCTCCTCCTCCTCGTCCTCCTCCTCGTCCTCCTCCGCGTCCTCCTCCTCCTCCTGCTCCTGCTCCTCCTGCTCCTGCCTCCTGCTCCTGCTCCTCCTCCTCCTCATCAGCATCCTCCTCTTCTTCCTCCTCCTCTTCCTCCTCCTCCTCCTCCTCCTCCTCCTCCTCCTCCTCCTCCTCCCTCCTCCTCATCCCCCCCTCCTCCTCCCCCCCCTCCCTCTCTCTCTCTCTCTCCTCCTCCACCTCCGTCCCCTCCCTCCTCCTCCTCCTCCTCCTCCCTCCTCCTCTCCTCCTTCCTCCTCCTCGTCTCCTCCTCCTCCTCCTCCTCCTCCTCCTCCTCGTCCTCGTTCTCGTCGTCGTCGTCCTCCTCCTCCTCCTCCTCCTCTGCTCTGCTCCTCCTGCTCCTGCTCCTCCTCCTCCTCCTCCTCCTCCTCTGTTTTTTCTTCTTCCTCTCCTCCTCCTCCTCCTCTCTCTCCTCCTCCTCCTCCTCCCTCCTCCTCCTCCTCCCTCCTCCCCCTCCTCCTCCTCCTCCCCTCCTCCTCCTCTCCCCCTCGTCCACGTCCTCGTCCTCGTCTCGTCCTCGTCCTCGTCCTCGTTCCTCGTTCTCGTCGTCCTCCTCCTCCTGCTCTTCCTCCTCTCCTCCTCCTTCTCCTCCTCCTCCCTCCTCCTCTCTCCTCCTCCTCCTCCTCCTCCTCCTCCTCCTCCTCCTCCTCCTCCTCCTCCTCCTCCTCCTCCTCCTCCTCCTCCTCCTCCTCCTCCTCCTCCTCCTCCTCCTCCTCCTCCTCCTCCTCCTCCTCCTCCTCTAGCGCTGCTTAGCTGCGCCGCGCGGCCCTTCCGCATTGGGCGATGTTCGGCCATTTGTTTCACCCCGCCTTGCACTCGCGGCCGTCAGTGCGCAACTGGCCAGAGCAACGAAACACATTTGGACATTTCAACTCCTGAATATTAATCAGCGCCTCCCGTCCTCGGCGGCCCTCGCGCGGAACTCCGCGCGAGGGCCGCCGAGGACGAGATGCGCGAATACAAACGCCCAGAAATACACCAAATGCTCCCCAGAAGGCCCCTGATAGATCACGATTGCCCCCGAATCGCCGCAACCTATCGCAAGATTGCCCAACGCAAATCTTGCAGCCTTTGCCTGCGCAATATACCCTGGGGCCTGCGAAACCCACCCCCCGGGGCTTCCGCTCGGGGCATGTGTCTCGCGCCCAGGGCGCGCGTGCCCACCCCCAAATATGCAAATTCTTCCCCGCTCCGCGCCTTCGGCCTCGCGCTGTCGAGGGGGCGCTGGGAATTTGTGCCGAGGGTTTGGAGTGCGCTGCGGGGTGGGCTCCGCGGGTGTGCCAGGGGCTCGCCGGGGGGGGGCGCCAAAGCGGGCGCGGGTGCCCGAGGGGTGCGTTGGGGGCATGTGCCAGCGGAGTTGCGCCGAGGAGGCGTGCTGGAGGGGGCGCGCCTGGCCGACGAGGAAACAATATGGGCCCATGGAACGGAGCCGCCCCCTCGGTGGAGGGGGCGCGCCTGGCCGACGAGGAAACAAGATGGGCCCATGGAGCGTAGCTGCCCCCTGGGCGGGCCGCGTGCGCGCACCGCGAGCAGACTTGCAAGCGGAATTGCTGGGCAAGCTCGAAGTCGCTTGAACGTTGGCGACGATTCCGAACGCAATTCCGGTTGCAATTCCAGGTTCCGATTGCAAGCCTGGTTGGAAGTTGCGGTCGCAATTCCGCCCAGGCCCCCTGGGCCCGAAGGGTCCCAAGTCTGTCCTGACTGGTTCTGCACCGCTGGGGGGCGGGGCCTATAGGGGTGCCAGGAGGGCACGCGTGAGCACGAATTGTCAAGCTCTCGGCGATTCGTGGGCCTCCTGGTGCCCTCGCCGCCCTTGAAATGGCGGCGGGCCTCGCCACCGCGGGCCTCGCGCGGAAGCGCCTGGCCACTGATGCGCGGGTGGGCACGGGAGGACGGGTCCACAACAATATGGCTCAAGATGGCTCCGATGGCGATTCCAAGTGGCCCCAAGACCACCGCAAGGCAACTTAATATGGTTGCCAATGCGGCACGAGACAAAACAACAACAGCACGAAGAGACTACCGAAGTAGCAGCCGTGAACAACCGAAAACAAAAACAACAGAGGCACGGAGGGGAAGGGCGGGGGAGGCCAGAAAGAGAGGGGGCGAGGCGGCGAGAGCGAATGGTAAAAGAAACAAAGCAGGACAGCGTGGAATAGGAGAAATCAACAGAGGCTCGCATCATCCTCAGCGCCGTACGCCCCCACCCATCTTACGAAGCTGGCAGCCGCCAAGCGCTGGCAAGAGTGAGCGTTGTTCCGACGGCGCGCGGGCCATTGCCCCATGCCTGTATGTTGATCACCCGATCTCCCCAAAATTTCCTCTACTATGTTCAAGTGCAAATCCCTGAAATGAAATGCGACCTCCCGCGGGCCCCAGACGGCCTTAGAAAACCCATCTACGGCCCAACACAACACGAAGACGGCTCCACGACGGCCACAGACACCCGTCATACGGCCAAGAGGGCCCCAAGATGGCCCAAGAGAGCCCCAAGACGGCCTACGAGGGCCCCAAAGGACCCCCACAACTGCCTCACAGGAGACCGTGACAACCCCAAGACGGCCCAAATGAGTTCCACGAAAGCTTCCCAAATAGCGAAGACGAAAGGCCACCGACATCGCCATCGTCATCGTCATCGTCGTCATCATCGTTATCATCATCATCATCGTCATCATCACCATCATCACCATCATCAACATCATCATCATCATCAACATCATCATATCATATCATCATCATCATCATCATCATCATCATCATCGTCATCGTCATCGTCATCATCATCATCATCATCATCATCAGCATCATCATCCCCAACATCTTCATAATCATCATCATGCTCATCACGGCTCTCCCAAGCCTGGGGACACGACGCGTAACACGTGACGTCGTCCTGTGCCCCTCGAACAAATCCACCCAGAATGCTGGGCTGGTACGGTGGCGGGACTGGCCGCAAACAACTGGATGGCGCAACGTGAAATCGGAAACATCCTGCCCCGCCGCTTTCGCACCCTGTACCGTGGTACGTAAAGTCACATGTGGGAGAGGGAAAAACAGTCTCTATGTCCAGACGCATGTTATGGGCACGATCCCATGCGTTGTGTGCCCGCTGGGTTCACATGGGGCACTGAAACACGAGGCACCCAAAATGCGCCTACATGCGGCGGTGGTGTGACAACTTGGACATCCCATTTAACGCACGAAGCGTCCGCTAAGCGGTGATGAGCAGAAACCTGGAAATCCTATTTCAAGCTTCGTGCAAGCATTGTTCGGTACTTTGTAGAATGTTCACTTGCGAGCATCTCAACGCCGTGCGTGACCCCGGATCCCACCGCAATCCACGGATACATGGAAGAGGTGATATCACGACAACGGCTACAAACTAGGGATAACATTGCAAACATAATTAGCTTGGTTTGTGCCGTGATTTTTCAAACACAGTGTTCATGCCGTCTGAGAAACGATCAGCGGGTGACAAACACGTGATATGTTTCGTTGATGTAATGGGTGTCTGCTGGGACGATGATGCCTCGCCAATGTTTTTCGTCTCTGGCGAACGTTATTTCATCTGCGTGTGGCACTGGGGAAAGCGGATTCATTGCTCCCGAACAAATGTCCCATGCTGAGGACCCGCCCCCCTCCCCCCCACACCCGACGGCCTGACGATAATGGACCATGTGGAAAGACAACTTTCGTCAGACGTCAATGTCCCCATGTTCTGGGCAACAACTGGGGACCAACATGTCAACAACATAGACCGATTAACCAAAATGCGTCGTGAAACAACTCCTGTTGTTACCTAATCTCGATAATGACGCACTTGCTAAGGCTGGCACTGCACGGGTATCCTTCAACAGTATCGGGCATGACAATCGGCAGATGGACACTGCATTTGAAAAAGACAGTGTATTTGGTAGTGTTGCCTCACGCAAGACGCTTGAAGTGTGGTTCTTTCCATCGCAAGGTGCTGTTCCACGCGTACACGGCCAATGACCACGCCATCCTTGTTCTGGAGATGCTCCAATAAGCTCACCCAGTATACGAGATCAGTCACGCACGTTGGCCTGGACACAGACAAGCGCTGCAAAACAAATGACCAGATGACGGGCACACTGCTTTCTAGAGCGCGCAAGCCAAACCATATTGATCCGCCCGCCCGCTGACGGAGATATGCTCACATGCATGGTGACCGGCCATGGGATTCGCAATGCAGGCGCCGGCCGGCCGGCCGCTGGTTGCATTAACAAAAAATATCCGCCACCGCGCTTGCAGCGGTGTGTCCAGCCGCCCGTACGATGTAGGGAGTGCAGAAAGTTCCTGCGAATCGTGCCAGAACCGAGCCGCGGTTGTAGAGATCTAACATCTTCACAAGGTCGGATCGATCATCCTACAATTTTGTCAGCGAGACTGCTCCGAAAAGCCTCCTGGTCCTGGTGGCTTTCCACAGGGGCCATGGGTGGACCCAAGAGCCTGGCCAATGCGGGCCTCAGACGGGGCAAGCTGGCACCGAAGCCATCTACCGACCCTTTCCGGACGGTCGCAAGATCCTCCAAGGCTGTCCCAGGACCTCCACTAACAGCACTGCGGCTGCCAAGACAGCCTGGCGACCCTGGACTGACACCCATCAATTTCACGACCGCGGAGCAGGGGAGAGGCTTGGGAAATGGCTTCTTCTGCCTCTGCGCCGACACTGCTTTCTTCCCCATCACCTACCTACCTCTTCGTTCCCGTCCCGCGCATCGGCGCCCATCTCATTGCTTTCGTGCCCCGAAGGGAGCTCCAAACAAGGGCCAAATGGGCGCGACACGGTAAGGGAACCAGACTATCCCTACGCCACCGAAAGCACCATGAGCGGTACAAATGGGGTCCCCGGCAGCTTCGGCGCACCAGTTTGGGCGATATGTTGTGATGCACGACCTACCTAAATCTCTCGTCTTTTCGATCCTGACAAGAGCCCCTTCTGGAGGCTCCCATGGGCGCGCCGCGTTGGGCGTACCAGACTCTTTCGACGTAACCCTCACCGACAAAAAAAACATGGTCTCGACACGCTTGGGGGTACTGGACCGTTCTGCCGGTGCCGCGCCATGAACCCAACTCCCCCAAGGAAGAAACAGGAGGATGGGGGGAGAACCGTCTGGCACTGCGCCAGGCACGCGGCACCTCTCAAGGGCAGGAGCCATATCATATTTGCGAACGGCACAATTGTGTGACTGGCGTGTTTTCTTCGAAGCGGCCTTCCACTGCAAGTTCGAACGTGCACGGCAGAAACAAAGAGCCCCCCTTTCGACAAAAATGCATGCCCAAGAAGTCTCGGTGAGTATCTCGGTGAGACCGCCTTCCTTCTCCTCCCCTCTCCTCCTCCTCCTCCTCCGCCCTACCCTGTCCCAATCTGTTCTGACGTACGTGACAACAAAGGAGTACTGCAAATATTTGCGGGCACGCAGACGAATGCTCAATCAACGATGGCAGTGCGCGGTGCGAGATTATCCACATCCTGCAGTTGAACACAGGTACTAGATTATAGAGGTGTCAGTACCACTAGCTCTTGCCCCGAGCATTGTGGCGGGTACGCGCGGCAGCGCAGCGTGATACACTCTTCTTTGGATGGCCGCTTCTGAATTCGACAGACGCGCCTGCGAGTGGGAGTGAGGCGGGGGTGAGTCAGAGCGCGATGTCTAGAGAGAAGACGGTCTATAAAGTGTAAGATCAAAAGACAGCACAGAGAGAAAGATATTCGCCACCGTGTCTCTTGGCACGGAGTGGGCGTGTCCTCAGGTCCTTGTTCTAATCCTCTAAACCTCAATTCTCACTCCTGAGGGTTCTTTAAAAGGGCCTGGAACCTCAATTGCCAAATCTCCTGGGGCTTCCCGCGTGCCCGTCTGGGGCCCTTCTGGGCCCGAAAAAGCAAGAACCCCAGAAACGTTGAAAAAACCTCACAACCGATATTTTTGGCCTCCTGGCCATCTCGAGCGCCGTGGTGGGGCCAGCCCAGTCCCCACACCCAAGCAGCCCAGTCCCCAAACCGTCTCCTCGGGCCCTCTCTTGGGAGTCTCTTGGAGCTCTCATGTGGCTCTCTTGGGGCACCCTTGGACAGTTTTCGGCCCCTTTGGGGGGGCCCTGGGGCCGTCTTGGGACGAGTTTTGGGGCCTCGTGGGCCGTGTTGAGCCCTTCTGGGCCCGAACAAGAGAGAACCCAAACAACCTTTAAAAACCCTAATGGGATCAATGTTTTTGGCCTCTGAAGCCGTCTCGAGGCTCTCTTGGACCGTCTGGGGGCCATCTGAGGCTCCCTCGGGGCCGTCTGTGGGCCGTTTTGGGGCCCTCTTGGGCCGTCTTGGGGCCCTCTTGCCGTTTCACTCGAATGAGTACGAGGAACCAGGCCATGGGAGCTGCCCGGGGGCCTGTTTGCGAAGGCCCGTTGCATGTGTGGTTGTTAGTTAGTTAGTTAGTTAGTTAGTTAGTTAGTTAGTTTGTTTGTTTGTTTGTTTGCTTGTGTGTGTGTATGTGTCTGTGTCTGTGTCTGTGTCTGTGTCTGTGTCTGTGTCTGTGTCTGTGTCTGTGTCTGTGTCTGTGTCTGTGTCTGTGTCTGTGCGTGTGTGTGTGTGTGTGTGTGTGTGTGTGTGTGTGTGTGTGTGTGTGTGTGTGTGCGCGCGTCATGCGTTGTGTGTCGTGTATCAGATTTGGTATGTTGTGTGGTCTGCCCTTTGTGTGTCTTGTACGCCTGCAGCGCTTTCCGGTTCTGGCACGCAAAGAGACCGCGCTGAGGGACCACCCCTGCGCACCCCCTCTGGTGTCGAGGAAATGCCATCCACGCATTCCGACCCACGCGTACAGAGACCGCGCTGAGACACCACCCCATGCGCATCTCGTCTGGTGTCCAGGAAGTGCCACACATGCCACGCTTTCCGACCCTGGCACGCATAGAGACCGCGCTTAGGGACCACCCCCTGCGCCCCCTCTCTGGTGTCGAGGAAGTTCCACGACTGCCACGCTTTCCGAACCTGTCACGCGTAGAGACCGCGCAGAGGGATCGCCCACTGCGCACCCCTGCTAGTGTCGAAGAAATGCCACGCCTGCCACCCTTCCCGACCCTGGAACGCATAGAGACCGCTCGCACCTCGTCTGGTGTCGAATATGTGCCACACCTGCCACGCCTTCGGGCCCTGGCACGCGTAGAGACCGCGCTGAGGGACCACCCCCTGCGTACCCCCGTCTGGTGTCGAGAACTTGCCACGCATGCTAGGCTTTCCGGCCCTGGCACGCGCAGAAACCGCGCTGAGAGACCGCCCCTTGTGCACCCCGTCTGGTGTCGAGGAAATGCCACAGCTGCCACGGCACGCATAGAAACCGCGCTTAGGGACCACCCCCTGCGCACCCCCTCTGGTGTCGAAGAAATGCCAGGCCTGCCACGCTTTCCAGCCCTGAGATGCATTGAGACCGCGCTGAGAACCCTCCCCCTGCGCACCCCGTCTTGTGTCGAGGAAGTGCCACGACTGCCATGCTTTCGGGCCCTGGCACGCAGAAATACCGCGCTGAGGCACCACCCCCTGCGCACCCCCTCTGGTGTCAAGGAAGTGCCGCGCCTGCTCAGCTTTGCGACATTGACGCGTATAGGACATGTGCTCAAGTACCACCCCCAGCGCACCCCCTGCGGTGTCGACAACGTGCCACGCCTGCTAGGCTTTGTGACATTGGCGCGTGTGGAGACCGCGCTCAGGGACCACCCCATGCTCAATAACCTCTGCCCAACCGCCGACGCAAAGCGCTCGCGCGTGTGTGTGTGTGTGTGTGTGTTTGTGTGTGCGTGTGCGCGCGTGCGGCTGTATGTGGCCGTGTGTCTCACGTCAATGCTGCGTATGTGTCCTGTGTGTATATGCGCTGCATGTGTGCTGTGTGCATGGGTGCTGCGTGCACGGCTGTATGCTGCCGCGTGTCTCATGTCAACGCCGCGGATGTGTTGCATGCGTCTGGTAGGAGACGTGGGTACGACGCGGGCGGGATGCCAGGAGCTGGAGGAGGAGGAGGAGGAGGAGGAGGAGGAGGAGGAGGAGGAGGAGGAGGAGGAGGAGGAGGAGGAGGAGGAGGAGGAGGAGGAAAGGGGAACAGGTGAACATGAGAGGGTGTGTGAGAAACGCGGGTGCGACGCGGGAGGGAAGAAAACCATAACCTCACGAAGCACGTGGGCGAGATCGGAAAACCCTGAACCAAAAAAACAACCATCAATTGGGAGGCCGACTTCCGCCACGCTTCCGCCAGCGTCCGCCGGCGGAAGCGGCCTCGTTTCACTTTCGCGGACGTCCGCCGCCCTTCCTTTTCAACGCGGCCCCCTTAGCCTTGGAAGTTTAGCGGGGGCTTCAGCACAACCGTGAAAAGGACGCGGCGCGTTTCAAAATCGGAAACGAGGCCCTGGAACGGACAGCGGGTGCAGAGCGGCAGGCCCGACTGGCCTCAGCCCCGCGCCCGCGCACCCCCACCCCTGCGGGAGTGGCGCTTGCGGGGGCGGCTCCCCCCCCCCCTGGTGGGGAGGAAGGCGCAAAAAGGTCCACCGCATTCTTAGCGCGGCCCCCTGCGAAAGTATGTCTCGAGCTGCGTTTGTGTGGTCGGAAGAGGGACATGGAGGTACACCGGCGAGGTAAAGGCGGAGGGAGGAGTACTATTTTCGGCGGCAGCGGCAAAGCCTCTCCCCTCACTCGTTGGTGCTGGCGTCGATGCTGGTGTAGGTGCTGGCGTCGCAGCTGTGGGCGTCGCAGTTGCGGCCAGAGCAGGTGGCGGCGTTCGAGCTCCTACTTCTTCCTGAGCTTCTTGCTCCTGCTCGTCTGTGTACCCTTGCCGCCCTTGAGCGCCAGCGACTCCACTTCCTTCGCCGCCTTGGACCTCGTCGCGATGTCGTACTGGAGGCCCGCCCCAACAGCGGCCAGTGCGCCATTGCGCCTCAGCAGATTTAGCGACTCCTTCAACCCTGGGTAGTGGTTCACCGCAAAGATCCATTTGCACTCTCCTGCCTCTAGGCCCTCCTCGTCGTTCTTGCTCTTCACTTTGATGCACCTCGCCGCCGCGAACTTCAACTGCGGGTCCTGCACCATCTTCCCAACCTTCAAGAGTTCGTCCAGCGCGGCCTTGGCGGCCTGCGGTTCGATGCCCTGCTCCACGGCCGCCAGCGCTGCATCCTTCTTGTCCTCCACGGCCTCCGACATGCGGAACAATACTGCCCTCGCCAGCGCGTCGGGGCGCTTGCCGAGTGGGTTGCCCATGAACTCCTCCTGCTTCTCCTTCGCCTTCTCCTTGGCCTTGGTGCCCTCTTCCTCGTAGTGCGCCAGAGCCTGGTCCAGCGCGGTCGCCATCTTCTGCGTCGGCCTGAGCGGGATCACGAAGTTGTCGCCCCTGCGCGCCGACCTCGCCATGTCTTCGTGCTGCAGGACCAGCCGCGCCAGCGCCTTGGCCAAGGGGCCCACCACGTCGGGCTGGTCGCCCTTGCCTTCGCCCGCGACCCCTGCTTCTGCCGCCGTCCTCTTGCTCTCGTTGCTGCCCGCCGTCACTTGCGCCTCGCCTATCGGCTGGAACATCGCCCGCCGCAGCAGGTACTGGTACTGCAGAGAAGGCAGCGGGCTCTGGTGGTTCTGAATGTCTAGCTTGAGCCTCAACTTCTCTGGAACGGACAGTGCAGCGTTTCTGTTTAACGTGTCTAACCAGCGTGTCTTTTCTCGTAAATAACTTCTGGCAGTGAGGATATACCTTAAGTTTCAAGTCCAACTCTGCGAGGGCTTCTGCTGCTGGGTTTGCATGAACTTTATGGGCCGCGTGTTTGTGATTGGCGAACCCCTTTTCCCCATTGCATTTTTTGCCCACACAGGTCGCACTCCAGCCACACGATGGCTGCCGTGTCAGTCACAGTGTCCATCTCGCCGCCGTGAGTCAGCACACGGCAGAAACTGCGCGGCTCAAGGAAGGCGAGCCCGCGCAGCCAAGGCTCAGCCAGCCCAGGAGAGTCGCCATGCAACAGAAAAAGCCGACGGGCCGCGAGCTTCTCCTGTGCGTCCACAGTCTGCCACATCTGCCGCGCGTCCTCCAGCAGCAGCGTCGGCAGGCCCGACTGCTCCCCCTGGCCAACCTGCTCGAACGAGAAGCGTCCGAAGACGACTGCCCTGACCGCAAGCGTCGGGTCGTACAGGTCGTCACAGGGCTCCCTGAAGGCCGGCCATAGCACCTTTCTCCACCACCTCAGTCTCCGTGGCAACAACGTGCTCGCAACCGTCGCAGTACGGGCCTGCTTCCTGATCTCACGATTGGTCTTCTTGTACAGGTGAGCTGGCGAATTTAATAATCCTCGAAGTTTTCTCACCTGCCAGCTCTCCAGCCTGTTGAGCTCCCTCTTGGTGAGGTTGGCGATCTCCAAGCAGTATAAGCACGCCGAACGTACCAATGCCTTCCATAATCGGATCTTCAACTTGGGGCTAAACCCGCTCTTGAATGCACGGCGGAGCAAGCGCGCATGGGTGGAGTTGGCGGCCCTGATACGGTTGGTGACCTCCACGTGGTGCGCGCCCGTCGCCGCCAGCTGCGCCCCCAAGTGCTTGACCGTCTGTTGTGGGTGCAGTGGGAAATAGTCTTCCCCTTCCCACGTCACAATGCCTGTGCTCTGCGCACGGATATCCTTCAACCTTTTCTTGCTCCCAACTCCAGTCGGCGTGGGCAGCATCTCCGTCTTCCTGGTGTTGGCGCGCATGCCCCCGGCTTTAATTTCGCCTTGCAACACCTCCAGTATGATGGATGCATTGTCGTACTCCTCAATCTCCGCGAACGTGAGCAAGTCGTCCAAGAACGTTAGCTGCGAAACATCCAGCTCCTCGCACTCGTCCTCCTTCAAGCCGTCATTGCTCCGAATCTTCATCAACGAGGGATCGACATGCACCTTTATGGCAGTAACCTCCTATTGGCGAAGTTCGTTCGATATGCGATGCACTATCCCATCATAGACAGCCGCGAATAGCCCAGGACTCTCAACTCCTCCCTGGCGCACTCCTTGCTTGACCCAAATCCGTGCGACAGGCTCATGAGTGGTAACGTCACGGAACAGGTAGCACACACCTTCATGGAGCTCCTCTAAGGTCAATCGGGCGTCCCACCGAACTTCAAGCGCCTCCAGGCTTCTCCACATGTTTTCCCTGACCACCCTGTCGAATGCCTTCTCGATGTCTGTGAGTACTGCCAACAGCATAGGCGGTGGTTTGGACGAACTTCCTCTTCTTTTTACTCGATGTGCTCGCTGATGGCGCACAATCACTTCTCCTGCCGCTGCCACTGCGTCTCGTGTACCTCTCCCTGGCATGGCTCCAAACTGCGTCGGTGAAAGTTTGTGCGCCACTTCCCTCATCGCCGCAAGCGACGTGACCTTAGCGTACGCCTTCCCCACATGGCTGATCAGGTTGGTGGTGCGATGGTCCTTCGACGCCGAGCAACCATCCCCCTTCGGCTTGCGCAACTGCATGGTTTCGCCGTCCTTGAACCTCTGTGGGGCGTCACCCAGAGACCGAGCCGCGTTAAAGACCTGCAGGATGGGCGGCGCAAGCGTGTCAATCGCCAGCTTCCATGATTCAGCAACAGCGCCTCCAGGCGGCCCAGATCTCGGCCACCTAAGCGCGGGTCCCCCCTTCAAGTTGGGCAACGCCATGATGCTCTCCTTCACCGCCTCCATGTCGTAGCTGCCAGTCCTGTCGTCGCCGCGCGTATTCCTGCCTGCCTGGATGGGTCTGTCGTCCAGTTCCATCGCCTGACCGTCGCGCACTTCGCATGTGCTCCGAATGCGCGCTCGCTGGTCGTCCTCAGCGTCGAAGCACGGCAGCCCTGTGTCTGGATCTTTCACTGTCATGATGGGTGCCGCAGGCTTGGGAGCTAACTTATTCACGATGTGGTGGAGGCACCTCAAGTTTCTCTGGCCTGCCGCTCGCTCAGCTTCTTCCGTCAGTGCTACGGTCTTCTGTCGTTTCTCACTCCTGGTAGCCGCTGTCGCCAACTTCGCCGCCGTGTTGAACCTCGACTGAACGTGCGCCCGCAACCGCCGAGCTCCGCCAGGAAGGGCTGCCAGTTGATACTGCCAGTGCTGCTGCGACCTAATCAACTTCACTGTCTCCTCACTGAACACTGTGCCTATCCTCTTCCCCGCCACTGGTGGTGATATGTAGTCCTGCATCGCCGCCTCAATCACAACTCCTTCCATCTCGTTGAAGTACTCCGATGGGGGCTCGTAGCGCATGCCCGCCCCACAAATGTCGGCCCAGTCTTCCTGCAGCCCCTTTGCCTCACGTCCCTCCAAGACTTTAAGCCTGAAGTTGAGCACGCGGTCGGGGAGCCTAACCGAGTTGTCCGAGTCCTCCTCAGCCTGCTGCACCTTCAACAAGTCTGCACTCATGAGCTCCCCCCGCCATCGAACTTTGCATGTTTCTTTCAATGTCTTTGCCGCCTTCACACCCGCAAAGATGCGTGACTCCAATGGCCTGTGGTCCCTGTAGCCGCCCAGGTTCACAAGGAGATCAGCCCTCGGGAACGACGAATGTCCGTATCCTCCTCGCCGCCGCACCAACGCGTAGTCAATCGTAGTCCACGTACCTTGCGGGCTCCTCCAAGTGCCGTCGAATCTTCCTCTCTTGCCGAACGTGTTCAGTGCCATAAGCCCGTAGTCCTCCATGAGCTCCATCAGCGCGTGGCCGTTAGCACTAATCGTTGGGCCATTCCTACGCACGCCAGCGAACCCCACCCATGGCAGCACCAGCGGGACGTGCGCGTTGGCGTCCAGCGTGGCAATGAGCGACGCCCTTGCTGGAACTTGGCCGACCGCTCGGCGACACACCTGCCAGAACAAATCTCTGGCCTCCAGGTGCTTCTCTCTATACTCCATAGCTTGAGTTCTTTTTGGCACATGTCCCGCCTCGTTAGTGGGGGTGTAGCCATTCAACACGTAGATGTCCCGCTCGAACCTCTTCTTGCTCTCACTGCGTTGCCGTACTCCTTGCATCTTCCCTTCCCACCGCGCGTGCTCACATCTGACCTCGCCCTTCTGGAAGTACTTGAGGTTGATGGCAGTGATGCATCCGTCCCGTTGCCCTCGCCCTGACCTCGCCAGCGAGTGCACCTCAAAGCTACCCGACTTCCATGTCTTTCCCAGATCCATCTGCGTGCCCTGCATTGTGAAGATGGCCACGCTCTCCTTCCTAGCCAACTCTAGTAACTCGTCCAGCCTCCCCACCCGACGCAGCGACTCCACGCTGAAACTCCACACCTTCAGTGTTCTCTGCTTCCATGTGGCTCGCTGCTCTTGTTGTTCGTCGTCCGTCTTCACTTTCACCAGTACTCTATCATCAGCTCGATGTGGCAGTTGGGTCAACTCCGCGACAGTCTCTGGAGTGACCATCTGCGCGGCTGAGGCACGTGTAATCCTCTGTCCACGGTACCATGCCACGCCTGCCACCAGCTCGAGCCTCGCTGCTCGCCTCAAGGCACGCTTGCCGCGCATCGCCCGTGCGCCCTCTTTCCAGCAACCACCTCAGCCCAGCACGGTGTTGCCGTCCTCGCGGGTCGGGCACCCCGCGAACGCTCACCTCGCAGTGGTCCTCGAAGCACTCCCCCCTCACCGTGTCCCCACTGCCCACATGGCGCGGCCGACTAGGGGGGGCAAGCACTGGCCAGGACTTGCGACCTGGCACGACCGTCGCTGCGACGCAACCGTCTTGAGCCGTCGAGGCTTCCGCCGCCCTTCCGCCGCCTTCCGCCGAGGAACAGATGCCCACTCCTCGATGCCTCGAAGAGGAGGCCCTCTCTTGAATGCCTCGTGCCCCTCCCACGTCGCACGAGCCGAGAGGGAGAGCCGACAGGGACAGAGGGACTTGGGAGCTGGCGCGCGCGAACCAGGGACAGTGCCTTGAGCAGGGACCGACCGTCCCGGCATTCCTATAGGCCTACCACGAAATGTTCTTAGAACCCCCAAACATGTTCTAAAAACAAAAACAATGTCCTTATAACATAAGCCCGATGTGTTAAAAAAAGACCGTCCAAGCCAGAAAGGTTCTGAGAACATGTCGTGGAAACCACAAAAGGTTCTCAGAACATTGTTTGGTAGGCCTACAGGCACGCTCGAGTGCCAGCCACTCGCGCGAGCCGCAGGGCGCGCCGCGCGGCTCTCGCGGGGCCCCGGCCAGGGACAAGAGGGCGCCGCCTGCCCAGGCTCAGGACGGCGCGCCTACACGGGGGCGGGCTGGCTCGGGGCTGGGGAGAGCCGCGCGGGCTCAGGCCTGGTCGCCCCCCCCTCGATACAGGCCTCGGAAAAAATAGCGAATACTCAATCCACATTCATCTGTTAACGCCCCCCCCTCCCCTGAATGTTCAAAGTTGGCGGTGGGTCTGGTGAGTTGCACCTCGACCGCAGTCTCCCCCGTGCGTGCCAACTTTGAGTTTGCGGGGCAGGGGGGGTGTTTACTAGTTTCCCTCTACCGTAGTTCTGCGGTGATGGCATTGGATAAGGAGACCTTCGATGAGGAATCCAAGGCCTGGAAGCCAGTGGGCAGCCCATCGTGGGTTGGCCATGGACCACACCGCCGCCCACATCGGATAAGAAGCCCTGCAGGGTCTGAGGCCTCCTGGGCACGTTCCTGAACCAATGCCCCCACCGTAATCAGGCAGGCAGGTACCTTCCTCCAAAGCTGGGGCCACGTCCTTCGGGCATCCGCCAGCTCAGGTCGCCCCGCGCAGAGGAGGGGGCGCGTCGGTTGAGCCTCGCGACGCGCACGCCTCGCTTACTCTGCCCGCGCTCTCGCGGCCACCTCCTCGCCCACTCTGCTCCTGCAGTGCTATTTTCCTTCTCCGTGCTCTGCCAGTGCCCCATCCTTTCAGTCAAACCCCGCCTCCTGTCCAGTCGAGGGTCTGTCAGGAGTGTGTTGCTCCAGTCAGTCGCTTCCCCGCCCTCCTCATGGGGCGAGCGACTGTGAAACGCCTCGCCGACCTCACAGCATATCCGTGCATGCATGTACGCTTGATTGTGCTCAAGGAGATACAAGCGGACTGCAGGCGTGCCTGCAAGGCGGGCAACCAAGTGCTTGCGTGTGTTATGCGACGCGATGTGGCATAACACGCTGCAACATGATGTGGAACACGCATGTGTTATGAACGTCCGTTTTGTCATGATAAAGCTGTGATGCCCGTGTCGCATACGCTCTTGCATTGCGGCCAAAACGCGTAGAGCGGCCGGGGCCAGGAGCATCGCGCAACGCTGGATCGTCTACTTGCTCATGCCGCTTCTGGCATGATATGCGCAAGGGTTTTGCCTGGCCGCTCGTCCGCTGGCCATCTTCTGGCTGCAGCCTCCCCGAGCCTGGCTGCTGGCTTGGCAACAACGCCGCAAGAAACTCAGATCCACCAGGGGCCCCGCGAATGGAGGTTCCCACTCCTGGCCTCTCCCCACGGGCGTTGCGTTGCCTGAAATGGCCCTGGCCCAGGACGGCCCGCCCTTGGCTCCTCCAGGTGGGCCCAGACGGCCTCCCGAGCGGCCCCCGTCACGAAGTGCAGAGGGCCCCTGGGGCTCCGGAGTGGCGCGCAAAACTGGAGGGTTCGCACCTGGGGTCAGAGCTACCTCTGGCAGCCGCAAGCTCTCCTTCCCAGCGCACCTCTCCCTGGCTCCCGCCTCCACAACCCCTCCCTCCCATCCGCAGGGCCTGCCGCGAGCAAGCGGCCCAAGAGCTCTGGCCGCGACAGCGCGGGCTCGTCCTTGTCCTCCCCGAGTTCGTCCGCCGTCTTGTTGGCCATGGCACTCGGGCATCGGTCACCATGGCTTTCGGGCACAGATCCTCATCCGAGGCCAGAGAGAGTAGTTCGAGTTTGGGCAGGGGAGGCGGCGGGAAGGTATCACCATAATGATGGTGGTGATGTCGGCGATACGATGGCCATAGTCCTTTGCTTTCGTGAAGCGGTTCTCGCCCGAATCTCCTGTCGCGAGCTGTCTAGAGCTGCCGCGCGGCATTGGATCCCTCTGGTTTTTCAAGAAGGATGAGCGCAGGGCGCCACAGGGGACTAAGGTGGTGTTTGAACGAGGGCTCGATCCGAACTGCCAAGGACAAACGCAGACCAGAACGACAGACGCACCTGGCCAGCTGGGAATAGAGGCAGACCAGGGCAATACAAACATCTGAGTCAGTGGGCCATGCACTGGCCAGAGCCTTTATCCTTGGTGGAGCGGTCTTCACCCGAATCGTGTCGTGAGCAGTTTCGAGCTTTTCATGCAAGGTCGGTGGCGCGATTCGTTACCACATCGCCGCTGCACATGTGCAAGTGAAGTGACAATTGTTCCTTCTCGACCAACAGTTCTGCACACCATCACAGCACTTGTGAACAACATGTGATGCTGACCTTCGGTGATGCAACAAGAACCGAAAACGATCCGCAAACACACACACACACACCCGCACCCGCACCCACACACACACACACACCCACACAAACCCACACACACCCACACACACACCCACACACACCCACACACACACACACCCACACACACCCACACGCACCCACACACACACCCACACACACCCACACACACCACACACACAAACCCACACACACACCCACACACACATACCCACACATCCACCCACATACCCACACCCACACCCACACACTCACACTCACACCCACACACCCCCACGCACACACACACACACACACACCCACACCCACACACACCCACACACCCACACACACACCCACACACGCAAACCCGCACACACGCACACACACACACACGCACACACGCACACACACGAACGCACACACGCACAAACGCACACACCCACACACGCACACACGCACACACGCACA
>CAUYUJ010022707.1:58793-68793 GCA_963575745.1 Prorocentrum cordatum
ACACACGCACAACACACACAACACGCACGCAACACACACAACACACACACTACACACAACACACACAACACACACAACACACACACAACACACACACAACACACACAACACACACAACACACACACACAACACACACAACACACACAACACACACAACACACACAACACACACACAACACACACAACACACACACAACACACACACAACACACACAACACACACACACACTGGCGCGCGCATCAAATCGTTGCCGTAGATGGAAAACGGGTGGGAACTGTCAGGTGTGGCACACGCTGCAGCGGGAACGCCGTTTCTGTTGCTGCACCACTGCGACCAACGATGAAGCGATAATGCCCTTCCGTTGGACGGAGTTTCTATGAAGTCCGCTACGTGGCACACAATGCAGCGGAAACACCAATGTCACTGATGCAAGAAGACGGCTAAACATGCGACGAAAGCGTCGTTCCTTTCGGTGGAAGGTCGACGACAACCCGTGGTTGGGGCAATCCCTACGGCGAGAAAGCCACCTACGTGAGTGCGGTCAGCGTTCTGGCGAGTACGTCCTTCCGTTGGACAGAGACTCTCTGTAGATCATTGCATGCGGTAAGCGCTCCAGCGGGAGTATCAGCTTTGAGAGGCAGTGGGAGCAATTCGAGACCATCCTGTGTAATAAGCCGTGGCGTAACAGAAAGGCGGGCGCAAGCAAACATGGCATCAGGGGGACAGAAAAAAAGGAGAGAGCGAGAGAGAGAAGAGAAAGAGAGCGAGTGATAGAGAGAGTGAGAGAGAGAGAGAGAGAGAGTGCTTACGAGAAGTGCGCGCACGCATTCTTTTTAATGGGGTTGTTTGGGGTGGAGTGTTGCTGTGGGTACTACGCGACGCTCGTGTCCCAGCCCCCCCGCCCTGCCTCGGCCGCGCCCGAGAGTGGGCTCCCTCCTCGCCTCCACCCCGACGGCCCCTTTAGAAGGAGGGAGGTGGCATGCGTCGCGCTTGCCAGCGGATGTATCACTGCGCGGCTGTAGGCGAACGGCGACGGCGGCGAACGACCAACGACGAACGATTACAAACGGGCGACGAACGACGAACGACGAACAACGACTGGCGACCAGGACGGCGACCGTCGACGAACGGCGAACGACGACGAATTGCGGACGACGCGAGACGAACGTCGACCGACGCCGCGCACGCGGGCATATCGCAACGCGGCCACCGCGCTGGGGGTGGGTGGGGGGGTCTGCAGGACAAGTTCTCGAGAACCATCAGGCCGCGTCGGGACCCCTCGGGCGCGGGTTCGCGCGTCGCATCGGCGGCGGTCTCGACGCGCGATTTTCGCGCAGGGGTCGGCGCGCGGCGCCAAGCAGCACCCTCGCGCGACTGTGCTGCGCTGAGCGCGCAGGGAAGGGCTCGCGCGTAGCATGGGCGGAAAGCTCGGAAGGCAGATCCTCGCTCGAAGGTCGGCGCGCAGCGCTAGGCAGACTCCTCGCGCGACTGAGCAGCGCTCGGGCGCACGAACGAGGACAGGCGCGTCGCGTCGCCAGCGGTCTCAGCACACGATCTTCGCGTGGGGGCCGGCGTGCGCAAGAGAGAGGACTCGCGCGCCGCATCCGCGATGGTCTCGGCACGCAAGTTCACGCGCGGGGGTTGGCGCGCGGCGTCATGCAGCGTCGTCGCGCGAGTTGGCAGCCTCGAGCGCGCGGGGGAAGGCTTGCGTGTCGCATCGGCGGAATGATCTGCCGGCGCCCCGGACTTGATCCGCGAAAGTGATGGCGCTTCGCTGCGCGACTGGACACGCGCGCGCCGCAAACGCGCCGCATATGCGGGCGTATCGCTACGCAACCACCGCGCGGGGGGGGAGGGTGGGGGTTCTGCAAGAACTTCAACTGCTTTCTCGGGGTCCGTCAGGCTGCGTCGGCTGGGGCTTCCTGGGTGCTTTCTGTGACTTCCTGGGGGCTTCTGTGGCTCCCCTCATGTTTTCTGGGGTCTCCTCTGGCGCCTTGGGGCTCCTGGAGCTTCCTGGGGCCTCGCACGCTTTCTGGAGCCTCCTGAAGCTTCCTGGAGCGTCTGGGGGCGCCTAAAAACGTTCGGGACGCCTGGGGGGCGGTCGGGGGCGGTTGGGGGCGCCTGGGCGCACCTGGGGCTGCTTGGGAACGCTTAGGCGCTCCTGGAGCGTCTGGGGGCACCTGGAAGTCTGGGGACTCCTTGGCGCGCCTGCAGGCAGAACAGCGCCTGACCCGCCCTGGAGCGCTTGGGCGCTCCTGGAGCGTCTGGAAAGGCCTGGGGACATCTCAAGCGTCTGGGAGCGCCTGGAAGCACCTGGGGCCGCCTGGGAAGCGCTTGCCGCTGCCTGCGAGCGTTTGGGCGTTCCTGCGAGCGTCTGGGAGCGCCTGGGAGCACCCGGGAGCGCCTGCGGGCGCTCGGGGCCGCCTGCGGAGCGCCCCGGGGCCGCCTAGGAGCGCTCGGAAGCTCCTGGAGCGTCTGAGGGAGGGTGCCTGGGGGGCGCCTGGCGGCGTCGGGGGCGCGGATCCTCTTGCTCTTGCCAGGGATCGCGGCCTCGGGGGCGCCGATCGTGTTTGCTTGTGTGTGTGTGTGTTGATTGTGTGCTTGATCGTTTGTTTGTCGGTTTGTGTTCGGATATGTACACATATCCGCCGGCCCCCTTGTGGGGCCACCAGGCTGTAGGCCGGAGGTTCGCAGTTTCCTGTGCCACTTGCAGCTTCCAGTTTCCACTCTTACAGTTCTGCTTCTTGCTGCTTACTGTTCCTTGTTGATTTCTTGCTGCTTACTGTTCCTTGTTGATGGACCGCGCGAGGGGGGGAGGCCCAAAACGGGCATTTTCACCACCCTCAAATCGTATTGTCTGAATTGCTGGGGTGGGTAAAAATTGACACCCCTCACGCAGATCGGCGGGGTCAGGGTCCAAACGCACGGGGGATTTACCACATTTCTGAAATTCGGTGGCACCCCTCACGCAGATCGGCGGGGTCAGGGTCCAAATGCACATGGGATTTGCCAGTTTGTTTTGAAATTCGGTGGCACCCCTCACGCAGATCGGCGGGGTCAGGGTCCAAATGCACATGGGACTTGCCAGTTTGTTTTGAAATTCGGTGGCACCCCTCACACAGATCGGCGGGGTCAGGGTCCAAAAACACATGGGATTTGTCACATTTCTGAAATTCGGTGGCACCTCTCATGCAGATCGGCTGGGTCAGGGTCCAAAAAACACATGGGACTTGCCACATTTCTGAAATTCGGTGGCACCTCTAATGCAGATCGGCTGGGTCAGGGTCCAAAAACACATGGGATTTGCCACATTTCTGAAATTCGGTGGCACCCCTCACGCGCTTTTGGGCGCTATTGGGCGCCATTGGGAGCTACTTTAGCGCTATTCGGGGCTACTCGGCGCTATTGGGCGACATTCGCCGCCATGTTTTCTATCCAAGACGAGCGGAAGCTTCCGTGATTCTCTTTCTACGCAACGAGCTCCCCCTCCTCATCCTTCTCCGCAAGCGCCAGGAGGTTGGGGGTGAGCGCTTGTCTACGCCCGTGCGCGCTTCTCGGCCAGCTCCGCCGCCACCGCGATCACCGAAGGGGCCAGCGGGGTCTCGTGCACCGCTCGGTCCTGGCCGTAGCCGCATGTGGTACTGGAGCTCCGCCATGTGATCTCGAAGCGTTCCTGCCTCTCTGCGCCAATCGCTGCCCGAGGATCGCTGCTTGCTCGTGAGTAGCACCGGCCGAGCACGCCGCTCCGCTCCTGCGAGTCTCTCTCTCTCTCTCTCTGGAGTGCTCTTGGCCTCGCGCTGCCAGACTGAGGTGCCCTTGCGCTGCGCGAGCGCGAGGCCGCCGAGGCGCTCGTCCAGTGGAGACGCTGCGAGGGTCGGCTCGATTGCACGGCTTGCATGTCGTGTCAGATCACCGCGGCGCCGATGAGCGACAAATCACGCGGCTTTCGTAATCACAACCACGTCCCGCATGAACGTCACAGACTCAACCTGGTGCCGCCAGTCCGTGGAGGCATCTCTTCGGGCCTCTATCTGGTGAGCCCCCACCAGGATCTCGTCCTTGGTGAGGTACGCGGACTCGCTCAGCTTCGTAAAGTACGCGCGCACCGCCTCGCCGTCGTGGGTGTAGGGCGCCTGGATGTGCACGTCCTCGATGATGTAGACTCCTCCCCTGCGTAGCGCTGTCGGGAACAATATCTCGAATCGCGCGATCTGGTCCTTCGCCCAATGGTTCGCGTCATCCACCACCACGTCCGCAAAGCCGGCATCGAAACCGGCCTCGCGTAGCCTGTCCAGGACAGAGGCGCTCGAGGCGTTTGCCTGCACAACGTGCACGTTGCCTCGCGAGAGGGCGCCGTGGTTCTCCAGCAGTGGCCGGGCCCGCTCAAAAGTGGCGGTGTTCTTATCGACCCCCACGATGCTGCCGAAAGGGAAGTACTCCGCCCACATGGCCAAGGAGGAGCCGGAACGGACGCCGAGCTCGAGCACGTTAGCGGAGATGGGCAGGTGCAGCAGTACCCGCTCATAGGCACCCAAGTAGTCGTGCCAGCCGCTGGCCTTGTCGCCGCCGCCGATGACCGAAGCCTCAAAGAGAGCGCCGATCTCGTCCAGCGACTTCGTGCATGCCAGCAGCTCCCCGCCGCCCTGGCCGCATCTGGGCCGCACCGGGCCGCGGGGCGCGCGGGGCTTTCGGCAGCAGAAGTCGGGGGTGTAGGGCCAGACCCAGCACTCCGTGGAGTCGGCGAGCCCCCCGCAGCAGAGCGCGTGTGTGAAGCCGCCCTGCGCCCAGCACTTCGAGTTGCCCTCTGCGTCTACTGCGGGCGCCAGCGGTGTGATTGTGCCGCTGGCTGGTGAAGCGGCGTCCTCTGCGTGCGCCAGCGGCGCAGGCGCGTCACCAGGCGAGGCGTCCCGCGGCGGTGGGCCCTGCGACCCCGCGCTGGCGGAGGCGTCCGCGGCCGAGCTGGGGGCGAAGCTGGCGGCAGTACGCGCTGGCTCCTGGCCGCAACACCTCTTATGCGTGTGCTCCTCGTCCCAACACCCCACGTTGCCCTCCCGGCCCCACACTCGGGGGTTGCAACAAGCATGCCAGTTGAAGTCGTTGTCCCAGCAGTCGTGAGAGCCGTTGCCGATGAAGAAGTTATCTTGCATGTACTCGGCCCACCTAGAGTCGTTGTTTGGGGCGTCCTCTGGCCAATCGCAATAATGCGACACCCCCAAGTCTTTGCTCTGCAGCCACTGCACAATATGCCCACGCAATTGCAACAACTCCGCATTCACCCTGTCCATTTCTTCCGCGTGCACAGGGTGCAAAAACAGCGCGCAGATGCCGCTGGCGCCCAGCAGCCGTCCAGCCCCTGCTGCGAAGGCCATGTTGCGGCTGAGCAGCTCGCGCCGTGCCCCCAGGAAGCCTGGGGACAGCCCGCCATGCAGGTCCAGACACCAGGCCAGGTCGAGGTCTTCGGCGCCCCTGCCGAGTTTCCTGCGGATCAGGTCCTCGCTGCACTGCCGCAGCCACGGCCCAGCGTCCCGCAACAGGCCCCCGCTCAGGACGGCCACGTTCGTCGCGAAGCTCATGTGCCGTCCCGACCCCGTCAGCGTGGCCTTCAAGGAGCCGAGGTAGTTGTGCTCCGAGGCGTTGAAATACCTCGCCAAGCGCTCCTTGACGGCCCACAAGTTCACGAAAGTGTCCGCGTCCACCTTCATGAACCAGTTGCAACTGTCTGCGTGGTGCTTGGCCAGATACCTCCAGAGGTAGAAGGCGCGCACGCCGTTATGGAGAAAACCCAAGTCCGCATCGCCTGGTAGCCGGAGGGCCATGCTTTCGGGAGCCGGTACAGTGCGCGAGACCAGAAACACCTCCACTCCGGAGGGCCTGGCTGGGCCCTCCGCCGCCCAGCTCCTCAGCACAGCGGCAGCATCATCCACGTATCGCTGCGACGCGGCTGTGGCTAGCACGAACACGCACAGCTCGTGACCACCGCGGCCCAAAAGCGCTGCTGCGGGGCCCTCGAGCAGCCGCGGTTGGATCCACTCCGTGACCAAAGCCGCAGGCGACTCTGGGATCGCCGAGGCCGTCTCAACGCGTGGCTGGACGCTCAACGAGACGAACGCGTCGCGGACCAGGCAGTCCTGTAGGGCGCGGCGGACAGCGACCGAGATCAGAGGCTCGGACATAGCAGTGCCGCCCACGACCACCTGCTGGACCGCGAGCTCTGGCAGCGAGACGCCCCCGGGTACGCACCCCTGGTTCTTGAACCACCGCCTGCTCTTCCCCACGAGGCGGTGCAGGTCCTCGAGCTGCGGCCCGGAGAGCCCAGAAGCCACGAGAAGGCACTGCGCCCTGCTGATGCGCCCGGCGCCCACGTCGAGCGCGCCCTGCAGCCTCGCCCAGGTGCTCTGGCCCTCCGTCGCCTCGGAGTCGAAGAACGCCTCCTCCGCCGAGTCGACCCAGGGCTGCAGCGCGACGTTGTGCATCGAGAGGCACAGCCCGAGTGCGCCGCCCTCCTGCCTGGTCAGGGGCGTGTGGAATCCTTCTCGGGCGCACGCGAGGAACATCTGGGGCAGCTGATCCAGCAGCTCCCGGTGCACGGCGATCCCAGCCTGGGCGGCAGGCAGCCACACGGGCGACAGCCGCTCCTCCAGGACCAGGGCCTGGGCGACCCCGAGGTACGACCTCCTCAGCAGCCTCGAAGAGCCCAGACACCTCAGGCGCTCCGAGAGGAGAGGGACGTTCACGTAGGTGCCCGCGGGCACCTTCAGGAACCACTCGCACCACTTTGGCAGCCTGCAGGGGGAAAGCACGGGGACCATGACCAAGACTGAGCGCGGATACGTCGTGTCGATCTTGGTCACCGCCCATATTGGTCAACGTCAGTTCGTGAATCACTCGAGAGTCGGCGGCGGCCGGCATGTACAATGACCAAGATCGGCGTCGACAAGACCACGCAGCATCTTAGTCATGGTCAGTGCGCTTTTTCCCTCGACATCCTGCGCTCCCAGCTCACCCAAGAGGCCAGCGAGGCCGGAAGCACCTCGCGGCTGCCACCGCCACTCTTCGCCGGGGCAGCCCGTGGCGCCGCGAAGAACGTCGCGTTGTCCTTGGGGGTCCCAAAACCGCGTGATGCCAGACCGCGCGGTGACGTCGAAACCCGAAGAGACCTCACCGCACGGTCAGTCACCGCACGGTCTTGGAACCCTGGGGACCCCCCGTCGCCCAAGACGTCCTCGGATAACGACCCAAGTTCCAAAGCCGCGCGGTGACCCCGAATATCCCCCACTGGCTCACCACACTGGCCCTCCTCCGAACGTGTGGCTTCCGGGCCATAACTCGGGTCCCTGGCGGCCGTTCGGGACGAATGGGCTGGGCCCTGCCCCCCCCCCCCGAGCGCTCTCGGCGAGGCGCAGATGCGCTGGAGCGTGTCCCGAGGCAGGAGGACCCCCAGGAACGAACCAGAACGCCCGAAAACGCCGAACCCCCGACGGCGTGGCCACCGCACCGTTCGGGGATCCCCGGTGTCCGCCCACGTGCCGCGCGACGCGCGCCGGAGCCTGGCGCCCTCGCCGCCCGGCGGGAGGTCCACTCCGACGCAGAGCCGCGCCGCGGGCCCCGTGGCGGGCGCGGCCGCCCCGAGCGCGCGCGGCGCCACGAGCGGCAGCATGGCCCTCGCCAGGGCAACGGCCCGCCGCCGCGGAGCGCCCTGCGCGCGGCCGCCGCGAGCCGGGGCCGCGGCCTCGCCACCGCCGCCGCCCGCGCCGCGGCCGGCTGGCGCCGCCGCGCGGCAGGCCTCGCCGCCGCCAGGCTCCGCTGCTCGGCCTGCTCCTCCTCCATCTCCTCCTCCTCCTCCGCCTCCTCCGCCTCCTCCGCCTCCTCCGCCTCCTCCTCCTCCTCCTCCTCCTCCTCCTCTTCCTCCCTCCCTGTCCTCCGCCCGCCGGCGCGGGGCGGCTCATCGCAGGACGGCTGTGGCCAAGCTCCGCGTGGCGCGCGGGCGCCCTTCGAGCCAGAAGCTGCAGCCCAGTCGGGCCTCGCAAGGACGACTCGCGTCGTCCTGGCCAGGATCCGTGCAGAGTGGCGACCTGAATTTTTCCAAAGCGTCGTCCGACTTCGAGCCGCTGGGGAGCATGCAGCTGGAGGTGCTCGGCAGGGACTGCTGGTCTTGTGGCGGCGCGAGTGGGACCCGCGCCAGCGACGATCAGGGCCAGGGGGGCACACGCGAGTGGTGGCGACCAGCGTTGGCGGTAATCAGTGCTAGTCAGGCTAGGCACTGGTAACAGCAACCAGCGTTCGCGACAACCAGGGCTGTCGAGGCTGGGCGTGGGCTGGTGGAAGAAACAAGCGCTGTCAGTAATCAAAGCAATTTGAGGGGCGACCGGCGGCCAGACAGCGTGGGTCTAGCAACGGCTAGTGGCCGCAACCATCACTGGCGGCAACAAGGGCTAGCGACAACACACTCTACTGATAGTAACCGGGGCTAGTAACAGAAACCAGCGTGATCGTCAATCAGAGCGAGCGGGATTGGCGGCGGCAACATGGCGCTGGCGGTGCGTATCGTCTATTCTTTACAACCAAACGGAGGAAGCACGCAATGCGAATGTTCCAATCAAGCAACTACAAATTGCTATTGCGGTATTCAGCGCTAGCCCCAGCTTGGGCGACGGCAGTCAGCGCTGGCGGCAATCAAGACTATGTAGTGAGGCTTGGCGAGGGCGCGCAGAGGAAGGGGTTAGAGGCAGCAGCCAGAACTGGCACCAATCAGGGCTATAGGGCCAGGATGGGCTAGCAGGAGCCACGATTGGCACCCAGCGGTTGCTGTATCAAGACCATGTGAGGCTAGGCGGGGCCACTGGTGGCAGGCCACATTGACGATAACCAAACCTGGCAGGGCTGGTAGTGGCTATGCCCAGGCTGGCAGTAGTGGTTAACAGCAGAAATCAATCGACCCCATGGGGTTCATCGGCGTGTGAAATGTTTCCCCCTCCCCAAACCCCTCCCCTGGGAATCGGTCCAATCGATTTGGAGGGGGGGGGTCCCCCAGGACCCGGGTGAACGCACCTAGAGGGGCAGAGGGCCCTAAAACAAACCAAGAGAGCCCCAAGAGGGCCTTGGGGCGGTCCACGAGGGCCACGAGTCGCTGAAAGGTCTATCCAAAACGCCCACGCTGGCCTCCAGACTGCCCAATATCCCCCAAGACGCCCCAAGAAGCCCCCAAGAGGCGTCCCAAGAGGGCCTCCAAAAGTAGAAATCGCCCCGTTCCCTTCGGAAAACACGTTTCCTTTGGTTTAACACATTCGCCTCTTGGGCGTCCACAACGTTCCAGACGGGCCAAGAGGCCTTAAAGATCGCCCCAAGACGGGCCACGAGGCCCCCGAGAGGGCCCCAAGACGGCCCAAGAAGCGCACAAGACGCCCATGGAGGGCCCCATGACAGCCCCAAGAGGGGGATCCCGAACGGACATTTCGAGTCTTCCACCCCAAGGCGCCTCTGGGTTGCCCGAAGAAGCCGGCAACAAGCCCCCAGGGAGCCCCAAGATGGCCGCAAAAAGCCTCCAAGCGGCCCCCAAGAGGCCCCCAAGAGGTTCAACAACTGCCTCCAAGACACCCCCGAGACGCCTCCCACGAGACCCCATCAACCATCCGAGTGGCCTCAGACCCGCAACCCAGACACGGTGGCGGGATGTGCCGAAGGCCATTCGATCCGCCGCCCCCTGTTGATTCATCACGTGGGTGCCTGGCGTGCTAGACCCTTTCGGTTATTGGTTTTGGTTCTTTTCCAAAAACTCCTCCTGGGCCTCCGGCGCATCCCGCCGGCCACCCGGAAAGATTGCCAAGGACCTCAATCTGGAAACAAATCCTCCAAGATGGCCCAAGATGGCCTCCAAGATGGCCACGTTGGCCCAAGATGGCCTCCAAGTTCGCCCAAGATGGCCTCCAAGACGGCCCAGGAGAGGAGGAGATGCCTCAAAGTCCGCCCAAGAAACCTCCAAGACGGCCCAAGAGGTGCCC
>CAUYUJ010022707.1:73793-119939 GCA_963575745.1 Prorocentrum cordatum
CTCAGCAGCCCTCGAAAGTGGCGACAGTTTCACAGATCGCAGCCCCCCAGGGATGGCGAGGTCTAATTGAGTCTGCGGTGAGTACCCACTGTGCTGGGCCCCCCAGCAGGCCTCGAAAGTGGCGACAGTTTCACAGATCGCAGCCCCCCAGGGATGGCGAGGTCTAATTTGAGTCTGCGGTGAGTACCCACTGTGCTGGGCCCCTCAGCAGCCCTCGAAAGTGGCGACAGTTTCACAGATCGCAGCCCCCCAGGGATGGCGAGGTCTAATTTGAGTCTGCGGTGGCCCACTGTGCTGGGCCCCTCAGCAGGCCTCGAAAGTGGCGACAGTTTCACAGATCGCAGCCCCCCAGGGATGGCGAGGTCTAATTTGAGTCTGCGGTGGGTACCCACTGTGCTGGCCCCCCCAGCAGGCCTCGAAAGTGGCGACAGTTTCACAGATCGCAGCCCCCCAGGGACGGCGAGGTCTAATTTGAGTCTGCGGTGAGTACCCACTGTGCTGGGCCCCTCAGCAGCCCTCGAAAGTGGCAACAGTTTCACAGATCGCAGCCCCCCAGGGATGGCGAGGTCTAGTCTGAGTCTGCGGTGAGTACCCACTGTGCTGTGCCCCTCAGCAACCCTCGAAAGTGGCGACAATTTCGCAGATCGCAGCCCCCCAGGGACGGCGAGGTCCCGCTCATGTCCGCGCGGTGCCTCACTCTGCAGGACCCACCAGCAGCCCTCGAAAGTGGCGACAGTCTCGCAGATCGCAGCCCCCCAGGGACGGCGAGGTCCCGCTCAGGTCCGCGCGGTGCTTCACTCTGCAGGACCCACCAGCAGCCCTCGAAAGTGGCGACAGTCTCGCAGATCGCAGCCCCCCAGGGGCGGCGAGGTCCCGCTCAGGTCCGCGCGGCGCCTCACCCCGCAGGACCCACCAGCAGCCCTCGAAAGTGGCGACAATTTCGCAGATCGCCCCCCCCAGGGACGGCGAGGTCCCGCTCAGGTCCGCGCGGCGCCCCACTCCGCAGGACCCACCAGCAGCTCCCGAAAGTGGCGACACTTTCGCAGATCGCAGCCCCCCAGGGACGGCGAGGTCTCGTTTGGGTCCGCGGTGGGTACCCTCTCTGCTGGCCTCCCCAGCAGCCCTCGAAAGTGGCGACAGTTTCGCAGATCGCACCCCCCCCAGGGACGGCGAGGTCCCGTTTGGGTCCGCGGTGAGTGCCCTCTCCGCTGGCCTCCCCAGCAGCCCTCGAAAGTGGCGACAGTCTCGCAGATCGCAGCCCCCCAGGGACGGCGAGGTCCCGTTTGGGTCCGCGGTGAGTGCCCTCTCCGCTGGCCTCCCCAGCAGCCCTCGAAACTGGCGACAATTTCGCAGATCGCAGCCCCCCAGGGACGGCGAGGTCTCGTTTGGGTCCGCGGTGAGTGCCCTCTCCGCTGGCCTCCCCAGCAGCCCTCGAAAGTGGCGACAGTTTCGCAGATCGCAGCCCCCCAGGGATGGCGAGGTCAAAGGCAGGGGGGAAGAGAGGGACGGGAAGGAAGGAAGGAAGGTTCGCGCGAGCAGTGCTCTATTCAAAACGAGAACCCAACGCAGGAGGGTTGGGAAATCATGTGTACACATCTATACGCGGAGAGGGCGGAACTCTTCAAGATCGCAGCTGGGGGAGAGAATAGAGCAATACGCATACTGCGTATCCGACACGTGCCTCGATGCACGACATGGAGTGTCCTCAGGTCCTTCTGCATTATCTGTATTGCGTTATGTAACAATGATTTCAGGGACCCACACCCCGGAGTTCCGGGCGTTCTCGGTCGCTCCTGGGCGCTCTCGGGGGTTCCCCGCGGGACTTTTCGAGAGGCCAAGAGCGCGTTCTTCGGAACCTGCATGTCCACCCTGGTTTGAGATGGTATGGCTTGAGATGGTCCTAAGGGACCGTCCTGGAGCCCTCCTGGGCGCCTCTTGGGCCGTCGCGGAGGCCCTTGAGGGCGGCCCAAGAGGTCCAAATCGTCAACATCCATTGGTTTTGGCGCGGGATTCGCATTACCGCCTTGTCGGTCTTCAGAGCGTCCAAGACGGCCCAGGAGGCGCCCAAGATCGCCCCCAAACGGCCTCAGAGCCCCCAAGAGGCGCCCAAGAGGCTCCCACGGCCCCAAGAGGGGCCGAAGATGTGGAACACGAACTGGCATTTTGAGCCCTCCGCCCCAAGAGGGCCCCAGGGCCCCAAGATCCCCATGCAAGCCCCCCGAGGTGCGCCAAAGAGGCCCCAACCGAGAGGCCCCGAGAGACTCCAATCAGGCCTCAAAGACGCCCCCAACCCCCCTGAAAACGCCTCCAAGAGCCACCCGAGAGGCCTCCCCATAGATCCTCACATGCATCCAGGAAGCCTCTGACCTAAAATCCTGAACTCACTGGTCTATGCTGCGCATCCGCCGCATCCCCTGGGTCACGTACAGTGCTCTAGTGGAACACCAGCGTGCCCAGCAATTGCTAAGGGGTCTGGGCAGCACTGCCGAAACTCCACTTACTGGCGCCAACCCTCCAGAGGTCGGCTCCGCGATTATGTGAACAACTTCCAGCGCCGCGATTCGATCGACAAGGGCCTCATTGCCATAATCGCCAGGACCGTCGCGAAAGTCAGATCGCTGTGGAACTCCACCAACAGGGTGAGCCAATCAAACACATCTGAATGACCCGCTGTGTACTGGTGTCCACGGTCGACCTACATGTGAATGTTCGCAATCGTGATTGAAAGTTTGAGATGGGCGAGCAACATAGTGAGGCGAACCACCCACAGCATGGGCAACAATAACACTTGCCACTCCCTCTTACAGGGACCTCTGGCTTAGCAGCGGCAGCTCGCTGAAATGAACATGGTTATGAATCCGCCGGCGCCCTTGTGGGGCCACCAGGCTCTAGGACGAAGTTGCTGTCCCTGCACCAGTTGCAGTTCAAGTCTCCAGTGTTACAGTCCTGCCGTCTGCTTCCTACTGTAAATTGCTGAAGTCCGCGCGAGGGGGGGAGCCCCAAACCGCCCAATTCACCACGCCCGGATCGGGTGCTCTGAATTCCCGGGGGGGCGTGGGACACGTACAAATACATGAGATTCGCGCCCCCGAAGCCACACTCCCTCGTAAATTGCGCAATGTTCTCGTCCCCGAGGCCACAAGCCATGGTAAATTATACAATCCTTGCGTCCCCGAAACAACACACCCTCGTACATTGCAGTACGCGACATTCGCGTCCCCGAAACCATACACCTTCGCAAATTAAACAATGTTCGCATTGCCGCGGCCAAGAGTGCTCCAAGGCGTCCGAGGATGGTTCCAAGACGGCCCAAGACGGCCCCAAGAGGCCCCAAGAGCGCTCCAAGAGGCCTCCCGAGAGAGCCCCAAGAGGTCAACCCCGTCGACTTTACGCAGATGTTTGAAGGATGTTGGCCTTCTCGCGTGTTCGGCTTTCCGACGCTCCGACACGGCCAAAGAAGCTCCCAAGATCGCCCCAAGACAGTTGAAGAGGCCTCCAAGAGGACCCAAGACGGCCCAAGAGGGCCCCCAGACGGACCCAAGAGGGGCCAAGCAGGGGACCACGAACCGAAAATTCTAAATGTGTGACCCGAGAAGCCCCCCAGGAGGACCCAAGAGGCCGCCAAGAGGCCCCAAGAGGCCCCCTAAAAAGCGCCCAAACCGCTTCCAAGAAGTCCCCGAGAGGCTCCCACAACACCTCAACACATACACAAGAGGCCTCGGACCCACAACCCAGGCAGGGCGGCCGGATGGGCCGAAGGCCACTAGGATCCGCCGCCCCCTGTTGATTCATCACAGGGGTGCGCATTTGCGCCACCAGAGGCCCCCAAGGTCGCCCCAAGATCGCCCAAGAGGAATCCAAAATGGCCCCGTGACGGCCCACGAGACCCCCAAGACGGCCCCAAGAGGGCGCCAAGACGGCCCAAGAGGCCTCGAAGACGCTCAAGATGGCCTCTAAGACGGCCCTGGAGCACCCCAAGAGGGCCCCAAGTCGGCCCAGAAAGGCCCCCGAAACTGCTTCCGACGGCGTCCGACGGGCCAGTAGCTCACCAAGATGGCCGAAGATGGCTCGCAGCTTGCCCAAGACGGCCCAAGAGGCCTCCAAGAGGGCCTCCAGGAAGGCCCACAAAATGCCAAAAAGAGTCATTATCCTAAGGTTTTTGCAGGATTTTGACATTTCCTTCGTTTCGGCCTTCCGACGGCCCGATACGGCCCAAGAGCTCCCAAATATCGCCCCAATATCGCCCAAGGATCGCCCAAGAGGCATCCAAGGTGGCCCCAGAACGGCCCAAGAGGCGCCCAAGACTGCCCCAAGAGGCCCCCAAGACGGCCCAAGAGGCCTCCAAGACGCTCAAGATGGCGTCCAAGACGGCCCACGAGCCCTCCAAGACGTCCTCCAAGAAGGCCCGAAAAGGTCATAATGGCCTCCAGGCGGCCAAGATGACCTTCTAGATGCCCACGTGTTCTCCGAAGGCTTTCCAAACCGATTCGGGGAACACATGGTCCGATAGCTTGGCAGGTCTGGCCTCAACGTTCGGCCACATAGGCGCTTCCACAAAGGCTAGAAAAAGGCCAACAACATTGATTTTCCTTGGGTTTTTGAAGGATTTTGACATTTGCTTCTTTTCGGCCTTCCGACGGCCCGAGACGGCCCAAGAGCCCCCAAAGATCGCCCAAAGATCGCCCAAGCGGCCTCCAAGATGGCCCCAGAACGGCTCAAGAGGCCCCCAAGACGGCCCCAAGAGGCCCCCAAGACGGCCCAGGAGGCCTGTAAGACTCCCAAGATGGCCTCCAAGACGGCCCTGGAGCATTCCAAGAGGGCCCCAAGTCGGCCCAGAGAGACCCTCCAAACGGCTTCCGACGGCGTCAGACGAGCCAGGAGCCCACCAAGACGACCGAAGATGGCCCTAAGACGGCCCAAGAGGCCTCCAAGAGGGCCTCCAGAAGGCCCGAAAAGGCCCAAATCATTGATTCCACCCGAGTTTTTGAAGGATTGTGGCATTTGCTTTTTTTGGCCTCCGACGGCCCGAGACGGCCCAAGTGCCCCCAAAGATTGCCCAAGACGGCCCCAAGAGGCCCCCAAGACGGCCCAAGAGGCCTCCAAGACGATCAAGATGGCCTCCAAGACGGCCCAAGAGCCCTCCAAAACGTCCTCCAAGACGGCCCGAAAGCGTCAAAATGGCCTCCAGACGACCAAGATGACCTTCAAGATGCCCACGTGTTCCCCGAAGGCTTTTCAAACCGATTTGGGGAACACATGGTCCGATGGCTTGGCAGGTCTGGCCTCAACGTTCGGCCACATAGGCGCTTCCAAAAAGGCAAGGGGCGGCGGTGATTCGCCGTAGGCGTCTTCGATCCGCCGCCCCGTCGATTCATCGCAAGGGTGCCTGGCGTGATGGATCCTTTGGGTTTTGGTTTTGGTTCTGCTTCCAAAAGAACTCCCCCTGGGGCTTCGGCGCGTTCCGCCGGGGTCCCGGAAGGCCGCGTAAACCAGCTCAGCGTCCACAACAAATCCTCCAAGACGGCTCAAGATGGCCCCCAAGATGGTCACGTTGGCCAAAGATGACCTGCAAGATGGCTTCCAAGTCCGCCCAAGATTGTCCAAGACGGCCTCCAAGACGACCCAAGAGAGTCCAAGACGGCCCAAGAGGCCCCCCAGAGGCCTCCAAGACAGCCCAAGAGGCCTCCAAGAGGTCCTCCAGGAAGGCCCGAAGATGCCAAAATTAATGATTTTCCTATGGTTTTTGAAGGATTTTAGCAGTCGCTTCTTCTCGGCTTTCCGACGATCCAAGACGGCCCAAGCGGCCTAAAATCGCCCCTACAGCGCCAAAGAGGCCTCCAAGATGGCCTCAGGACTGCCCAAGATGCCCCCAAGACGGCCCCAAGAGGGCACAAAGACGACCCAAAAAGACTCCAAGACACCCAAGATGGCCTCTAAAACGGCCCTGGAGCACCCCAAGAGGGCCCCAAGTCGGCCCAGAAAGGCCACCCAAACGGCTTCCGACGGCGTCAGACGGGCCAGGAGCCCACCAAGATGGCCGAAATTGGCTCGAAGCTGGCCCAAGACGGCCCAAGAGGCCTCCAAGAGGGCCTACAGGAAGGCCAGAAAAGGCAAAAAAACACTGATTCCCCTTAGGTTTTTGAAGGATTTTGACATTTGCTTTGGTTCGTCCTTCCGACGGCCCGATACGGCCCAAGAGCCCCAAAAGATCGCCCAAGGATCGCCCAAGAGGCCTCTAATATGGCCCCAAAACGGCCCAAGAGGCCCCACAGACGGCGCAGGAGGCTGTTAAGACGCCCAAGATGGCCTCCAAGACGGCCCTGGAGCATTCCAAGAGGGCCCCAAGTCGGCTCAGAGAGGCCCCCCAAGCGGCTCCCGACGGCGTCGGACGGGCCAGGGGCCCACCAAGACGGCCGAAGATGGCCCTAAGATGGCCCAAGACGGCCCAAGAGGCCTTCAAGAGGGCCTCCAGGAAGGCCCGAAAAGGCCCAAATCATTGATGTCCCATGAGTTTTTGGAGGATTGTGGCGTTTGCTTTTTTTCTGCCTTCCGACGGCCCGAGGCGGCCCAAGTGCCCCCAAAGATCGCCCAAGGGGCCCAAAACGGCCCCAAGAGGCCCCCAAGACGGCCGAAGAGGCCTCCAAGACGCTCAAGATGGCCTCCAAGACGGCCCAAGAGCCCTCCAAGACGTCTTCCAAGAAGGCGCGAAAAAGTCAAAATGGCCTCCAGGCGGCCAAGATGACCTTCAAGATGCCCACGTGTTCCCCGAAGGATTTCCGAACCGACTCGGGGAGCACATGGTCCGATAGCTTGGCAGGTCTGGCCTCAACGTTCGGCCACATAGGCGCTTCCAGAAAGGCAGGGGGCGGCGGTGATTCGCCGTAGGCGTCTTCGATAACACCAACGTCTCAATATGCGCTGGTGATGCCTATCCGTCCCCGCATGATGTTCCCAGATGCGCCAAGGCAGCGCCGAGACGCACCGACGCGACTCTAATGTAAACCATTCTGATAGAGAGGGAGCTGGCGGCAGGGGGCGAAGCCCTTACGGATCATGACAATGGATCGGAGGTGGTTAGACATATCACGAACAAGAGACAGCATTATCGTACGTGAGATAATACACTCGCGCAGAACGAAAATGGCAGAAGGACAGTACGACCACACACGATTTGCAAGTAGTCACATATCGGAGATCAACAGCAACTTTCCGTCCCAATGGAACCCGCATTGACATGTACTGTGCACGGGGACGTGGGTGAGCAAGCGTAGACGCTGGTTGCGTGATCATCGGCCCCCAACCAACAGAAAACAGGACAGCCCATTCCCGACATAATTGGCAACTCTCTGCGGCTATATGGTTGATTCTGAGCTACGTCTACATCGCAGAGCGGGGGGTGGGGGCTGGGAAGGGGCATGCCACTCCTTCACATAAGCCATGCCCCGCTTTGTGGCCGCCGCGATCGCGCGGCGACCTCCCAAACCGACCCGGAGGTCTGGTTCGGGGTCGGAAATCACGCAACAAGACAAGGTAACGCAACGCTACCCATCTTCACGGCGTGTGCATCCCAGCAAGCTTTTCCCGCGTCGGCTTCGCAACCAGCTCGCACGGTCAGATGCAGAGGCGGTGCTCCTACTTAGCCTTTCCAGGACTACTGCACCGAGAGATGGGACAGCCCTTCCTGCGGCGGAGCACAGAGGCACGCCCTGGACGCAGAAGACGGGCGCGGGCGCCGAACGCGAATAGCTACGTCGAGGATATGAGAGAAGACCAGAGCGGGGGAGACCGTGAAGAGGGGAGGCGAGGATAAGCACAAGGCCAGCGGCCGGTTCGGCGAGATTGTTTTGTTGATCGTTTTCGGTAGCAATGATTACCCGGGACGGGGGGAAGATTGGGGCCCTGGGTTATGGTACCGTGGGTGGACAAAAAATGTCGACACCCATCGCGCCAATATGATACGACATCGAACTGCGTCAAACAAACATCCATCGCCCCCGCCCCCCCAACCCAAAGTTGACGGTACGAGGCAACGCGCGGGGGACAAAATATGGACACCTCAACTTTAGGCTTGGGGGTGCGGGGGAGGCGAAAGTGTCGTTGCCATCATGCCTGGTTGTCTCCACGCCGTCGGTGTGGCCACTTTTGTCCAGGCACCGCAGCGCCCAGACTGGGTGGGGCAAGTCGGGGCGGGGGCGCGCTGCGATTGCCGTGCTGTGCAGGCCGCTGGCGCAGGCCGCCGCCCCCCCCCCTCACCCTCACGCACGATTGCCACCGTAACCCGGGGGGCCGGGTGGCGACCGTTGCGCGCCAGGGGACGAAAAACGATCTCGGTGAAGGAAGCGACGGGATATCTTAGGAAAGTGCAGGAGGAAAAACATGATGGACCCACGAACCCGGAAAGGGATATAGACATGTGGAGCATGGACACGTTTTCACGATACCCAACTGGGCAACACCTCACGAAACATCCCACGAGACACTTCACGAAACATCCCACGAGACACCTCACGAAACATTCCACGAGACACCTCACGAAACATTCCACGAGACACCCCGCGAAACATTCCACGAGACACCCCACGAAACATTCCACGACGACAGGCAACCACTCAACCAAGGCGGTGTGGTCGTGCTGGGGAGTGGTCGTGCTGGGGTGTGGTCGTGCTGGGGGGTGGTCGTGCTGGGGGGTGGTCGTGCTGGGGGTGGTCGTGCTGGGGGGTGGTTGCGTGGTCGTGGGGGCGTGGTCGTGCTGGGGTGTGGTCGTGCTGTGGTGAGGTCGTGCTGGGGTGTGGTCGTGCTGGGGTGTGGTCTTGCTGGGGTGGGGTCGTGCTGGGGTGGGGTCCTGCTGGGGTGTGGTCGTGCTGGGGTGTGGTCGTGCTGGGGTGGGGTCGTGCTTGGGTGGGGTCGTGCTGGGGTGTGGTCGTTCTGGGGTGTGGTCGTGCTGGGGTGTGGTCGTGCTGGGGTCGTGCTGGTCGTGCTGGTCGTGTGCTGGGGTGTGGTCGTGCTGGGGTGTGGTCGTGCTGGGGTGTGGTCGTGCTGGGGCGTGGTCGTGCTGGGGTGGGGTCGTGCTGGGGTGGGGTCGTGCTGGGGTGTGGTCGTGCTGGGGTGGTCCGCACCCTGTGATTTATCGATCGGGTCGTGCTGGGGTGTGGTCGTGCTGGTGCTGGGGTGTGGTCGTGCTGGGGTGTGGTCGTGCTGGGGTGTGGTCGTGCTGGGGTGTGGTCGTGCTGGGGTGTGGTCGTGCTGGGGCGTGGTCGTGCTGGGCGTGGTCGTGCTGGGGTGTGGTCATGCTGGGGGTGTGGTCGTGCTGAGGTGTCCCGCACCCTGTGATTTATCGTTCGGGATTTCAAAAACAAGCGTTTCGCCTGAGACATCCTCAAATTTTAATCCGCCGGCCTCCTTCGACCTCGATATTTATCAGGGAAAGAATCCGCCGGCCTCCTTCAAATTGGGCACCGGGGACATGTTTACATACTAAAATAGAACCCTTCAAGGCGGAGCCCTTCCCGGGAATAATACGTCTAGATGGCCGGCTTCAGAAGCCATGTATTCACCCCAGAAAACAATTGGTCCCCCCCCCATCCCCCTCTGGCTCACCAGAGGAGATTACAACGCTTCCGGCACTGGGGCTTGGGCGGAAGCAGTGTCCCCCGCAGAGGCCCGCGACCCAAGATCCTCTGGGCGGGCAGGAGGAGCAGAAGGAGGGCTCCGACGACGGGCTTCCTATGAGTTTGAGGCTGGCTTCCTAGGGCTAGTGCATGTCTACTTCTCGCTTCTGCTTCCGCCTCTTGCCGCCGAGTCTCCGCCGGCGGGCCAACACGCTGCGATAGTCTGGGCCGGCTCGGCCCGCGGTGGCCTTCGCTGAGGGTTTGCCCGTAGACTTCTCGAGGGACCTATCGCACGAACATGATGGACCCACGAACCCGGAAAGGGATAAAGACATGTGCAGCATGGTCACGTTTTCACGATACCCAACTGGGCGACATCTCACGAAACATCCCACGAGACACCCCGCGAAACATCCCACGAGACACCTCACGAAACATTCCACGAGACACCTCACGAAACATTCCACGAGACACCCTTTGAAACATTCCACGAGACACCCCACGAACAGGCAACCACTCAACCAGACACGCCACGAAACATTCCACGGGGGTGCGACTGGGTGTGGTCGTGCTGGGGTGTGGTCGTGCTGGGGTGTGGTCGTGCTGGGGAGTGGTCGTGCTGGGGTGTGGTCGTGCTGGGGGGTGGTCGTGCTGGGGGGTGGTCGTGCTGGGGGTGTGGTCGTGCTGGGGGGTGGTCGTGCTGGGGGTGGTCGTGCTGGGGCGTGGTCGTGCTGGGGCGTGGTCGTGCTGGGGCGTGGTCGTGCTGGGGTGTGGTCGTGCTGTGGTGAGGTCGTGCTGGGGTGTGGTCGTGCTGGGGTGTGGTCTTGCTGGGGTAGGGTCGTGCTGGGGTCGGGTCGTGCTGCTGGGGTGTGGTCGTGCTGGGGTATGGTCGTGCTGGGGTGGGGTCGTGCTGGGGTGGGGTCGTGCTGGGGTCTGGTCGTGCTGGGGTGTGGTCGTGCTGGGGTATGGTCGTGCTAGGGTGGGGTCGTGCATTTCGCTCGAGACATCCTGCCAAAATTCCAGGAAATCGTACAAAAACAAAGGAATTAGTCGAGACATCATCGAAATTCCTTCGCGCGGGGCGCTTTTCCGCGTCGCGGTCGGCTCTGCAAAACAAGCGTTTCGCTCGAGACATCCTCGGCAAACTCTGCGGAGCAAGCGTTTCGCTCGAGACATCCTCAACACACGAAAAAGTGGCCCGCACCCTGTGATTTATCGATCGGGATTTCAAAAACAAGCGTTTCGCTCGAGACATCCTCAAATTTTAATTCGCCGGCCTCCTTCGACCTCGTTATTTATCAGGGAAAAAATTCGCCGGCCTCCCTCAAGCAGGCACCGGGGGATTAGGTTTACCAACTAAAAGAGAACCCTGGGCTCATGCCCTTTCCGGGAACATGATGGACCCACGAACCCGGAAAGGGATATAGACATGTGGAGCATGGGCACGTTTTCACGATACCCAACGGGGCAACACCTCACGAAACATCCCACGAGACACCTCACGAAACATCCCACGAGACACCTCACGAAACATTCCGCGAGACACCTCACGAAACATTCCAGGAGACACCCCGCGAAACATTCCACGAGACACCCCACGAAACATTCCACGACGACAGGCAACCACTCAACCAAGGCGGTGTGGTCGTGCTGGGGAGTGGTCGTGCTGGGGTGTGGTCGTGCTGGGGGGTGGTCGTGCTGGGGGTGGTCGTGCTGGGGGGGTGGTCGTGCTGGGGGGTGGTCGTGCTGGGGGGTGGTCGTGCTGGGGCGTGGTCGTGCTGGGGCGTGGGGGCGTGGTCGTGCTGGGGCGTGGTCGTGCTGGGGCGTGGTCGTGCTGGGGTGTGGTCGTGCTGTGGTGAGGTCGTGCTGGGGTGTGGTCGTGCTGGGGTGTGGTCTTGCTAGGGTGGGTCGTGCTGGGGTGGGGTCGTGCTGGGGTGGGGTCGTGCTGGGGTGTGGTCGTGCTGGGGTGTGGTCGTGCTGGGGTGTGGTCGTGCTGGGGTGTGGTCGTGCTGGGGAGTGGTCGTGCTGGGGTGTGGTCGTGCTGGGGTGGTCGTGCTGGGGGGTGGTCGTGCTGGGGGGTGGTCGTGCTGGGGGTGGTCGTGCTGGGGCGTGGTCGTGCTGGGGCGTGGTCGTGCTGGGGCGTGGTCGTGCTGGGGTGGGGTCGTGCTGGGGTGTGTCGTGCTGGGGTGTGGTCGTGCTGGGGTGTGGTCTTGCTGGGGTAGGGTCGTGCTGGGGTCGGGTCGTGCTGGGGTGTGGTCGTGCTGGGGTATGGTCGTGCTGGGGTGGGGTCGTGCTGGGGTGGGGTCGTGCTGGGGTCTGGTCGTGCTGGGGTGTGGTCGTGCTGGGGTATGGTCGTGCTAGGGTGGGGTCGTGCATTTCGCTCGAGACATCCTGCCAAAATTCCAGGAAATCGTACAAAAACAAAGGAATTAGTCGAGACATCATCGAAATTCCTTCGCGCGGGGCGCTTTTCCGCGTCGCGGTCGGCTCTGCAAAACAAGCGTTTCGCTCGAGACATCCTCGGCAAACTCTGCGGAGCAAGCGTTTCGCTCGAGACATCCTCAACACACGAAAAAGTGGCCCGCACCCTGTGATTTATCGATCGGGATTTCAAAAACAAGCGTTTCGCTCGAGACATCCTCAAATTTTAATTCGCCGGCCTCCTTCGACCTCGTTATTTATCAGGGAAAAAATTCGCCGGCCTCCCTCAAGCAGGCACCGGGGGATTAGGTTTACCAACTAAAAGAGAACCCTGGGCCGGCGCCCTTTCCGGGAAAAAGAGAACGACAGAGAGCTCAAAGCCGGTGGGAGACAGGGTAGTGTGGCAACAGCAAGCAAAACAAGCTGCGGAGACAGGAACGGAGGTTTGACGAACGCTACACTACGTATGACTCTTGAAGAGAGGGGGCGGATGAGGAGGATCTGGAGGAGGCGGGGGAGGACGAGGAGGAATATATTGCACCTGCGGAGGAGTATGCGGAGGTGGGAGGCGGGGGTAATGGCAAGGGTAATATTGATGCGAGCAGAAAGATAACGATGTGTCAGGATGAAAAGGAGCGGGGGCGAGAAGGACGAGGAATATGAGGATTAGGAAGCGGGGGAAATAAGAGGCATCGCGTAACATCTTTTTTCAGAGGGCAACGGAGAGACGGAAAGGGATGCGGAGGAGGATCAGGAGGATTCAGAGGCCGAGGATGATGAGGAAGAGGCAGAGGGAGGAGCATGTGGAAGGGCGCCTCGCGAGAGGGGGAGGGGGATAGGGAGGAAGGCAAGAGAAGGATGATTAAGAAGGATGAAGGGGGACTATTATCATACTGGTTATGGAAGAGGGTGATGATTAAGGAGAGTGGGAAGAACAGACGGGGGCGTATGAGGGTCACGCCTCTTCAATCCGACCAGCCCTTCAGGGCGTAATTAGGTGGTTTAGGGCGTTTCCTCGTCCAACCCCCTTCTTCTCCTTCGGGATCGGCGTCTCACGGTTACTTACGTAGCACCCCGCAATTGCGGATAAGAATGAGGGGGCGGGCGCGGGCGACGCGGGCGTCGTCGAGCCGGCAGACCTCGTGGCCCCCACCTTCCCGGTCGATGGCGCTCTCCTCCTCCTCCTCCTCCTCCTCCTCCTCTTCTTCGTCCTCGTCCTCGTCCTCATCGTCATCGTCATCCTCCTCCTCCACCTCGTCCTCCTCCTCCTCCTCTTCTTCCTCGTCCTCCCTCTCTCCCCCCCCCCGTCCTTCCATCATCGTCCTCCCATTGTCGTCCTCCCCCTCATCGGCCTCCATCATCGTCCTCCGGTTGTCGTCCATCATCATCATCATCCCCCCCCTCCTCCTCCTCCTCCTCCTCCTCCTCCTCCTCCTCCTCCTCCTCCTCCTCCTCCTCCTCCTCCTCCTCCTCCTCTCCTCGTCCTCCTCCTCCTCCTCCTCCTCCTCCTCCTCCTCCCTCCCTCCTCCTCCTCCTCCTCCTCCTCCTCCTCCTCCACATTCTCCTTACATCCTCTCTTCTTCCGCGTCCTCCTCGTCCCCTGTTTACTCCTCCTGCCTCCCCCTCCTTTCCCAAGATAACGGCAACGCAATCCTTTTTTCCACTTTATGCTCCCCGACTTCTCTGATCAAGGCAACTCGCCAGGGCAAAGTTGCTGGACGGGCTGGTGTGGATGCGCGGGGCTTGAAGAGGTCGTTGCGGGCTCAGACGGCATGCAAAAATCCGCCGCCGCGCTTGTGCGGCATTGGTTTGTTCAGTGAACGTGGTTTGGGTCGCGGGTGGGTCGCGGGCTCTCCACCTCCACCTGGAAGGAATGCAAAAGCAGCCCGCCGCAGGCGCCAACAAAATTGGTTTGTACACTGAACGTGGTTTGGGTCGCGGGTGGGCCGCGGGTTCTCCACCGGGAACGAATGCAAAAAATGCCCGCCGCAGGCGCCGAAAAATTGGTTTGTACCCTGAACGTGGTCGCGGGTGGGCCGCGGGCTCTCCACCCTGAAACGAATGCAAAAGATGCCCGCCGCAGGCGCCGAAAAATGTGGTTTGTACCCTGAACGTGGTTTGGGTCGCGAGTTGGTCGCGGGGTGGGTCGCGGGCTCTCCACCTGGAAGGAATGCAAAAAAAGCCGCCGCAGGCGCCGAAAATGGTGGTTTGTACCTTGAACGTGGTTTGGGTCGAAGGTGGGTCGCGGGGGTCGCGGTCGCGGGTGGGTTGGGTCGCGGGGGTCGGGGTGGCGGGTGGTCGCGGGCGGGTCGCGGGGTGGGTCGCGGGTGGGTCGCGGGTGGGTCGCGGGTGGGTCGCGGGGTGGGTCGTGGGGTGGGTCGCGGGGTGGGTCGCGGGTGGGTCGCGGGTGGGTCGCGGGGTGGGCGGGGTGGGTCGCGGGGTGGGTCGCGGGGTGGGTCGCGGGTGGGTCGCGGGTGGGTCGCGGGTGGGTCGCGGGGTGGGTCGCGGGGTGGGTCGCGGGTGGGTCGCGGGGCGGGTTGCGGGTGGGACGAAGACAACAAACAACAATAAACAACAAACAACAAACAACAACAAGAATCCGCACCGCGGAATCCCACTTCAGCCACGCACCCAGGGACAGTGAATTACCGTTCGGCCCCCTCATTCTGATTTATACACACCCCTTCCCCTACCGAACGGCGACAAACCAGGAACTATGCGGGCACACACCCTTCACCATCCCAGTCAACAAAATCAATGCAAAATAGAAATTTCGGCAAAATCTGGACCGTCCGCGGACACCCCGTGAGCACTTTGCATGGTTGTTGACAAGGACGGCGGAGGTGCCCACATATGTTCCGCTCTGTGCAGGCCTACCATTTCAACCAGAACACCCCATGAGCACTTCGCATGGTTTTTGATGACAAGGGCGGCAGCGGTGCTCTGAACATGTCTGCTCTGCGCAGACTTATCATCCTGGTCAACACAATGTATATCTCACCGTGTGTCAAAAGCTGGTTCATGCGCGGGCGCCCCGCGATTATTGAGCGCACTGGTTTTTGACAAAGGGCGCAGCGGGGGGTGCCCTCATGTTGACTGCTCTGTGCAGGCTCGCTATCGCTGACAGAAAATGTAACACATTTGCGCGGCAACATCTTGATCATGCGCGGGCGCCCGGCGATCACTGCGCATTGGTCTTTGACAGGGACCGCGCTTCCGACGGGTCTCATGAACTCAAAGGGCTCGGCCCCCCCAGGCCTGGATGCTGCCTATATGTTGGGAGGGCGGGTGGGAGTGAGCGACGCGGCTTGCGGCTTGGGGTGGCTTGACTCCTCCCCCTCCCCCCCTGGGTCTCGACTGAGCGCCCCGCGAGACTTTGGAGCGTCCGAGATGGTTTCAAGAGGGTCTCAGAGAACCCAAGATGATACCCCAAACGGCACAACATTTGAAGATGGTGCAACATGTCTTCCAAACATGCGCCGAGAGCACCCAAGACCAATCCAACGCGGCGTCGAGTGGCGACGGAGCCTCCCAAGGATGCCCCCGATAGGCCGACATCATTCCAAAACATCAAGGAAACCACTGGTGTTTGCCCTCTGATCTTTTAGTTTCTTATGGGCGCTTAAGGCAGATGGATGGCTCCAGGATGGCCCAAGAGAGCCCCAAGAGGAGCCCAAGAGGGCTCGAAGACGGCCTCGAGAGCGCCCAAGAGTGACCCAAGAGCGCCCCATGAAGGCCTCAATCAACAACTGTTTGAGCTCAAGAGGGGCAACGCTAACCACACATCCCCCCTCTTTGACGGGTGTCCTCCAGGTTGGGTGAGGCCTCGAGGGCCCCGAAGGCGCCCCAAGAGGCCACCAAGTGTCGCCAAGAGGCCCCCAAGACGCCCCAAGAGGCATCCCACGAGACTCCGAGAAGCGTCCGAGAGGCCTCTGTTCCACAAAAGCTCCCCGAACGCTCTAAATGATGTCACTGTCCCCCGATAAGGGGAACTCCACTGGACAACGCCTGGATGGACTGGTGGGGATGCGCGAGGCATTGAGACTTCGAGAGCGCTGGGGGATACCCGTAAATCGTTAACCGAACGAGGGTAAGTCGATCTGGCCCACAAAGTGGGCGCGTGCTCCAAATGAATATCGTCAATTACCCTGGACTGTCATCCGTAGCGGATCGCCGCCAGAGGAAGCACACATCCGCTGCTCTCCAAGGCCTTCAAGACCATGGTCCTGTCTAGACTGGCCTTCATCGAGCTGACTGGGCTTCGCCCCCGAACCAGCTCTTGCATCGGACCCGACCAGGCCGCAACCACAGCACAACCAGAGCGAGGGGGTCGAGGGGTCTTACAGCCCCAAGGTGCGCAACTGTAGTGGGGTTCGGAGGTGCGGACTGTCGTTGCTGATGCTCTTGCTTTCTTGCTATCACCGTCGCCGCGCGACCAACCCGCGACCCATCCGCGACCCGCCTGCGGCGCGACCCGTGCCGTGACCCACCCGCGCCGCGACCCGTCTGCGACCCGCCCGCACCGCCACCCAACCGCGAAATTTGCGCAACCAAATCGGCGCCCGCGTCGGGCCAACGCGTCCACATTGCGTTTCTGAGAAATCATCATCGCCCGCGGCGGGCTGCTTTGATCTGGCCACGGAGAGCTACACTGTCCGTCCAAAACCCCTATGCTGCCTCACTCGTATCCGCATCTGCGGGGGACTAAATACACGCTGCCCCCCGCAACTGCGAAGAAAGAGTGGGGGGCGCCCCGGCCGGGGCGCGCGACTGCGTTTTCCAAAGCCATTGCAGAACACCCCCCCTCAGGTACATTTTCTTCAAAACGAGTTGGGTGGGTCGCGGATGGATTCTTTGCGGGTCGGCGGGGAAAATGGCCTGGTGGGTGAATCGTGGGTGGGTCGCGGGCCCAGCTGACAATTACCCGATCACAACGAATGTTCGTTCCACTTCCTCGCGGTAGCCACGCACCTACCATTGCGTCTGGAACATCTACGCGCCGCGCGCCGCCAGACCAAGGACGCGGATGTATCGCGCATAGACGCGACAACTAAATGGAAGAGCGCCACTGCGTGGCTTTCAATTGCGCGTCATCGAATACATGCTCATGATTAACCAACGTCAGCCTGCCCAGTTCTCATCTAAAGCTCGTGCACAAGACAGTGGGAATATCTAACATTCCCTCGTGGAGCTGGGAGCACGCCCAAGTATACAGCATTTCTCCACACGTCCCTGCTGACCTCCCGAGAAAACAATACTCTTGCAACATCCCAAACTGCGAACGCGAACATAATCATGAGCGAGCCCAGCTGCGGGTTTTCGGAATGCTCGTGGAAAACGAACCAGGATCTGGCATTACTTCTCGGGGACGTGTGAGGAACATGTGCAATGGCTCTTCCTTCGGGTTGCAAGCAACGCGTGGGAAATTACAATCAATCGGGGGAGGTTAGGCGCAACCTGTGAGGACCATCTGCCACCGAACGGTCGAAGCAAGATGCTCTTTAAATGGCTCGAGTAACCTGCGTATGAGCTATCGGCAAATCACAAATACGATACATACACCCCAACTATGTGCAACCCATGCGTACATCTGGCCAGCACGCCAGGCGTAGATGACCTCTGATCGAACACATTCTTCCTCGTCGGAAAAGTGGTTTACCATCCCCGCTTCCTGCGTCGTATCACTCCCTCTTGCTTACTCACGCGGAGGCGGTACTTGAATACCTTTCGGGGTCGATTCGTCATCGATGTTAGGAGGCGCTTGTGGTCTCTCGCTGGGAACCTCTGGAAGTTTCTTGGGGCCGTCCAGATGATGGACAACATCTTGCACCACCCTCGCGACCGTGGTGTAAGCGCAAACCTCAGCGCGCCCCCCTGCCCCCGATTCAATGTTGGTTGGCAGCGCTAGCAAGGCGCAGGATTTCGTCCAGTCGACAGATCGACACATCGCGGCGCAGCCCGCCAATGTCAAATTGGGGGCGCGGGGGGTGTTCACACAATTCAGCGTAAGAGACGCAACACTTTGTCCATCAGCCGTCGTGCTGCCAGCCTGGTGTGGCTTCGACGACCAGTTCGCGATTTAGAGGGTTCGGAGGGGCCTCTGAACGCCTCTTAGGGCATTTGGCTGTCAGCCCGGGCTGGCTTGAGCGAGCGGGTCACGCTTGCGAGGGCTTTGGGGGCCATTCCGAGACCATCTCGGACGGGCTCTTGGCTGGGGGCCTTCATGGGGCGATATTTGGGGTTCGCTTGGGTCACCTGGGGCGTTCCGAGTGAGTCAGTCAGAACGGAACAAAGATCATGAAATACACTCATCGTGTTACCATAAGGAACGCATAGTGTGGAACGAAAGAGCTTTTCTGGCCACGGCGGACCTAAACCACTAACTTCCGCGACAGAAGCCTAAGGAACGACCCGACATTCCGGGGCCCCTCATGAGCCCACAGCGGTCCTTATTTCAGAGCTTCAGCGTCTTAACTGCAATCGGGGCGGTTTGGAATTCTGATAAGGTCGGGGCGGCGGCGCGGAATCGCAGGGTCGCCAAGTCGCTGGGTTGCCCGAGCGCCAAGTCGCCAGTCGTCGGGCCCCGCGTCGCCGTGTCGCCACCCCCGCATCGTTTCTCGCCACCTCTTGCTGATAATGATATGATGAATGAGTGAGGGGGGTGGGCGGGTCACTGCTTCTGGCCGAACCTTCGCAAAACGATGCCAGGGGTTCAGAAGTTGACGGGCGCCCCTCCAGGGATCCCATGGAGGATGAGGAAGAGAAAGGGGAGGAGGAGGCGGAGGAGGAGGAAGAGGAGGAGGAGGAGGAGGAGCAGGAAGAGGAGGAGGAGCAGGAGGAGGAAGTGTAGGTGGAGGAGGAGGACGACGAGGAGAAAGGGAAACTAGAAGGAGAAAAAAAGGGGGAGTGGGAGGAGGACGAGGAGGAGGAGGAGGAGGAGGAGGAGGAGGAGGAGGAGGAGGAGGAGGACGAGGAGGATGATCCCCCCGCGTGTTCGACCTTCGTTTCCTGTAGACTCTGATGCCAGCGCGGTCACGAGACTGTCTGCACACGACCAGGCTGGCGAGGGGCACGGCTCTCTTCGCCCGATATGACAAAATAAAAGTGGCACAAGGCAGGCCACGGGGAGCCGAAAACTCGCACCGGGCGTGGCAAGACAGCACTCGCCTTCGTTCCTGCTACACTGCCCCGCCCGCACGGAAATCACAAACACGCTCAGATCATTCACGTGCAACTCACATAATCCCCCGCGTGTTCTACCTTCGTTTCCTGTAGACTCTGATACCAGCGCCGGCACGAGACTGTCTGCACACGACCAGGCTGGCGAGGGGCACGGCGCTCCTCGCCCATATCACAACCCCATCTCATTGTGTACTCTATGTGGAGGGACAGGGAGGACAGGGAGAACGTTGACGAGCACGTGTGACAGAGAACGCGGGTGGGTGGGGAACAACAAGCTGTTCATAATGACTTCGGGTGAGGCTGCAGTGACGTCCTCCATGTGTGCTCTCAACGCAAGAGGAAGCAGGGCGTAGTCTTTCATCATCATTCCTGACTTCTCGTAGCTTTGCACATTCTTTGCAGACATCCATCCACCGCGGCGCTGGACGTCGAAAAGGTTCAGATTTGTCTTGTAAATGTCCCAAGACGCGCCAGCATGTCTCAATGGATAGGGCACTATTTCTTGACCCAACATCAGACCGCATTTCTTTATATCACGCACCAACTCAGGATACGTGAACTCCCACAGAGGATCGTTGCTCTTTCCGACCGACAAGATCTTGAACACGTCTTTCATCCACTCGAGCCCACAGACGTCCCAGAAAACCGTATCGTCCTGGGCGCCCGCTTTCGAGACCTGGTGGAGGTCGGGCCGATGCGCCAAGATTCGCCGCGGATAATCGATTCGCAGTGTTGGGGCCACCAACGACCCCCTCGTCAACTGCATCATGGACCAAGGCCTGAGATACGCCCCGAAAGCAACGAGCACCCAGAGGCACATGTCCAAGTGTCCTCCCGCGAGCAAGAATAGCCAGAGACGCCGCCGTAGGCCAAGCGAGGGGCTGACGACTGCGGGGCGGAGCCAGCTTGGCCCACCCTCTTGCCGCCCTCCAGGCTCTCGGCAGCGACAAATCCCCCAGCTTCCCGAAGCGTGGCAGGAAGAACTCCGTGGCGGCAACTTGTGGCCTAGACCCGCATCGTAACCCAGCACATACATGTGAGTCATGAGCGCAACGATGGCCACGTGGAAGCCTTGGACCTTGTCGGTCTTGAACCTCTGCTGCTCGACGTGATCGACAAGCCCTCGACGCAGTCTGCGATGCTGGGTCCAGGTTCGCTCGCCGACCGGGCTTCGTTCTAGTGCAAGCACGTGCTGCATATCTGGCCCCTCGGCCATCTTCGCAAGGTGCTGCTTGCGCCGGGGAACTCTGTCCTCGATCAGCGGGTGCCCATCCTCCTCCGAGGTCGTGCCGTCCGAATCGACTCGTTAGGCAGCCAGCTGTGCCTGCTCTAGCTGGACCGACAGAGGCTCCTGCAGGCGCCTTTTCTGGAACGTGGCCGTCCACCTCGTCTCCATGTAGAGGTTCCGTCCGACGAAGCAGAACCCGCATCTCCTTCCCCTCTGCCTCCGTCGCTCTCTTGGACTTCCTCACCAAGGCCATCCCGCGCCCACACCAATCGAGAATTATAGCGTAACTCAGCCTCATGCTCGGCCAATATAGCTATGGGGTGGCCCCGCGCCATCTGACGTAACTCAGGGGGGGCCTTGAGCTGCAGGAAATTCCCATCGTTGTATTTCTGGTCGGCGCGAGGGCCCATCAGCAATATTGAACCCGCTGATCTGAATCCAAGGAACATGTTTCGTGACAGCGAGATCGCTGCCATCCGTCGCGCCTGGGCCAGATGCGGGAAGGCGCGAGCCCCAAAACTGAGCGCGACCCCGAGGTTGTCTCCCAGCGCCGGAAATCGCCGACCAGAAACTCGCGGAGAAAAACACCGCATTGCCCGCGCCCAAGACTCCAGGCCTGGCCTCCCCCTCGCGCACCGCCATCTTCCTACTCCAGGCTTTTCGTACTATCACCTTCCAGTCCTTCCCGACCAGGCCCGCGAACGGAACCTCTGGGAACGAAGCGTCCTGTTCCCAAATCTCCGGCACCTCATCCAAGACAGGGGCGGGCGTCGCGAACGCCAGGGGGTCATCGGGATGTAAACAAGAAAGCGCGTGACCCCGAGCTTGCGCCGCATCGCGACGCACGAACCGAGCCCTCGCCTGCGCTCTGCCGCGGGGCGCTGTCCAGCTCGACTGTCTGACGGGCGCGCGCGCCCCCGCTCCTTCGGGGCAGGGGTCGCGCGCAACCACCTGATTCATCTAAATGCGACTCCAGTCAGAACGGATCAACGGCATGAGATAGAGAAAAGCCCGTAACTCCATTCCCGCCGTCTCCCACAACGGCGCCCGCGAGTGCCTGGGCTGTCGTGCAAACTTATAGACCGACGCGAAGCAAGACAACAGTGACCTTTGATGCATAGCGAGGTGCGTAGAGTGTCCCAAGAGCACCTCCAGTCCATTGCCCGAGACCTCAGGACACTCCAGAAACGCCTCAAGACAAGGACGAATCTTCCAGTCGCGCTTCCCCGAAGGTCTGAAACATCCCAGCGCCCAATTGAAATCGATTCCTACGGCCTCCCGTACTTGCCCCGCCTCCTGAAATTCATGACACTGCATCTTGTTAGCATATAGGATCTCGCGGGTGTTATCTAGCGACTTCTGGACCTCTGTCTTGTTCGACCCCGCGACGCCCGCGTTGCCCGCGTAAACGTAGAAAATGGGCGGGCCGGACTTTCCGACGAAGAGACCGCCACCCCTGTCCTCGACCGAGGGCGCGCCCTCCACCCCAGAGGCCTCCCGAACCAGGCGCGCATTGATACGCCGCGCCCAGAAAACCAACCAGGAGAAGCCCATGGGGAGAACGGCCGTGGAAACCCATGCCAAATCGCCATCTGAACCCCCCACCCCGTGAACGTGGGAAAGTCCCGGCTCTTTTGCCCGAACAGGCGGCGGACTGAAGCGCCCCCCTATACTGCTGATCGATCCCGGTCCTGTGGAAAAAAGTGTCAACATCGAGCGAGGCCTCGTGCAGGTCCCCCCCTCCTCCGCCCCAAACCTTGCGAAACTCTCCGGCGTCGCGAGAAGAGTGCTCGGGTGGTCCCTGAAGAGCTGGTTGGCGCGCCTCGCATCGGTGATGATGCGCTGTATTCCGTCCTCTTTCCTCGCGGAGAAAGGCGCGGCTAACTCCTTTGGCGGGGTGGTCCAGCGAACTAGACCTCTCGAGCGCAACATCTTCAAAAACTGCACGTGCTCACGCCGATGTGCGCGCAGCCCCTGATCAAAATATGGGGCGATGTCCTCGCCGAGCTCTCGCATTAGCATCGCTTCCTTCGCATCTCTCATCATGCTCTCTCTAAGGTTCACCACCGACTCCCTGTCCTCCTCGGAAACCGGATCCTGGATCAGACCCCTGTCCTGGACCCCCTCAGGCAGCGAGACGAGGTGCCCATCGAACTCGATGATTGTGGACGCACTGTGGTCGCAACCACACTCGCCGAGGAGGAGCTCGCGGACGGCTCCCTCCTGGTCCAGAAAAGCGGGGGCGGGCGGCTGTTCAGCAGCTCGATCCGGAACAAAACTATGCACCTCATCAACCGCGACAGGGTCGACGAGGGGACTCTGCGCTCGGTCGCGCAACCAGTTGAGGCCCTGCGTGACCTCTCCAGTTTCGCGCGACCTATGACACCTGAGATTGGCTCTCCTCCGACACCTCCTAGACGAACGAGCGGGGGTAGGAGAATACTCTTGACAAAATTCAAGCGGAAAGAGAGGAACATATTCTGGCCGCGAATAGCCTCCAGTCTCATCCCGTTTTGCATCGCTCTCGCCTGGGCACGCGTCGGCGCCGTGGCGACTGGCGTCGACGCTATCTGTCGGGATCCAAGGCAAGGACATCAACCGTCGCCGTCCTTGTCCTTGTCCTTATCCTTGTTGTTCTTTCTCTTCGAAGCTACTCGAGCCTAATCCTCCAGCGTCTTGGACTTGCTGGTCTGCTCATCGATCTCCGCCTCCTCCCTGACCTCCTTGGCGACAAGCGAACGAAGCGAGGGCGCAATCATCTGATGCCGGCGGTTGTAGCCTGAGAACTTTTCCGCAATCTCATAGTTGGGCGCCGGCGGGTTCTTCGCAGGAGCCTTGATAATCGCCTGCCGACGTCTGCTCAATCTCTCAAACGGCCAGGGATGCAACATTGACTTGATTGATCATACTGAATGGCCAACTCAAACGCCTCCACCATCACGCGCATCCCATGGATGTATCTGTCGTTCTCACCCCACCCCGCCGTCTGCAACTGTCTCTCCAGCCAAATAGTCGGCACCATCGACAACTGCGCAAACGAGCCCATCAGCCAGAGAACAATACGCGGCCCATCCAAGGGCCAATCTGAACAACCGTCTTCGACGAGCTCCTTGACTGCGCCAACCCAAACTCGCTCTCAGTCCCCTGGGCGTTATACTTCACCGGCAAGGTGCGCGCGTCCTCCTCGACCTTGGGACTCGGAGCGCCCTGGCCTGCCGGCGCCGTGGGCCCGCTCAGGGCCCCGCACAGCGCCGCGAGGCTAGTAGGGGCCTCCTCCTCGCCTGTGGGCGTAGGCGGACCGCCCGGCCCCAAGTGCAGCAGGCCCTTGCGCTCCTCCGCGTACGCGTCGAACCTCTCCGAGCTGATCTGCTCCAGCGCCGCGATCACCTCGCTGAATTTCGCGAAGCCACGGTTGCCCAGCCTGGCCGCAACCGCAGAGTCGGGCACCTCCGAGCCCAGCCGCGCCAACTCGTGGTCCACGTCGAACGCGGGCTCTGAGACCACCCACACAAAACCAGGAGCAGCCGCCACCCCCAGCCCGCTCGCCGCCGCAGGAGGCCCTGCGCCGCCTCCCTCCAGCGGCGCCGCGCCTTCCGCCAGCGGCACGCGCAGCGGCACCCGCGCAGCGGCACCTCGTCGTAGACCCTGCGGTGTTGAACCTCCTCAAGGCCCCCCTCGTTTAAGTAAGCCTTGGCGTCGGCGCGCAACACTTTGAACTTCTCGAACGGCACCGTCTCGCTGAATCTGTACAGCGGCCTCGGCGCCGCACGACCAACTGTTCGGCGTCGAAGTAGCATGGACCTGACCGCTCCTCGATCGCCTGACGTGTTGTGCTCCTCTGCATACACATCAAAATCAGGCGTGGCCCCAACCCAAACCTTCTTGTCCCCGCCTGCCTTCACCTCCCGTAGCAACCGCCTCTCATGGCCGTAGTTATCACCCTCATACCACACCGAAGCGCAAGCCCCTGGAATATCCTCACTCACTTCCGCCATCACTTCTCAATCCGTCCTCGGCCTCTGACACTGGGACTTCCAATACGTCGCGGACAGAAGCACCGTGTAATCAGCACCCCACAGAGATCACCTGGTAAGGCTCCGCTGAAACCCACCAGCCAGTAATGCTTCTCCGACTCCGCGGGCAAAACAGCGAATGACTTGTTGAAGAAATCTGGTAGCACCGCACAAACTGGCGGCGGTGGAGGAGGACTATCTGGACAAACGCAGGCTGGACAGCTCGGGCACTCTGGCAGCGGTGGACACTCGCAGAAGCAATCTGGACAGTCTGGTCGGGCGCGACATAAAAGAAATACCAGTTCACGAACAATCCCGACGGCCAGGAAACTGACACCCACCTCGGGTCTCATGCGCCCTCGAGCCGAAAACTCGCAGCGGGCGTGGCAAGAGAGCACTCACCTTCGTTCCTGCTACACTGCCCCGCCCGCACGAAATCACAAACACGTTCAGATCATTCACGTACAACTCACAGGAGATGGAAGAGGCGAAGAAAGTCCTCTGGATGTCGAGATTGTCTGCGCACGTGAAGAGCGAAGCGAAGAGCAACAGGCAAACCGTGCCCGTTGGCTAACTAATAACTTTGCTCACCGCCCTCCCTGGAGAGTAAATGGCCCCATGAGAGGCCCAAGAGTTCATGGACTTGAGATTAACGTGGCGGAGCCGGTTGGGCCCTCCCCCTCCTCCTCTGTCTCCTCCCTTTTTCTCTTCCTGTCTTTCCCCCCTCCCCGCCCCCACCGTTACCTGCTGCACCTATTCTCGGGCCAACGTCGACCAGGGGACGCTCAGGAGTGGTTTGAAAGACTGGTGATGCAATATCCTGTTCCCGTTGCTGCTTTATCCACCGATGTTACCCACAGCCTAACTAAAGTATGGCGACATGACTGATCCCGAGATGGTTAATGAAACTCATGGCGGAGGGATGGGTGGCGGGGTAGTTGCTGGTCCCCCGTGTGAGACGTGGAGTGCTACTAGACACAACCCAGTGCCTGAAGACTCCCCAGGTTGCAAGAATAGCCACCCACATAATGTTCCGAACAGTTGGCCGCCTACCAATGTTGGCCCATCTTGCAAGAGCACCTGGGGCCCATCTGTTTCGGATCGACCATATGTGTTTGGACAAATTGCAAAACAACCGGCGTCGCTTGTTGGTATCAACGTACCCATGATGGGCCACATGTTGCGAGAAATACCCCACCACGGCAGGTGCCAACACAGGGCCCATGCTCAGGTTCCCGAAGGCAGGGATATAACGGGGATTGGAACATAGCCGCGGCCAAGACTTGTCCGTCTCAGCTCTCTCGATCTACTTCTCAATAGGTTTTTCCCCAACCATCCTGTGGTGTTGGGTCCTCGTTTTGAAGAGACGGTGCCCCGCGTCTCCTCCTCTCCTCCTCCTCCCCCTCCTCCTCCCTCCTCCCCCTCTTCCTTGCGTTTCACCCGCCCAGTACAGCGCTTCGTAGCCCCATAGGGAGCTCCGCCGAAGGCCCCAGTGCTGCCGCCCGCATGCGTCCCGCACACCCAATTCGGCACACCCCTCACACGTTTCGTGGCCCCATAGGGAGCCCCACCGAAGGCCCCAGTGCTGCCGCCCGCATGCGTCCCGCACACCCAATTCGGCACACCCCTCACACGTTTCGTGGCCCCATAGGGAGCCCCACCGAAGGCCCCAGTGCTGCCGCCCGCATGCGTCCCGCACACCCAATTCGGCACACCCCTCACACGTTTCGTGGCCCCCCCTCACACGTTTCGTGGCCCCACCCCACCGAAGGCCCCAGTGCTGCCGCCCGCATGCGTCCCGCACAAGGCCCCAGTGCTTGCGTCCCGCACACCCCTCACACGTTTCGTGGCCCCATAGGGAGCCCCACCGAAGGCCCCAGTGCTGCCGCCCGCATGCGTCCCGCACACCCAATTCGGCACACCCCTCACACGTTTCGTGGCCCCATAGGGAGCCCCACCGAAGGCCCCAGTGCTGCCGCCCGCATGCGTCCCGCACACCCAATTCGGCACACCCCTCACACGTTTCGTGGCCCCATAGGGAGCCCCACCGAAGGCCCCAGTGCTGCCGCCCGCATGCGTCCCGCACACCCAATTCGGCACACCCCTCACACGTTTCGTGGCCCCATAGGGAGCCCCACCGAAGGCCCCAGTGCTGCCGCCCGCATGCGTCCCGCACACCCAATTCGGCACACCCCTCACACGTTTCGTGGCCCCATAGGGAGCCCCACCGAAGGCCCCAGTGCTGCCGCCCGCATGCGCCCCGCACGCCCAATTCGGCACACCCCTCACACGTTTCGTGGCCCCATAGGGAGCCCCACCGAAGGCCCCAGTGCTGCCGCCCGCATGCGTCCCGCACACCCAATTCGGCACACCCCTCACACGTTTCGTGGCCCCATAGGGAGCCCCACCGAAGGCCCCAGTGCTGCCGCCCGCATGCGTCCCGCACACCCAATTCGGCACACCCCTCACACGCTTCGTGGCCCCATAGGGAGCTCCGCCGAAGGCCCAGTGCTGCCGCCCGCATGCGTCCCGCACACCCAATTCGGCACACCCCTCACGCGCTTCGTGGCCCCATAGGAAGCTCCACCGAAGGCCCCAGTGCTGCCGCCCGCATGCGTCCCGCACACCCAATTCGGCACACCCCTCACACGTTTCGTGGCCCCATAGGGAGCTCCACCGAAGGCCCCAGTGGCGGCGCTCACATGCGCATGCGCCCCGCACACCCATTTGGGCACATCCCTGACAGGTTTCGTGGCCCCATCCACCGGAGGCCCCAGTGGCGGCGCTCACATGCGTCACCCACACCCACCCAATTCGGCACACCCCTCACACGTTTCGTGGCCCCATAGGGAGCTCCACCGAAGGCTCCAGCGGCCGCGCTCACATGCGCACCCGCCACCCATCCCAGCACGCCCCTCACAACAACAGGTTTCGTGGCCCCATAGGGAGCTCCACCGAAGGCCCCAGTGGCACCGCCTGCATGCGTCACCACCCGCACCCAATTCGGCACACCCCTCACACGTTTCGTGGCCCCATAGAGAGCTGCACCGAAGGCCCCAGTGGCGGCGCTCACATGCGTCCCCGCCACACATCCCAGTACACCCCTCACGCGCTTCGTGGCCCCATAGGGAGCTCCACCGAAGGCCCCAGTAGCGGCGCTTACATGCGTCTCCGCCACCCATCCCGGCCCCCCCCCCCCGCAGCAGCATCATGTTTCGGGGACCCATAGGGAGCTCCACTGGAGGCCCCAGTGGCGGCCCGCACATGCGTTTCCGCCACCCATGTCGGCACGCCCCGCGCGTGTTTCATGTCCCCATAGGGAGCTTCGCCGAATGCCCCAGTGGCACCCATCTCGGCACACCCCTCACACGTTCCGTAGTCCTATGGGGAGTTCCATTGAAGATGAAACCCGCAGCTGCGGTACTGACAACTGCATATGGTTGGGTTCTTCGCCAGGCGAATTCCCTATCCAGGGGCACTTTGACTTTTCTGGCCCCCCCGGGCTGAGTTGGACGATCAGGTTTCGCCTTTCTTGGTACCGTTGGACCCATTCTTTGGTTTCCAGAGGGGTCGCGCTTACGCTCATTAGGGTGCGCACCATCCATCCAGCTCTCACGCATAGAACCTGGTGTGCGCGGCACCTACTCTCGCAACACCTAAGTGGGCGGAAGTTTCTAGACTGCTTTTCCCAAACGTCCTGTGGTGCTGGGTCCTCGTTTGACGAGGCAGCGTCCCGCGTCCCCCCATCCTCCATCCTCCATCCTCCCCCTTCTTGCCTCTGCCCTCATCAGTATGCGGTTCCCACACCCAGTAGAACGTTTCGTGGCCGCATACGGAGACCCACCGCAGGCCCCAGTGGGAACATTCGCATGCAATTCCACCCATGATTTCGGCGCACACCTCACACGGTTCGTGGCCCCACACGGAGCTCCACCGAAGGCCCCAATGAGAAAGTAGGCATTCAGTTCACCCCCATATTGCGGTGTACCCCTTACACGGATGTTGGCCCCATGGGGAGCCCCACCGAAAGTACGCATGTAGTTCCACCCCCCCTTTCGGCACACCCCTCACACGGATCGTGGCCCCATAGGGAGCCCCACCGAAGGCCCCAATGAGACAGTGGGCATTCAATTCACCCCCAGATTTCAGTGTACCCCTCACACGGATGTTGGCCCCATGGGGAGCTCCACCGAAAATACGCATGCAGTTCCACCCTCCTTTCGGCACACCCCTCACACGGTTCGTGGCCCCATAGGGAGCTCCACCGAAGGCCCCAGTGGGGAAGTTCGTTTACGGTTCCACCCCCATTTGGGCACGCTCGTCACACGCTTCGTGGCCCCAAAGGGGGCTCCACCGAACGCCCCAATGGGAAAGTTCGCGTGCAATTCCACCCCCCTGTCGGCACACCCCTCACACGGTTCGTGGCCCCCAAAAGGGGGGCCCCACCGCAGGCCCCAGTGGGAAAGTCTGCATGCAGTTCCACACCCCATTTCGGCGTAACCCTCACACCGTTCGTGGCCCTATAGGGTGCACCACCGAACGCCTCAATGGGAACGTTCGCATGTAATTCCCCCCCCCCTTTCGGCACACCCCTCACACGGTTCGTGGCCCCATAGGGGGCTCTACCGCAGGCCCCAGTATGAAAGTGGGCATTCAGTTCCACCCCCTACTTCGGCGTACCCCTCACACGATTCGTGACCCCATAGGGAGCCCCACCAAAGTTCGCATGCAGTTCCACCCAATATTTCGGCACACCCCTCACACGGCTCGTGGCCCCATAAGGTGCTCCACCGAAAGCCCCAACGAGAAAGTGGGCATTCAGTTCACCGCCAGATTTCGGTGTACCCCTCACGCAGATGTTGGCCCCATGGGGAGCTCCAACGAAATACGCATGTAGTTCCACCCCCCTTTCGGCACGCCCTCACACGGTTCGTGGCCCCATAGGGAGCTCCACCGAAGGCGCCAATGGGAAAGTTCGCACCCCTCACGCGTTCCGTGCCCCCACAAGGAGCTCCACCGAAGGCCCCAGCGGCAGGGTTCGCATGCGGTTCCACCCACCATTTCGGTGCACCTCTCACACGGCTCGCCGCCCCACAGGGAGCTCCAACGAAGGCCCCAGTGGCAAGGTTCGCATGCGGTTCCGACCCTGATTTCAGCGCACCCCTTACACGCTTCGTGGCCCCATAGTGCGCTCCACCGCAGGTCCTTAATGGCAAGATTCGCATGCGGTTCCACCACCTATTTCGTCGCACCCCTCACACGCTTCGGGGCCCCATCGGGAGCTCCACCGCAGGCCCCAGCGGCAGGGTTCGCATGCGGTTCCACCCCCACTTTCGGTACATCCCTCACTCACACGTTTCGTGGCCATATGGGGAGCTCCACCGAAAGCCACCGTAGCAGGGTTCGCATGCGGTTCCATCCCCATTTGGGCGCACTCCTCACACGACTCGTGGCCCCAAAGGGAGCTCCACCGAAGGCCTCAATGGCAGGGTTCGCATGCGGTTCCACCTCTCATTTCGGCATACCACTCACACGGTTCGTGGCCCCGTAGGAAGCTCCAGCGAAGGCCCCAATGGCGGGGTTCGCATGCGCTTCCACCCCCAATGTCAGGACACCCCTCACACCTTTCGTGGGCCCATCGGGAACTCCACCTAATTCCCCCGTGGCAGGGTTCGCATGCGTTTCCACCCCCACTTTCGGCACACCCCTAACACGCTTCGTGACCCCATAGGGAGCTCCGCCGAAGACGATACTCACAACTGCGGCACTCCCATCCGCATATGGTTAGGTCCTTCGCCAAGCTAACTATTCGGACCGCCCTGGGTGTGCACGGCACCAAAAATCTCGCTGACAGGGGGGTCCCCTTTTATGACTAGTGTGTGCGCGGCACGAGAACTCTCCCAGTAGTTGTGGGAAGGTATCTTTTTTCGCAACCGAGTGAAGGTTGCAGTGCCCCAGTGAATGACTAGCCCCGCCAAAATGTGTTGTGCGTGTTGGTGTCTTTTCCTCGTGTCCGTGGCTAAGATCCTCCTAAGTGACGATGTCGTTCACCACGTGACCACTGCCAACACCGACCCCGCCACAGGACTGGGCTTTTTAAGGGGCCCACCATGGAGTGGGATTGGGCTTTGTGAACAAGGGGGATGGGGAGCACGACTTGTTTCACCTGAAGGGGGCTTGCCCGCTACAGCGATCGCTGCCTCGCCACTTTCTCTCTGCCGCCGCTTCTCGTCTCACACGCCGATTGGGATTCATACTCATTCCCTTAGTTGCCGACCGACCGAGGAGGAGGAAGAGGCGGAGGAAGAGGAGGAGGGGTTTCGCCCACGACAGCCTGGTGCAGTCCAGGTCGAAGCAGGAGGGTTTGGAAATGGGAAGACGAGCTGGGATCATTTTGGCTTCCTGGGGCCGTCTCCGGGCCCAGGGGCAATCAAAACTGTCCGTGTCGGAAGACTGCTCCGGTAAAGGGTCTGGAGCTCTGGAGCCCTCGGGCCAAAGAGATTATGACATCGAGGTGTGTGCTGGGAACGTGGCGCAACCCGGGAACGTGGCGCAATCCGATGGCCAGCGGACAGCAGAAGGCAATGATCGAAACGGGTGAGAATCTAGAAATGGCGGCTGCCATGGCTGCTGCAACTCTGTAACGGCGGCTGCCGTGGCTACCACAGTTCCGTGTGGTCGAGTGGGCAAGTGTTCTTGCACTGCATCAGCCACTTCGACACGCACTCCCGGTGAAACTGGCACGGGGGCCGTCGTCCGAGTGAGCGGAGCCGCCCGCGCGTCCGTCGCCGTCTCCGTCCCCAGACGTCCGACGGTTTGGGTTTTTCAGTGCTGCGCGGCCCCCCAAAGGCCCCGACCGCTTCCCTGGGGGTGGCTTTTCGTCCCGGATCCGCTTCTGATGGTCCTGGGGCCCGGTAGAGGGCCCCAGAGACCGATGAGCCCATGCAGCGCAAGACCTTCAGTCTTTCATCATCATTATCATCATCATCATCATCAGCATCATCATCATCATCATCATCATCATCATCATCATCATCATCATCATCATCATCGTCGTCGTCATCATCATCATCCTCGTCGTCGTCGTCGTCGTCGTCATCATCATCATCTTTTTCTTGTTAATCAGCAGCGTCATCATCACCACCATCACCACCACCACCATCATCTTCACCATCATCATCATCATCATCATCATCATCATCGTCGTCGTCCTCGTCGTCGTCATCGTCGTCATCATCATCATCATCATCATCATCATCTTTTTCTTGTTAATCAGCAGCGTCATCATCACCACCATCACCACCACCACCATCATATTCACCATTATCATCATCATTATCATCATCATCAGGATAATCATCATCATCATCATCATCATCATCATCATCATCATCATCAGGAACGCCATCATCATAACTATCATCATCAACATCAACATCAACACTGTCACCATCACACACAACCTCCTCCTCACCTTCATTACCATCACCACCACCACCATCACCATCACCATCACCATCACAATCACAATCACAACCACCATCACAATCACCACCATCAGCATCACCACCATCACCATCACCATCACCATCACCATCACCATCACCATAATCACCATCGTCATCAACATCAACATTGCTACCACCACCATCCACCACAGCAACCACCATCACAATTAGCATTCGCATTACCAGTATCGTCGTTATGAGCATCGCCACCGTTGTCATCATCCTCATCCTTATCCTCATGCTCTTCCTCTTCATCTTCCTCCTCCTCCACATCATCATCATTATCATTATCACCATCGTCATCAGCATCATCGCCATCACTAGCACTATCACTATCATCATCACCATTTCACCATCATCGTTCACTGCTCCACTCCTCCTTTACCCATTCCTTCTCCGTCGTCGTCCTCCTCCTCATCCTCCTCAAATGTATCGTCCTCCGCGCATGTCGAATGGTAGTGGAGGCGGAGCGCTGAGGGCCAACAGACCCAACACCAAAGAACAATCGAACGAACGGCCTGAGAGTCGCCACGCCGTACATGCAGTCAGGGTCGAGCGAACCATCCTAGCGCTGATCGTTTCGTGGACTGGCCAAGAAACGCTTCGCTGTCCTGTGGCTACCCCCGACACGCAGCCTTCTGCGAGGCAGCCCAAGACGAAACAAACACAGAGAGCTGCTGGAGAAGGACAGACAGGAGGAAGAGGAGGACGAGGAGGAGCAGGGGGAGAGCGTTCGGAAAGGGATGGGGGAGCATGGGGGCGAAGCAGCGAGGTGAGACGAGCCGCCTGTGTGCAAAATCCGCCGATCCGGCGTGTGAGTTTCAAGGAGTCTCAGCTACAGCCTCGAGGCTGAGCCTCAGCCTCTGGGGGGGTTGCCGGGGTGGCTCTGCCGGGGAAGGGGGGATGGGGGGGGGGGGTGCGAGTTTCCGGCGGATGCGGGGCGCTGCTTTTACAGAAGGCTCTAATCTCGAGGATGCGCTGGAAGGGTGGCCGCGGCCGCAAAAGTCTCTGAGGACGGTCTACGAAAGTCCCGAGACCCCGAAGGATCGCCCGAACACGCCCAAGATGGCCCCAAGACGGCCCAAGAGCCTTCCACGACGTCTGAAGAGGCCTCCAAGAGGCCTCCCACGATGGCCCCCAGAGGCAAAAATCGTTGATTCCCATTGGTTTTTTCAATGTTTTTGGGGTTGTTGCTTTTTTCGGCTTTCCGACGCTCCAAGACGGCCCAAGAGGCCCCCAAGACCGCTCGAAGACGGCCCAGGAGGCCCCCAGACAGCCGCCCAAGACGGCCCAACAGGCCCCCAAGACGGCCCCAAGAGGACCCAAAAGAGGGACGAAAAGCGGAAAAAATGTAGCCTTCCAGCCCACGAGGCCCCCAGGAGGCCCCAAGAGCCTCCAAGAGGGCCTCCGAAAGCCCCCAAGAAGCCCCCACGACGCCCTGACAGGCTCCTAAGATGGCTCAAAAAACGCCCCAAGAGGGCGTCCTTGCGCCGATAGGCTCGCCTCCACCGCTCGCACCACATCGTCCAGGCCACATGTTTCGTAACACGACTCCGTGCACGACGTATCGTGAGTTTCCAAAGTGATCGGCATCCTGTATGGAATTTTCATGTCATTATTATTTCCCGTCCCCACGGTCACTGCAAGCACCCCGCCGTTGATAGAACCACTGTTGCGAGATGGCTCTATTGACCCAACTGCATTCCTACGCCCTTTCGAAGGTAACCCGAGAAGTTTGTGCGTTTGAGTGTACGCCCATAATGTCTGCGTCTGGAGAATAACACCGAGCGACCCGGATCGGCGGCACTGGCCGAAGGCCACTACAATAATCCACTGCCCGATTCGAGTAGACTGCCTGTACAGAGCCGAGCCCTGAGACAGACGATCAACACGCTGCTGCCTGCTCGAGTCGCTGGCCAGCGCCTTCGAGTCGCATGGCTCAACTTACCCCTCAAGTCCCCCCCCCCCTGCCTCGCTTGGACCAACCTGGGCCCACACACCTGTCAAGCCATGCATGAGGCTGCCCGCCGCAGCCGATAGCCTCTGACGGCCGAGACCACACCCGAATAACAGTGAGGAGACACGAATACGCCCAACCTGAGATTTGTCCTAAGCCAGCCCAGGCTGTCGACCACTCGCGCAAGTGCAAAAAAGAGCCTTCCTTTCTGCTTGGGTATCGAAGGGATACCGGAGTAATATCAAACGTCTTTCTCCCACTGGCCAGCCTCTCGGCAAGCTTGCCTGTGGTGCAACATGCGTACCACGCAAACTACGTCACACCAACGAACATAACAATGCCTGGATTGCGCGAAAACTTTATTACGGAAAGCGGGCGAGGAGGAGGGCATTGAATAACCTGTAGACCACAAAAGAGCTGGCGCCCACCCAAAAACATGGCGCAACGTATAATACGTGCCCATAACCCCCACGGGGAACACATTGAGGGCCTTCGCATGCACTATATCGCCATCTCGCTCAAACTTAGAATCCAAATGCAAATGCCGAATACTTATCCCCACATGTTTCATGGGATTCCGGTTTTCTTCCCACCCGCATCGCAACCGCGTCTCCTCCCGCACACCTCCCTCTTCCTCTCTTCCGCTTCCTCTCCTCACCCGCGCGCAACGCATGCACGGCGCTGCAGGCTCGCAAGGCGTGGCAGGCGTGGCATTTCCTTTTCGCCGCAGGGGGTGCGCTGGGGGATGGGGGCGCTATGTGTTGCAGGCTCACATGGCGTGGCATTTCCTCGAAGCCACAGGGGTGCAATGGGGGTGGGGGCGCTACGCGCTGCAGGCTCGCAGGGCGTGGCAAGCGTGGCATTTCCTCGGCACCAGAAGGGGGTGCGCACGGAGTGGTCTCTCAGCGCGGCCCGTATGCGTGCCAGGGTCGGAGAGCGTGGCAGGCGTGGCACTTTCTCGACACCAGAGGAGGTGCGCAAGGGGTGGTCTCTCAGCGCGACAGGTATGCGTGACAGGGTTGGAGAGCGTGGCAGGCGTGGCACTTTCTCGACACCAGAAGAGGTGCGCAAGGGGTGGTCTCTCAGCGCGGCCCGTATGCGTGCCAGGGTCGGAGAGCGTGGCAGGCGTGGACTTTCTCGACATCTGAGTGGGGTGCGCAGGAGGTGGTCTCTCAGCGCGGCCCGTATGCGTGCCAGGGTCGGAGAGCGTGGCAGGCGTGGCAGCTTCTCGACACCAGAGGGGGTGCGCAGGGGGTGGTCCCTGGTGCGTGGCAAGGTCACCGCAATGTGTGTGCGCAGGGGGTGGTCTTTCAGCGCGGCCCAATTTGCGTGCCAAGGCGGGAGGGCGCGGCATGCGTGGCAGCCAAAACTGTAGACACCCTGGCCCGAAACGGCTCGACAATTGCAGGAGTGGCCTTGCCCCCCGCGCCGCTCATGCCGCCCAGATATGCCATTTACGCACTGGCGCCGGCCGTGTTTGAAGCTGAAGAAGTCCATGACAGACGCAGGTGTCGAGGCAGCTTCCCGCCGCGTCGAGACTCGTGCGCCGCCCGCCTGCCCACCTACAGCTCCGCTCTCTTCCGTGGTCGCCATAGCTCAGGCTGTTGCTCGCACGGCGCGTCGGTCTCCCAAGGCTTGACCAACGCCACTAACGGTATCGGCGAAGCAACGGCCACCACCACCACCAGCATCATTCTCGCAAGTTCCACATCAGCTATCATCACGCCCGACATATTATAAGTATATGGGGTTCCTCGGTAGCGTATTTGTTACCCGTTTCCGCGCAAAACGCGTGCGTCTTGTAATGGGCCCGCCTAGTCGGAAGCCCCCCCCCCTACCTCCGCTCCGACAGTTTGAGTTGCCAACTTTCGCTTCGCAGCTGATGGCCGCATCGAACTTATACCCTCCCCTTTGAGGTCAGGACGTGGGGATTAAAAGAAACGCGGGAGGCCTGTCGCGCGCGAAGGGGGCACCGTACGTAAAACCGTCTGGAGCGACAGGCTATCGAAAGCGGAGCCGCTACGGTCGCTCGCCGTCCTTCTCGGGTGGGGCCGAGCACCCGGTCGCGGACACCATCGAACACGACCAGTCGTACTGCTGTGCCTCTGCCTTTTCGGGTGCCCCCCCTGCTCCCGCAGCGCCTCGTGCTCGGCAGGGCAGGGCACCGAGACGACGTCCTGCAGGCGCAACAAGGGAACATCAACGCCACGGAGAGTCCGCGCGAACTGCGTGTTGGGTGCAGCCAACGATGGAACTAGTGGCGGCCGTGCATCTACCCCCAGCGAAGCAAAAACACTCAAGACGGAACAGACAACGCTCTACTCTTCCCGCCCGATGCAAGTATTGAGGTGCTGGCTGGCCGAGCAGACGTCCACTCACGTTGCTTACCAGACCCCAAAGCTGACAGCTGTGCTGCTGCTGCAGCCAGGGTTCTAGATTCGCAGCCAAGATTCTAGATCTCAAAGTCCTGGACACCTGGTTTCCCGGGAGCTCCCGGGAATTTCTGGGAGCTCTTGGGGTGTGTCGCGTGCGTCTTCTGGAAGCCAGGGAGGTCCCCAGACGGTCCCGGAGGAACTGGAGGGAGCGAGGAGGCCGCGAAGATGGCCCAATAGAGCCTCGAGTCGCCTCAAGATCGCGCCCAGATCCTCAAGATGGCTTGCAGACAACCATAGAGGCTCCAAGAAACTCCAAGGTGGCCCCCAGAACACCCCCAGGAGGCCCAAATCATAGATTCTTTAGGTTTTTGAATGATTTTAGCCTTATCGCTTTTTTCAGCTTTCAACGCTCCAGGGCGGTCTAAGAAGCTCCCAAGAGCGCCGAAGGACTGCCCAGGAGGCCCCGACGAAGGCCCCAAGATACCCAAAGATGCTCCAAGAGGGTTTTGAGAGGGCCCAAGAGGACCCTGAGACGGCCGGGGGAACACGAACGGACACTTCTAGGCTTCCGCCCCAAGATGGCCCCAAGAGCCCCCCCCAGAGGCTCCCGAGGCACCTCAAGACGCCCCAAGAGGCTCCCAAGAGGCCCCCAGGAGGGCCCCCAGAAGCCCCCAAGACCCCTCCAAGAATCTCCCGAGAGGCATCCCAAGAGACCCTCATTGCAATCAAGAAGCATCTGAAACACAATCTTGGCTCGGTGGCGGGATGGGCCGACGGCCACTAGATCCGCCGCCCCCTGTCGATTCATCGCAGGGGTGCCTGGCGTGCTAGATCCTTTCGGTTTTGGTTTTGGTTCTTTTTCCAAAAGAACTTCCCCTGGGCCTCTGGCGCGTCCTGCCGGCGTCCCGGAAAGATCTTCCAGACCCGGCTCTTAAGGGTTTTTCCTGCTCCAGACGGCTCCAAAACGGCCCAAGATGGCCACGATGGCCCAAGATGGCCTCCAAATTCGCCCAAGATGGTCCAAGATGCCCTCGAAGACGGCCCAAGAGAGCCCAGGATCCTCCAAGTTCGCACAAGAAACACCCAAGACGGCCCAAGACAGCCCCAGCGGCCTCCAAGAGGCCTCCAAGACGTCCCAAGGGGACTCGAAGAGGTCCTCCAGGGTCCTCAAAGACGGCCCGAAGAGGTCAAAATCATTGATGCTCCTTATGCTTTGAAGGATTTTGGCTTTTGCTCCTTTTCGGCCTACCGACGGCCCTAGACTACCCGAGAGGCCACCACGATCGCCCCAAGAGTTCCCAAGAAGCCTCCAAGACGGCCCCAGGACGGCGCAAGAGGCCCCCAAGACGGCCCCAAGAAGGCCCCAAGATGGCCCAAGAGGCCCCCAAGAAGCCCCAGACGGCCTCCAAGACTTCCAAGATGGCCTCCAAGATGCCTCCAAGACGGCCAAGATGGCCTCCAAGACGACCAAGATGGCCCCAACATGCACCCAAGACAACCCAAGATGGCCTCAAGATGGCCTAAGACTGCCTAAAAGGCCCGCAAGAGGCCTCCAAGACGGCCCAAGAGCCCTTCAAAACGTCCTCCAGGAAGGCCCGAAAGAGCCAACAGCATTGATTTTCTGTAGGTTTTTGCTGGATTGTTGCTTTTGTTCCTTTTCAACTCTCCGACGGCCCAAGACGGCCCAAGCGGCCCCCAATATCGTCCCAAGAGCGCCCAAGAGGCCTCTAAGATGGCCCCATAGTCGAAAACAAGCTGGTAAGCTTAGGTATACAGTCCGCCTTAGGCGCTTCCATATCCCAGGCTTAGGCTCATAGCGCATGAGCAAGAGAGCGAGACGAAGCATGGGATCTGGAGTAAAGAGTAGGATGGGCATCGTCAATGGAAAAGGATGTTTTCCGATCTCGGATGCAAGTAGTGCGCCTCAGTGAGGCACAGTCACATATCTGGCCGGGCCCGGCTTGAGCCAGGCACGGCAGCGGTACATGCTCGATTTATATCTCGCCTTTAACCTTCTCCGTTTAAAGTCGGAGGGGGAGGAGACGAGCAGGTACCGCACTACTATTATGCGGAAAAACAGTGCTAAGCAGCAGCGGCTGCCTACAAGGAAAGGGGCGCGCGAGTAGCCTCGCTACCGGCGAGTTTCCTCGCTGCTAAAGCGCACCTGCCCGCGGGTTTCCCCGCTGGCTCGGGAGGCAGGGCCGTCCTGAGACGACCTGCCCGCCCTATACGGCGTATGTTTCTTCAGCTCGTGCTTGAAGGATTGCTGGCCGGCCATTACTTGTAGGAGCAACGCGCGGTCAATGCTACCTTTGGTATGACCATCGGCAGTCATATCCCGCGTGTCACACCATTGGACGCTTTCCACGATTCCACGTTCCATCATCTGGCGAATCCAGCTGATGTGCCCAAGCAGAGTGCACTCTGTGGGCTTCTTCAGATCCTTGCTAGACAAAGATTTGAAGACAGACTCGGCATCAATAGTCAGAGTGACTTTGATACATAGACCACCCATTTCCAATATGTTCTTCAACTGTGTGGGGGTCAATGGTCCCGAGTGTAGCTCGTGGAGCGTTACAATGGTCGGGTAGCAGTCTTCCAAGTTGTGGGCTGCTGCCAGTGTTTCCGCAGAGTAGCTCGAACGCACTTGCAGTCGATGAGACTTGCAGTATGCGTCCACCAGGTGCACGACGGGTTTCCCCGCTTGCGTGTGGCCACGCCTCAGCAGGTTAGCCCCGCGGATACCATAGCCTTTGACTTCGTCGTCTTCATCTCCGTTGAGACGACGATAGCCAGAATCGCTATGCAGGTCGACTTCTCCTGTTGGAGTCATAGCATGATACACGATCTTCTTCGGACCTGCCTGCAATTTTCTGGTAACCGCGTTTAGTCGTCGTACCTGGATGTTTGTCGGTTCTTGGATACGTTGTAGTGAAACAACATAGACCATTAGCCATACCTGCGTGATCAACGCATAGGCTAGGGCGCCACGAAGACTAACGAACATATCAGAAATTGTCTTCGTCGCCTTGCTTTCAGGATCAGCTCCTGTGAGTTCTGGATGTGTGATAGGACGAAGCTGTTTGATGTATTCGTCCTGATCGAGAGTGACGCTCCCATCATCGGTCTTGTTGTACCGAACAGCACAGTTCGTGTATGTGTGCTTGTTCAGTTTGCACTTCCCAAACGTATCTTCAACACACTTGACATACTTGTCGATAGCCTCTTCCTTCCCAGTCATATTGATGTCATCAACATGCTTGGCTGTCAAGAGGTTTGGGCTCATCTCGAATTCTTCGTCGTATGAAGTAGGCTGTAGCCCAAAGCTCCTAGTGATGGACCTGAGCTTCAGCGAGAATGCCCTGGGAGCATCCTTCGTGCCCGTCCCCGGTTTCAGACACCGGAGACAATGCTTTGATTCGTCATATGACTCAAAGCCTGGCAGTGTGCGAAGGACAGCTGCTGACCCAGGTGGTAGTGTGAAACACACCACACGTTCTTTCTCGCCCGTTGCCGCGGCGAGCTCGCCATAGGTCAGTCCCTTCAAGAAAGCCATGTTGATGTCCAGGGAAGCGATGATCCAAGCTTTGTTGCATGCAGCAGAACTTGCGAGCAGTCTCTGGCTTGACCTCCTTGCCGTGCCAGAGAAGGTTTCGACATCAAAGGCTTCGAGGTCCATGAAGCCACGGAGTACCAAGCGTAACCGGATCGTCCTTTCCATTTCGCCCTTTTCGTTCTTGACAAACTTCCATTTGTATACGTAGCGTGACGTCATGATGTTAGACGCCTTGCTTAAGTCAGTCATCTGGAAGCATTTGTTGTCAAGCCAAGTCTTCAGCTCTGTGTAGAGGGCTTTGGAGACTTTGACCGGATTTGCTTGGATGTCGGCCTTCGTGAGTAGATCGTCTTCCTTGACGACCACGGCACGTTTGGAGGCAGCGCTAACGTATACTCGCATAGTTGTGACGCTGCTGTCATCCAACAGTCGGTGTTGCTGCTCGGACAGGACGACTTTGGACATGTCTGCAGTGAAGCAGAGCTCGATATACTTCCCGTGCTCATCGGAGTCCAGATCATATTTGCTATCCGGATCCGTGGAGCATAAAGGAACGTAGTAAGAAGTGTCCATGTCGTATCCTGGCGGGTGACCCCGCTCCGGCAAGTGGCCTTGCACATCTTCACAGGTCGTAGAGACTAACACACACTGTGTGTCTGTCATGTATGTAGGAACTGTATGCATGACTTCCTCTGTGTCAGCTTCAAGGAGTGTTCTGTCATCCATCAGTTCAGCATACCACGACTTCAAGACAAAAGCATCCAGATCTTCTTCTGTCTCCTCTATGATGGTCGGGAGCCGACCATCGTTGTCCGTAGGAGGCTCCTCAGGAGCAGCTGCTGGAGGTGATTCGCTTGGTGGTGGACCATCAGCGAGTTCCTCAAACTTAGTGAGATCTTGGTCAAACCCAGCAGACGGCTTCCTGGATTTAAGACACTGGATGATGCGTGAGTGTGTAGATCCTGTGATGTCATAGATGTTCAAGGCAGTGCCATCAGCTTCGTAGTAATGAAACCCAGGGGTCACATCGTTATCATAGTGCACTAGTGTACAGCTGTCTGCATAGGGTGCAGCAGGCAGCTTCGTCAGGCTCTTGGCGAGTCGTACAGCAACAACGTTTTCAATACGAAAGTAGTTGCGTATGAGGTACTGAAGAGCCAAGTGCACCTTAGGTGAAAGTCGGCTCGCAGCAGTCATCTGCAGCCGACCCTGTTTCGTTGGTAGATATCCGAAAGTCATGGCGGGTTTCCCCGCTGGCAGACCGGCAATAAAGGCCAATACTGTCCGAAGGGCCGTATTGTCCGATCCTATCTCGCGGACCATAAGTGCTTCGATGTACAGCGTGTGTCGTGTGTCAGGATACTGTACTCGCACTTCGCGACTGCCGACCTTCACGATGACCTGGCCTCGGTCAGGTTCGTTGCGGATGACCGGGTATGGACCACTCCATCCACCCCAGTCGTCTTTCGTGGTGGTCGGGCGATGATAGTCCACGAGATCTCCTTCTTTATAGTGAAATTCACCCGTAGCAGTAGTCTTTGTACGGAGAGCCCTGTTCGTCTTGGCAACCGCAGTGGCCTGCGTGATTGCCTCCAGACTAACCCTCCTGATTGTTTCCTCCCTTGAGTGATCTGATGATTCAGTGGGCTGATCATGATCCAAGACAGGGAAATCAGGAAGCATAGCTGGCTGTCTACCATACAGCGCATTGTACGGAGACACTTCATTGTAGAAGGTAAATGCGTTGCTGGCAAACAAGGCTTCATGTAAGAGACGAGTGAAATTGAGAGGGATATGTAATCTATTCAATTCTTCTCCCATCACGTGTAGGAGGTGTCGAAGGATGCCGTTCCTAGCTTCGATAGTTGTAGCGTGTTGGCCACGCGCTCGAATACGAAGCTCTGTTCCCTTAGCCTTAAGGATGGCCTTTGCCGTATCATTATTCAGTGCTCCTTCCCCATCGGAGTATAAGATTTTAGCAGGGCCATGCTGCATCCAAGTCGTATGATAGGCATCGAGAACAGTATGCATAGCTTTATCAGGAATCTCTGTGCCAGCTGCCCAGCGAATACAACGGTCGATGATGTGAAAAACAATATGTTCCTGTTTATAAAAGAAGAGATCACATTCGACTTCTTCGTTGAAACGTCCTGGCAGTGACACAGAAGGCATCACCGTGTTGCCTGGTTTATCCCAGGCTCGACATTCTCTACACGAGTCACAAATGCCTTTGATCAGACTCAAACGGGTTTCACCCAGACCAACCTTGGTTAGAATCATCCGCATTTTTGGCTCCTTGGCATGAAACCATCTCAAGTGGAGTTTGCGGAGTTCTCGCTGCACTACAGCTGGGTCAAAGCTGCGCAGGTTTTGGAGGCTGAGCTGAACGTCGAAGCGAGTCCAATCAGGGAGCCTTGGCCTTGGCCTCGGCTCTGCTTGAGGCTGCGGCGGTGGTGGAGGATCTCCTCCCTCCATGCGTCCGCGCCTTGCTGCAACTTGTGGCAGTCTACGGTGATCGTCAGAGCTGCCAGCGCCACTGTTGCCACCATTAGCCCCGTCGGCTCTGGTGATGTCATGGCTGCTGGCGCCTGCGGTTGGATCGCCCTCACCAGGCCGTGGCGGCCTAGGCGCACGTATGCGCGCTCTCGCGGCCGGCGCCGCTTTTGCGGCTGGCGCCGCTTCTGCGGCTGGAGCCGCTTCCGCGGCTGGCGCCGCAGGAGCGGCTTGCCCCGCCGGGCGCGGCTGGCCAAAGTTATCTGGCAGCTTCCATTTTTCGGCGAATCTGCATTGGCCAGATATCTTGGTGTGGTGAGGATTGCTCTTCTGATATTCCTTCTTACAGCTTGGACAGTCCCAGTAATACGGTTCAACATCATACCACCGACACATCTTCGGATCCCTACTGTGCTTTGGTGATTGCTTGTAGTTGTTGTCCACACAGCCAGGGCACCCAAGACCGCCAGGTGGTGGTCGCCAGATTTCTCCGTTTGGGTGTCTCCGGATTGTTGGGTCGTCCAAGTCGTAGCCAGCACTGTTTGTTACGAACGCATAGCTGCGTTCACGATTCGCGAATGGATCGCGACCGTAAGCAAACAGGTCTTTGGCGATTTGCACCGCATCAACGATCAATGACTGCATTCTGTAGGTATACTGTGCCGCCCTTGCTAGCTCTTTGTTACAAGCATTGGCGTGCACATGATTTCCTGGACAACGCTTGCCTCTGAAAGGTGCCAACAACTCTTCTTTGTTTGCCATCATCTGTGTTGGCTTGCGGATGTATTGTCCAAATGAATCTTTGAGACCAGTCGTGCACTGATCAATAATCGTTTGGCAAGTGACCTTGCGTTGTGCCAGTTCCTTCCATGGCTGGATCTCATCCACCCACGTGCCCATTGGTTGTTCCCTGAGAAAGAAACGTCTTAGGTCGTCTTGTAATAGAGCAACTGTTCCACAGAACGTGATGTGAGGCAGGTCCTCTTTGTGGTGTTTAAGCCACGTATCATGATTGACCTGCGCGTTGAAGTTGGAAGGGAGTCCAGTAGTTCTGCAACTTGGCTGCAGAATCGTGATCTTGACAAAGCAAGTCTTGAGGTAGTGGAGGACTGCTCTTTGTACTTCCGAGTTTCCAAGGTCAACCATAGATATCTTGTCAAGGTTCCCGCCTGACGAGAGTCCCCTCTTGAAGGCTAATATGGATATACCACCCTTGCCCCCGCATAATTCAAGCATGTCCACTTGATTATTTCTGCCGTAGCATAACGACTGGACTATCGAGAAGACATCAGCATGTGAGTCAGCGGGTTGCCCCGCCGGTAACATCATGAAGATGTCCTCTGATTCGCTGTCCGAGTCCGAGTCGTCAAGAGGAACGTCGTTGAAATATGTGGAGCAGTCAAGCCCTTTGAGGTCCTCTCCACAGTCGTCGTTACCGTCTTCCACTTTCTTCGGAACTTTCTTCGGTTTGATGCCGGCTTCTTTGTCAGCTTTCTGCTTTTCTTTCTGTTTTATCCTGGCATCAGTGGGCAACGCAGTTTCCGCGGAGAGATCCGCTGCGGAGGAATCCGCTGTAAAGTCAGGAAATGGCGGAATTTCAGGAAGGTTGTTGGTGGGTCGCGTTTGGCAACGCTCAATCGAAGGGGGAGGAGATCGATCGTCGTCGACGATCGTCACACGCTTTGGGCGTGGCCTTCGCGACTCACCATTGCCATGAAGAACTGGAGCCGGAGGCTCCCAGTATAGCCGAGTACTGATGTTTGTAACCCCATCAGGTAATGGAGCTACATAATTGTACCCAGTTGGCTGATCCTGGATCCTAATGTCTTGAACAATCTTGTTCGTGTCCAGGTCGGTCGTGACCCTACGAACCACATGGTCCCATTGAGGGCCCTTCTGTGGACATTGAACGTAGTGTCTGACCTTTTTGTCAACGCGTGTACACACACTGAGGTGTACCGCACTCCGCTCATTCCTGATCATGTTGGCTTTATCGAGTTGATCAAGGAAGCGTGCAATAATAATAGCCAAAGTTTTATACCGAAGCTCGGCATGTTGTTGATCTTGGCCATACCAATCCAAATCATGGTCCTTGTGTGATCCACAAGTACATCTCCATAAGTTAACCGGTATATGAGGACAAGATGTAGCAACTTGTATATAAGAACCACTGGGATATTTACTGGATCGGTCAAACTTAATGCCGAAGTGACAGAGTCTGATTCGTATAACGCTTAGCTTCAAATCTTCAATAACATCTTTGATCGGACCCTGTTTCCAGAAATACCCGGGTGGCCCCAGGATAACTATCTGCATCCTCAGAGCACGCGCTTTGATCAGGAGATTTTGTATACGTTGATAGTGTGGTCCCGCCCTCTTTCCTGGAGTACGCACGTACCAATCAGAGGGTGTGGCCACCCACAACATATTGTAGTCTCCTGCCAACAAATTTCCCAAATACTGTGTTCCAGTTGAAGTCATTACCTCATTATGGGTAATCCGGTCGCATATATATCCACGGGTTCGGAGTTCAGCGCAAGCTGTACGAACATCTTCGATGACGAGGCATTTTGAATGGTATTTTTCTTCTCGGGCCTCAGCGCGGCCAACGTATGTCGCGAGGAGGCCGGTATTCGGCTTCTCTTCGCAAGCGAGCGCCGCCGGCGCGCCCGCCTGCCCCCGTCAGAGGGGCAAGCTGTTAGCGGATGACTCCGCAGGCGTCACTGGTGCGGCTGCGCTCACGATCTCCACGCGGGTTGGCCCCGCAAGGTCCGTCGAACCTCCGCCCGTGCAGCTTGGTGGTGGTGGCGGTGTCGCGGGTGGCCCCGCTTGGTTCTCAGGCGACCAATTATTCACCGCCTCCTGGACTGCCCAGAAAACTTTAGACTTCAGGGCATCCTTCATGTGTGGCCAGGTCCCTTCAGGACACTGTTGGCCTTTCCACCAGCTGTCGAGCGTCCTGTCTACGATCGCACGGGTCGTGTCCTTCAGGAGCTGCTTGTCGAGATATGGCTCGACAATGAACGTATCAGTCGTAACGGTCATAGACTGTCCCATCGCGGGTTGCCCCGCTGTTACCCCAGCGGGTGACCCCGCACCTACACCGGCGGGTGGCCCCGCATTGACGGAGTCCTCGTCGTTCTCCGTCTCGGTGTAGCCGTCATGACTACTGCGGATTGTGAAGGTGTTGGTGACCGTCTGGCTTTTAGCCCCGTCATACAATCCGCAGGGAATGGCTAGGTGTCCTGAGGGGGTCTTCTTTGCCCTCAGGACCTTGGCGCCCTTCCCCAGCTTAAGAGTATACTCTCCGCTGGGAAAGATAACCTTCTGGAAGCCTGGCTTTAGCACGATAATTGTGTCACGTGCTTCCATGGCACTCAGGCCCCAGATGGCTGGGAGGTTTGCACCTGAGCCCTCTGCGATGTTGGAAGCATACTCCTCGATGCGGGGGCTTGCCTCATTGGCGTATTGCACCCCTATCTTGAAGTTGCCCATTTTCCGACAGATCGCAGCACCCTCACCTACACCATTGATGTAGAGGGTTTTGCTCAGTGTGCATATGGCCGGTCTGTGATTGTACCTGGCCATAACCTCCTGGAAGGTTCGTGCTGTATTAGCTCCGATGATGTTCGCGTTGGAGCCAATGTCTAGCATGAACGATATGCAGGGCATTCCGTCTTCGTCGGGGAAGAATGTCCCTGTCCGCGCCGCCAGAGCCATCGTACCGTGGTCATCACTATGGTACGTAATCTGTGAACCGAGCGTGCCTTTCAGTAGGCGTTGTTCCAGCACCCACTGGCTCATT
>CAUYUJ010022708.1:0-20000 GCA_963575745.1 Prorocentrum cordatum
GAATCTATAGAGCTATAGGGCTATAGGGCTATAAGGCTATCGTGCTACAGGGCTTTAGGGCTATAGGGCTATAGGGCTATTGGGCTATAGGGTTATAGTGCTATAGGGCTATAGGGCTATTGGGCTGTAGGGCTATTGGGCTATAGAGCTATAGGGCTATAATATTATGCAACTATAGGGCTATACAGCTATACGGCTCTCATGCGATAGGACGATGGGCTATAAAGCGATTAGGGTATAGGGCTACAGGGCCATATGGCTATTGGGCTATAGGGCTATTGGGCTATGGGGCTATAGGGCTATGGGGCGATAGGGCTGTAGGGCTATAGGGCTAGAAAGCCCCCGGGCACCCAAGCATCCGGGCATCTGGGCACGCGGGCACCTGGTCACCTGAGCACCTGGGCGGGCTGCGGATATCGGTGGCGAATCTCACCTAACCATATGAATCCGCTAGGACCCCCACAGAGGCAAGCTCTGATTGGGGAATGCATGACTTCTCCTTGTCGCACCCCGAGGCCAGTTGTTAGAGCAGGACGGGCGTTTCGCCCCAGACTTCCCCACCACGTATGATTCTGAAGATGAAAGATTGACAACAGTTTCAGATATTGAGGGCGGGTGGTTTTCAAAATGTGGCTCTCGCCTAAGCGCCGCACACATTCGTTCCAAGTAGGGCTATGACGCTGGAGGGCTATAGGACCATAGAGCTATAGGACTATGGGGATATAGGGCTATGGGGCTACAGGGCTATAGGCATATAGAGCGGTAGGGCTATAGGGCTATAGGGCTATATGGTTATAGGGCTATGGGGCTGTAGGGCTACAGGCACATATAGCTATACAGCTATAGGGCTGTAGTGCGACAGGGCTATAAGGCTATAGGGCTACAGTGCTGTAGGGGTATAGGGATATAGGGCTCTTGGGCTCTAGGGCTACAGGGCTATAGGACTATAGGGCTATGGGCTACAGGGCGATTGGACTATAGGGCTATAGGGCTATAGGGCTGTAGGGCTACAGGGCTGTAGAGCTATAGCGCTCGAGTGCTCTAGGGCTATAACACTATAGGGTCATAGGGCTATAGGCCTATAGGGCTATGGGGACATAGGGCTATAAAGCTATAGGGTTATAGGGCTATAGGGCTATGCGGCTATAAGGCTATAGAGCTATAGGGCCATAAAGCACTCTGGCACCCGGGCACCAAAGCATCCGGCACCTGGGCACCCCGGCGGGCCGCGGAAATCTGTGGCAAAGCTCACCTAACCATATGTGTCCGCTAGGACCCCTACAGAGGCAAGCTCTGATTGGGAATCACTTCTCCCTGTCGCACCCCGAGGCCAGCTTTTAGGGCGGGCCGGGCGTTTCGCCTGAGACTTCCTCACCGCCTGAGACTTCCTCACCATTGATGATGCTGAAGCTGAAACAATTGGCAACAGTTTCATAGATGGTGACCGGAAGGTTTCAACATGTGGTTCTCGCCTTAGCTCCGCGCACATTCGTTCCCTGAATAGGGCTATGAGGCTATAGTGCTATAGGACCACAGGGCTATAGGGCTATAGGGGCATAGGTCTATGGGGCTATAGAGCTATAGGGTTGTAGGCACATAGAGCTATAGGGCTATAGGGCTATGAGGCTATAGGGCTATACGGCTATAGGTTTACAGGGCTGTAGGGCTATCGGGCTATTGGTCTAAAGGGCTATGAGGCTGTAGGGCTATGGGGCTATAGAGCTGTAGGGCTTTAGGGCTCTAGGGCGATAGGGCTATAAAACTATAGGGTCATAGGGCGACAGGGCGATTGTGCTATGGGGACATAGGGCTATAAGGCTATAGGGTTATAGGGCTACAGGGCTTTAGAGCTATAGAGCTATAGGGCTACTGGACTATAGCGCTATTTGGCTATGGGGCTATAAGGCACCCTTGGAACCGGGGCACCCGCGCACCCGGGCACTCGGACACCTGGGCGGGCCGCGAAGATCGGTGGCAAAGCACTATATGAATCCGTTAGGGCCCCTACAGAGGCAAGCTCTGATTGGGGAGTGTACGTATGTATGTATGTACGTATGTGTTCGTGTCCGTATGTATGTATGTATGTATGTATTCATGTATTCATGTATGTATGTATGTACGTATGTATGTATGTATGTATGTATGTCCGTATGTGTATGTATGTCACTATGTGCGTGAATGTATGTATGTATACATATATATATATATATATACGTGCCAGTATGTATGTGTGCATGTGTGCATGGCTGGTTGCATGTATGTATACAGGATGCATGTATATGTGTGTACGCATGCAAATACTGTATGCGCGGATGTGGTTGCAGTCTTGCACGTGTGTATGTATGCCTGTGCAATTGTTTGTAAGTGTGCATGCATGCATACATGCATATATGTATATATGTCTGTATGTATACATGCATGTGTGCATGCACGCATGTGCGTGCGTATATGTATGCATGTCTGTATGCATGAATCTAGGTGTGTATGCTTTTCTGTGTGCACCAATGTATGCACGTATCTCTATATGCATGCGTGTACAATTGCGTGCATGTTGTGTATGAATGCATGTGTGTACGTGTGTTTGTGTATGCATGTATGTATGCATGTACGTATGTAGGTATGTATGTGTGTACGTATGCACGCATGCATACAAGCGTGCATATAGGCATGTAGGTATGTATGTAGTATGTATGTATGTATGTGTGTGTGTATGTATGTATGTATGTATGTATGTATGTATGTATGTATGTATGTATGTTTGTATGTACGCATTGATGTATGGATGCATGCATGTGCGTATGTATGTATGTATGTATGTATGTATGTATGTATGTATGCATGCATGCATGCATGCATGCATGCATGCATTCATGCATGTATGTATGTATGTATGTATGTATGTATGAGCACATGAACGTATGTATGTATATAGGTACCTCGCTAGGTGTGTGTGTGTGTGTATATCTATGTGCATACCAATACTGCTCTCAATGTCTGGTTTCGCTCCCTCTCTCTCTATCTGTATGTATCGCTCTCTGCACTCCTCTTCCTCTCCCCCTTGCATGTTACTCCCACGGTGCCTGGAGAGCCCCCCCTGGACAGCGCGGACCCCCCGTCCGAGATGGAGACAATACGCACCCCAGCATGCAATCGTGGCGGGCGCTCGGGCGAGGTCACATTCCCAGACACGGACGTGGCCAGCGCTCGAGCGGCAGCACCACATCCAGCCAGGCACTCGGCTGGCGCTGAGCCGAGACCACCCCTCCCTGCCAGTCCAGGGCGTGGCCAACGCCCGAGCGACGACGCCTCCCGAAGAAGAATGCAGCTGGGCCAGCGAGCACCGCTCCGAGACAAGAGCCCGACCGGATTGCACGTGCAGGCCGCGCCAGCTGGCCTCATCCTCCTCCTGCGCATCCTTCTGATCCTCATCTCCCGCGCTCCTCCCGAACCTGCCAGCCTCGTCCGCTCCTCCTTCTCCTCCCCCATATTTGTTTGCCTCCGCCTCCGCCTCCCCTCCACCTCCAACGTAGACGTCCCCCTCTACCTCCGCGATCCTCGATCGAGACTCGGATCGGTTCGATCAACGTGTGTGTGGCAGCCAAGCCCAAAAAGCAATGCAGGGCGGCGGGGTCGAGGCATCGGGGAGAGCGCAGGATACAGGCGGGAATAATGAGGGAAAACGAGAGACTGGCACCTCCCGTGTGCGCCGGCTCGCGTACGGCGCAACACAATGATCCCCTGTGTGGTGGTGGCCCGCGATGTGGTTCCCGCGCGAGGTGGCGCGCACGCATCGCGCCACGGTGGCCTTTCCCGTAAAAGGTGGCCCCTAACGGGAGCTCCCGTGCGAGCCTGTTCTTACACGGCACATGGCACACCATGGCGACCTCCTCCTCCTCCTCCCCCTTCTCCTCCCCCTCTCCTCTCTCCGCCTCCTCCCCATCCTCCTCCTCCTCCTCCTCCTCCTCCTCCTCCTCCTCCTCCTCCTCCTCCCCCTCCTCCTCCCCATCCTCCTCGTCCTCCTCCTCCTCCTTCTTCTCCTCAGGGGGGCAGAAATGGCTCCTGTCGGTACCAAAGGAGCTGGTTTTGCTTCCGCTGCCTTCCGCCGAATTTTTACAGCTTTCGCGATACAGGGCGTGATCCGTGATCGGGGCAGGGCAGGGGGTTCGTCCCCCCCGATCCTATCACCGCGGGGGGCCGCCGGAGATCTCAGGAACTCCTCGAAGAAGCCGTCGGCAATCTTTGCAAGCTTGGGCAGAATGTGGGGGGAAAACAAACCTACCTCGCTGTTGACCACCCTCGCTTCCAAGAGATACCAAACGATGCCAAATTGCAGCCTGTACTGGTCAGGCCGCTTGACGAGGAGGCGCGTAGTATGGCTTGGCTTTGCCTGGAAGCGAAAGCGGGGTAGGTAATTCACGCTCTGAGAATAGCGCGACGTGATCCGGGGGAGGGGGGGGGAGGCAGAGGGCAGAACACGGCCGCTGCCGTCCAGACCTTACGACAAAAACCGGCTCCAGCGGGGCCGTCCCCCGAGCCCCGAGCCCCCGCCAGGACGAGAATTGGAGGCCTGGAGATGGGCACCAACACCAACACAGGAGGGTGCCTCCACAAGGAGGGAGATGATCCCAGATCTCGGTGTCGGTGGCACTAAGTCGACCACCGTGGAAGCCAGAATAGTACCACCGTCGCCGAGATTGGGATCTTCTTCCATTTGTGGAGGCACACCGCCGAAATTGGTGTTGACACCTCTATCGGCTAGGCGCAAGAGTGACCCTGGATAAGAGTGACCTTTGGGGCGCAGCTTTTGGGGGCGCGGGAGCGCCAAACCCGAGGGCGCGAGCCGCTTACATCGCACCGCGCTCGGCGATCGAGGGTAGCCCGATGAGCCCGCACCAAAGGTCACTTCGGCGAAAGGTTACTCTTACACGTCGGTCGGAAGAAGTAGGTAGAAACATGAAGTAGGAAGGCGGATTAAGTTGATTGGGTCCAGGCCCCTCCAGAGAATCACAAAACACAACAAAAGCGTGTCGACTCTTGAAATAGGAAGGCGCTTGAAGTGGATTGGGAACTGGGAGTCCAAAAATACCCACTTTCAATGACAGTCGTGTACGTTTGAGCAGGGACCGACCGTCCCGGCATTCCTATAGTCCTACCACGAAATGCTCTTAGAACCCAGAAGTGTTCCAAGGACAAAAACAAGCTTCTCAGAACATGAGCCCGATGTGTTGAACCAAAACAACTTCCTCCAGAAATGTCCTGAGAACATGTCGTGGAAACCTCAAAAGGTTCGTAGCACATTCTTCGGTAGGGCTATAGGCGAGCCAGGACGCCTCGCCACTGCTTGACACGTGCCGTCGGCTCCAGCCCTGCGAGACGAGCGCCGGCCGCGGGCCGAGCCGGGAGCACCCGCGCGCCGAAGTGGCCCGCCCGAGCACCGCGCCGCCCCGCGGCCCCGGGGCGCGCGCCGCGCGCCTGCCGCGTGATGGCGTCCTCGAAGGCCTCGAGGGCGGCGTGGTCACCTCTGACGGGGCCGAGGGGGGGCGCGGTCACGAGAGCGACGCGGTCACTTCCGAAGGGGCCGAGGGAGCGGCGCGGTCGCCCCTGAAGGGGCCGAGAGGCCTCGAGGGCGACGCGGTCACCCCTGATGGGGCCGAGAGGCGCACGAAGGAAGAGGCACGGAGCCCAGGAGTGCCCCCCTGTGTCCTGGATGCTCGCCTCCCCGTCCACTCTTCATATGCTTCCGTCCGCTCCCGGGACTCGATGCTCACCACCTGCGTCTGTGTGTGAGTACCTCTTCCTCCTGAGCCTCGGGGGGGGGTCTCTCGGATGGCTGGCGAGGCGGGCGCGTGTGCCGAAGGACCCCTGCGATCCTGGCGTCGCATTGTTTGTTTTCGAGCCGGGCTTCTTCTTTTTTCTTGTTGTTTTCGTTCGGGCGCTGCTCCTCCAGAGGCCCTCTCTCGGGCCAGGCCCCAGAAAAGACACGAGAGGTGCCCCGATCTTCATTGAGCAGGGCCGACCGTCCCAGCATTCCTATAGTCCTACCACGAAATGTTCTTAGAACCCAAAATGTTAGAATAACAAAAACTGCTCTTAGAACATTAACCCGATGTGACAAAACAAGACAGGCTCCGCCAGAAATGTCCTAAGAACATTTCGCGGAAACCACAAAAGGTTCTTAGAACATTGTTTGGTAGGGCTATAATTAAGTCGGGCGTGTCCCTTTACAGGGGGATTTTGGACGAAACATAGAACATGGTCAAACATACATCCAAAAAACTCAAAAATGGTCAACAGATCGTCCCCTGACTATGTTTTAATATTTCTGGATATTCCCCATGTAGAGGGACACGCCTGACTTAATGCTATCAACGAGCCAGGACGCTTCGCCACTGCTCGACTCCACCCCCTCGTCCACGAAGGGGCCCAGGGGCACGCCAAGTACAGCCAGAGTGCAGTGTCCCCAAGCAGCATTTATTGAGCCAAGGTGGCTCCCAGGAATGTTCGCGCGCTCTCCTGCTTCTGATCTGCCTGCGCCGTCGGCGCCGTCGTCCAGCTTTTCGCGATCGTCGTCGTCGTCCTCCCCCCCGCTTGCCATGTAATTCTCCTTCTGGCCCTCCCCCCCTCCACTACACTTCTTCCTGCTAATCCCCTGGCTCTCTTCATCCCGCTCGTTTTCCTCCTCCTCCTCCTCCTCCTCCTCCTCCTCCTCGTCATCTCCTCATCCTGATCCTCCTGGTCCTCCTCCTCCTCCTCCTGCTCCTCCTCCTTCTCCTCCTCCTCCTCCTCCTCCTCCTCCTCCTCCCCCTTCTCTTCCTCCTCGTCCTCCTCCTCTTCTTCCTCCTCCTTCTACTCTTCTTGCGTCTCCTCCTTCTCCTCCTGCATCTCCTCATCTCACTATTCCTTGCCCCCGTCCGAATACGAAATCCTTCTCATACTCCTAGGGATATTCCTCCTCGTCGTTACCCCTCCCAAAGCACGATTCGACAACAGAAGTGTACACAAATGAGCCCTCCTCGCTCCTCTCTCCCTTCTCTCGGAGCCAAAAAGTTTCGAGCATGTCTCTGGCAAAACGGGCCAGACCATCTCTGACGCGGCAGCTCGGAGCCCAGAGTTTCCAGGATGTCTCAGGCCAGACGCGCCAGACCACCTCGCGCACACTTTCTGAGAGGCCATGAGTTACGAGGATGTTCCAGGCGAAAATCGGGCCGGAAGAAGGGGGGGATATAGCAAAGGGGGGGGGTGAGAATCAGTTCGCGTAGCTGATTTTCCCTGCGCCTCCCGGCGCCGGAGGCGGCCACGCATCGAGGAATGGGCCCCTCGGTGGGGCTGACACCAGCTGCATGCAGCATGCAGATGTCGTACCCCCGCCTTTCCCAACCCCCCCCTTTCGTCCGGCCCGGCCTCTCTCAGAGCCCATGAGCTGCGAGGATGCTCCAGGCGAGAAGAGCTGAACCACCTCGCGCCCGGCTTCAATGGGGGCCCGGAGATGCGAGGATGTCTCCGGCGAGACGGGCCGGAGCACCTCGCGTGCCGCACCTCGGAGCCCCGAGCTGCGAGGGCGGCTCAGGCGAGACGGGCTGGACCACCTCGCGTGCGACGCCTGGGAGCTCGGAGTCGCGAGGATGCCTCCGGCGGCGCCCAGACCCCTCCCAGAGCACAACTCGACAGGAGAGAAGCGGAATCAAACGACTCGTTAGGGTCTGATCCCTCCTCCCTCCTTTCGTCTCCCCCTCAGAGCCCAGAGTTTCGAGGATGTCTCAGGCGAGACGCGCCAGGCCACCTCGCGCGAAGCACCTCGGAGCCCCGAACTGCGAGGATGCATCAGGCGAAACGGGCCACACAGCCTTTCCGCACAGATTCTCAAAGCTCAAAATTAAAAGGATGTCTGAAGCGAAACGAGATGGACAATCTCTCGCGCAGCATCTCGGAGCTGAGGGGTGCGAGAAAGTCTCAAGCGAAAAGCACCAGACAACCTCCCAGCTCGTATCAGAGTTGCGAGGATTTCTCAAGCGACACGCGCCAGACCACCTTGCGCGCGGCAGCTCAGAGCGCAGAGTTGCGAGGATGTCTCAGGCGAAACGCGCCCCGACACCTGCAAGGATGTCTCAAGCGAAACGGGCCAGGCCACCTCGCGCGCGGCGTCTCGGAGCTGAGAAAGTGGAGGATGTCTCAAGCGAAACGCGCCAAACCACCTCTCGCGTGGCAGCTCAAAATCTGTGCTTCGTTTCGCGTCGTCGGATATTGAGGGATGGATGGGGCCCATATCTCCGACGAACTGGTTTGCCAACTCCGGGTGCTGCTCCTCGACCTCGGCCTCCGGTGGCCGCCCTCGGGCTCCCGGACCATCATGAACGGAGGCACGGCGAAAGACTGGCCCCGGGGAGCGGGTCGGGACCTCTGGGGCCGCGCACTCCCCAAGTCAGCGACTCCAGAGGGTGTGGTCTGCAAAGGGTGTGGTCTGCGACCGGCACCCTGGGAACATCCTGGGGGGCACCCTAAGGGGGCGCGCGGGGACCTGGATAGAGCTCTCCCGCGCCCAGAGGAGGCCCGACGAGGAGAGCGTCGTGCCCACCAGGCCCCCACGATCGCAACCCACACCCCAGCGTAACCATCCCCTTTGTAGTCGCCGACTAAGATCCGACGCTGCAAAAAACTGCAGCAGCGCATAACGTCACCACTGGAGCCCCTAAGCTTATGTTGCTCCCATCGCACTAAGGACCGCATCCCAGAAATAATTCCGAGCACCCAGAAAAGTGTCGAAAGAGTGTCGAAAGAGTGTCTCCCAAGGCCCGACACGTGAAAACCCTCAAGTTTGAAGGTGTTTTCCTGGTGGGCGAAACTCTTTCCGGCGATCAAGGCTAAAGCAGGCTAGAACATCACAGCACCCCGCGGAAGACTGGCCCCAGGGAGCGGGTCGGGACCTCTGGGGCCGCGCACTTCCCAAGCTCCGATGCTGCAAAAAAAATGCAGCAGCGCACAACATCACCACTGCAGCCCCGAAGCCCAGCTTCTCGGGAGCGACCAAGAGGGGGGTGTCCAAGAGGGGGGGTGCAAATCATTACCGGCGGCACGTGCGCGGCACCTGGGGGGGCCAGGGACGTCATGAAAGAAGAAGAGGCGCCATAAAACCTGGGGAAATATCATGGCCCCCGCCATGATATCCCCCCCCCCAAGTCATCACCCCCCCCTCTGCCGCCCCCGGCCACTGGAGCCCCGAAGCCCAGCTGCCTGCGCCCCCCCTTGCGAGCCCTGTGCGGGGACCTGCAGGCCCGAGAGGCCTGGCGAGAGCGCCTGGGCGTGCAACCATTGCCACGCCGGGCGGCTCGCACGGCGGCAGCGACCATCGGCAGCGAGCCCGGGGACGACGACGACGACAACGACGACGACGACGACGACGACGACGACGACGACGACGACGACGACGACGGCGATGGCGATGGCGACGACGACGACGACGACGACGACGACGACGACGACGACGACGACGACGACGACGATATCGCAGCCGCCGTGGCTCGAGCGCGCTGCATCGGGGCCCGAAGCATCGACGCGGCGGAAGCCGCACGAGAAGGAGAAGGCCTTCTTTTAGAAGGCTCGGAGGCTCCCCGGCCTGCCGAGAGGCATCGTCGGGCGAATGGGGCCGGGGGGGGGGCCCCCCGCCCCGCGGAAAAAACAGGCCGGCGTTTTCGTCACAATTCCAGACCTGTGCTGTCCGCAGAGATCAGCCCGGCTCGCGGCGCGCGGCAGAGCACACGTGTCCAGAGCCCCGGCCCTGAGATGATGGAGGAGGGGAGGGGGGGGGAGATGGAGAGGAGAGCGGGAGGAGAGGGCAGAGATGGAAGTTCGAGGAGGGATGTCGGAAAAGGCCACAGCAACGCAAAGAGGGCGAACGATGTCCAGCAAGAAGGGTTGCATATGGAGGCAGAGAAGCACGAAGAGCAGGAGGAGCACGTGTGGAAAAGGGGTGAGCGAAGTGGGAGGCACGACCAAGAGGGGGAGCAGGACGATCACGAGAAGATCCCAGCCAGCTTTCAAGCACTCCCCCTCGCCCCCCCTCCGCACACACAAGCGCATCATTGGGCTGCATGTGCACATCCCTGAGCGGCACAGGATTGCTCCTGCACAGAGACGCGAGCAGTACACTGCATCTGCGTGCGTAACATCCCTCGGAGGCTTCCCCTGTCGCATCGGCAAGAATGAAGCCGCCTCTTCGATGAACGAGCATATGAGCAAAAAGAGAAGCAAAACAAGAGTCAGGCGCTAGGGCCCCCACCAGTCTCTCTCCCCCCTCCGACGAGGCCTCACCTCCCCTCCTCTTCCTCCTCCTCCTCCTCCTCCTCCTCCTCCTCCTCTTCCTGCCTCCCTCCCCCCCGCTCCCTCGCCCGACGCGCACACTCCTCCTGCCAACCCCTCCTCGCCGCCCCTTCCCGATGTAGCCAACGTCCGCTGCAGGGGCGCAGACTGCGCGCGGAGGACCTCTGGACGTGCGCGTGGAAGCGCGCACGGCGGCACCGAGACGTAGAGCCCCAGAGTGTGGGCCGAGGTACAAAGACGCAATGGCAGTCTTGACGAAGCGCTGCAACGCTGCAACCTGCAGTACACATGTGCAGTCCGGAGTACTGCTTTGGCTTATGTGGTGGCTGGCTTTGACCCTAAACACTCATGTCTGGCAACCTCCGCGGTGCAATCTATGTGGTGCAATCAACGTGGTGCAATCTGGGTGGTGCAACGCATGTGGTGCAATGCATTCGGTACAAAGCCATGTGAAGAACTGCAGGGCAATGCAAAGCAGGGCAACGTAAGGCAATGCAGCGCAATTCAGCGCCAGGCAAAACAATGAAACACATTACAAGGCGATGTAACGCAATGCCAGACAATGCAAACATATGTAAGCCAAAACAAATAATGCAATGCAGACCAATGCAGAGCAATGCAAAGCAATGTAGCGCAGTGCAAAGATACAACGCAATGCGATTGTAATGCAATGCGTTGCGATGGCAGTGATATGCGATTGCACTGCGACGGGGAGGAGGGGGAGGATGCAACGGGGTGGCGGCGACTGGCGGGAACGGGGCCGCTGGAGCGGCCCTCGGGCTTTCTATTGGAAAACAATGGTGCAACGACGGACGGAAACGGGGCCGCCGGGGCAGCAAACGGGACCAGTTCCATGGAAGGCGAGGCAGAGCCCCTCCTTTTTCTGCCTCGGCGGCTGAGCAGGGGTCGCCGCCCGCGCTGGCGGCAGGAGCTAACTAAACGGGTGCACCGTTGTAGCGAGTCAGAGCCCCTACGTCCAGGCACCGTTCGGGGAATCCGGGCGCACGCGGCTCGTGCGACCTCGGCGGGCCCCGCAACGGTGCCCCGCAGCCTCGTGGGCCCCTGGGGCCATCCGGGGGGGCGATGCACTTCCCGGGGGGGGCACCGGCTGGCGGGCCGGTGCCGTGGTCGGTGCGTCTGCCGCAGGTGCGTCTGCCGCAGGGGCCCGACGGCAAGAGACCTTGCGCCAGGAACCCGACCCCGAGACGCCAGGGCGTCCGTGGCTGTCTGGCGTGGGAGCGTCGCGCCTTCCATCGCGGAGCCATCGAAACCCAAGAGAAGCCCAGGGCACCTCGGAGGCAAGCAGGGCGCCTCTTGGCACGGGCCTCAACTGCACTGTGTGACTGCGGCCGCGGTGCTCGGGTCGGGCGAAAGGGGGGGATAGCAAAGGGGGGGGGGTGAGAATCAGCTCACGTAGCTGATTTTCCCGGCGCCTCCCGGCGCCGGGAGGCGGCCATGTATCGAGGAATGGGCCCCTCGGTGAGGCCGAAACCAGCTGCATGCAGCAAATTTCGTACCCCCCCCTTTCCCAATCCCCCCCTTTCGTCCGGCCCGAGGTGCTGCGTCGCCGAGGAGCCGTGCGTAGTCGAGGTTCTGCACGACCGCGGCGACGTGCACCCAGCGGCCCGAGGAGCCCGAGAGCCTGGCGGGGCCCCGGTCCCGTGTGCGGCGCGCCCCGCCGGCTGCGCTCGCCGTCCCTCCTCCTCCTCCTCCTCCTCCTCCTCCTCCTCCTCCTCCTCCTCCTCCTCCTCCTCCCTCCTCTCTCCTTCCTCCTCCTCCTCCTCCTCCTCCTCCTCCTCCTCCTCCTCCTCCTGCCGAGTCATCCTTCGCAAGCCTCTCCTGGCTCCTCCCCTCCCCAAACTCCCTTCTTCTAATCATCCATCTCCTTCCCATGGTCATTAACCTCTTCCATCAACTGCGCCACTTCCCCCGGGCTCCTCCTCTTCATCCACTCATCCTTCTCTAACATCGTCCTGCTCTCCCTCCACTGCTCACTCCTCCATCCAGCCCCCTGTCCCTCGTACTGCTGAGCGCGATCGCCTCATCTGACTAATGCCAGGCACTACCGACCGTTGGTCGGAGTGTTCGGCGAAGTGCCAGTCGGACCACGGGGTGGACTAGGTTGAGCTCGCCTGCCTCGCAGCGAGGCGAGGAGGCGTGCTGCGCCTCCTTCGTCTCTGCTAACTGCTCCTCCAGGGCCCAGGACGGGCTCCGAACGTCCCCTCAACAAACCCGACTGGCGGAATCCACCTCGACCGCTTCTCGGGAGCGGCCAAGAGGGGGGCGGCCAAGAGGGGGGGGGGGACAAAGTATGGCCGGCAGCATGTGAGCGGCTCAGGGTGGGGGTGGGGGGCCGGGGACGTAATTATTGAGGGGCGTCATGAAATCTGGGGAGATATCATGGCCCCCGCCATGATGTCCACCCACCCCCCTGGTCATGACCCCCCTCTTGGCCGCCCCCGACCCTCTCGAAACAAACCCGACTGGCGGAATCCAACTCGACCGTTTCCCCAGGGCCAAGGAAGCGCTTCGAAAGACCTCTCACGCGGGGATCCCGCCTGGCGGCCTTCGGCGCTCCATGGGAGGACTCCAGGCGCCTTCGCGGGGGCTCCGAGCCACAATTCCTGGGATGCTCCAGCGTTCGGTCGGGCCTGTCCCCCTACGGGGGGATTTGGGACGAAAAAACCAAAAACTTCCCCAAGCGTATTCAAAAATTGTTAAACAGCGTCCCCATACTATTTTGATTGACTATGTTTGAAACATCCTCCTGTAGAGGGACAGGCCCGACTTAACTCCAGCGTGATCCTGCAGGTGCTCCCAGGCGCGTGCACAACAAGTGATATGTCGACCCCTACCCCAGGCTTCGTGGGGTTTTCGAATGGACCGACAATTTGGGCCCCAATCCTGGGATATACGAGGGGGGGCGCCCATCCTCGATAATTAGGGGTGCGTCCGAATAGCCCCCCGGGGGTGTATCCCAGGGTTCCCCATCCATGTCTTACTTGCTCACTGTTCGTCGAAAAGCTGGGGGCTGGGATAGAAACGTCGCCTGTGAGTGCAGGCGCCTCCAGGCACTCCTGGCCGCCGCTGGGCGCGCCGACGCGCTCCCACTAGCGCCTTCTCGCGTGCCCCTGGGGCGCTCCCCGCGCGCTCTCCTGACGACCTACCAGACCACCCCAACCCAACCCGCAGACACGAATTTCAGGTTGGGGCCCTCCTCCCCCCCACCCCTGGGCTCCAGGGGCGCCTCCCAGGATGCCTGCGGGCGCTTCCGTGCGTGGGCATCGGTGCAGCGACGCCGCACTCGGAGGCTCCTATAGGCGCCGCGATAGCACTTCGCAGCGCCCCCTGGCACTGCCGCGCACGTTCCGCGGCGCCCCCGGGCACCTCCAAGCAGCTCTGAGCCAGATCACGACTGCAACAAAACGTTCTGATGCGCCCACCCTGTGTGATGTGAGCGTGCGCCAGACCCGCCCTCTCGAGCTCCCGATTCCGCAAGAGTGGACGTCCAGCAGCGAAACACCGCCAACCGCAGAAAGAGAGGCCCGCCGACGTCGAAGTGGGGGAACGAGACCCACAAGGAACGAGGCTCCCTCCGATGTGGACGCAGCTGCGCCGCCGCGCACGATGCAAGTCGCCGTCGCCGCCTCGATCGGAAATCCCCGGTCGCCCCCAGTGTCACAGCGAGTCGCCACCAACGGCAGTGCGAGGCCCCTGGCTCTCGCGCCGCCACCTCGGACGCCCGAGGACCGCTCGTGCCACGGGGCCCTCGCGCCCAGCGGCGTGCAGGGGGGAGGATGGAGGAGGAGGAAGAGGAGGAGGAGGAGGAGGAGGAGGAGGAGGAGGAGGAGGAGGCGGACGAGGAGGAGGAGGAGGAGGTCCGTAGCCATTTTGGCTCAAGGTCCGTAGCTGTGGCTCAGTGACCTTGGCATTTTGGCGTGGGGGATTTGCGGCCCCCGCTCGCGCACCAGTGTCTGGTACTGCACCGCGTTTCTCGCCTGCACTACCTCGCCTTTATTCACCTCTTACTGGGCCAGTGGGCCAGATGAATCTTTGGTCTTGCCCTCGCTCCAAGCAGTGCGGGTATCAGTATAACTATGCGTGGCGCACGTCGTGTCGCATGTGCGGCCAGGCACCTAAGAAGCCAGTCGTTGCCGACCCTCCGCCGCCGCGAGGCTCATGGCAGCGGCCGCTCCCGATCAACGGTCCGCGGTACCATGGACCCATCCACCCCAGTGACGACCAGATCGAGGTCTTCGCAGGGATGGCGCCGCGCGACTTCGATGCCATCTCTGATGGCTGGCATCCGCGCGTGGTGGGGCGTGTGCGCGCGGCGCGCGCCATGTTGCAGGGCGAGCCGCGGGAGTGCGCCAAGCAGGCGCGCATCCAGCAGGACGTCCTCCAGCAGAAGCTCGAGAAGGCCAAGTCCAAGTACGAGAGGGCGCAGAACTCGCTCGCCCAGGCCATGCAGGCCACTGCTCAGGCCAAGGCGGAGTTGGAGTCTGCTCGGGCTGCTGCTGACGAGGCGGCCGCCAAGGCCGCCAAGGCCTTCAGCAGCCTCGCGCCCGCCCAGCCATCCGAGGGCGAGGCCGCCTTCCACGCCTGGGCGAAGGGCATCCGCGGCGCTGGCCCACCAGCTGAGGACGGTCCCGACAAAGAGAAGTACGACAAGCTCACCAGGCAGTTGGAGGACATGGCTAACGACCTCGGCTATGGTTCTCCTCCTGATGCTGCGCCCGCCGCTGAGTCTGCTCAGCCCCCTGGCGCGCGCGCCGCCGCTGCCAGCGGCGCCGATGGCGGAGGCACTGCAGGCGGGGGTGCCGCGGACGATGGCGGGCTCGACCAGGCCGTGCCGCTCGACATGGAGCTTGACAACCTGCTCGGCGATAACTCCTTCATCACTGAGCTGGAAAGCAAGCACGGCATCAATCACGAGCTGGCCAGCAGCATCCTCAACGAGGCTAAGGAGCGGATCGCGAAGAAGGCTCGTTCTGCTTCCCCCGATGGGTCCAGTCTTTAGCTTCACCATCGTCACGTCCAATGTCACGGGGCTGGCGGGTCTGGATGAGCTCCTAGCGGACTCCGAGGTTCGTCAGGCCAGTGCGGTCTGTGCTCAGGAACATCATCAGCTAGACGGAACAGCACTTGAGCATCGTCTTCGGCGCGCAGGTTGGCATGCGCGTGTTGGCTCAGCTGTGAAAAAGTCTGACAAGGGCACTTCAGGTGGGGTTGCCATGATGACGGCGGCCCATGGTCTCAGCGAGCTGGAGGTCACTCCAGCAGATCTCGCGCCAGGTCGGGTCGTGGTGCTACACTGCGGCGGCTTGTGCGCGGGCGGCTTCCTGTGGATCGGCGTGTATCTGCATCACAGTATTGGATTGGCAGCGGCGAACTGGTCCATTCTATGTAATATACGCAACTTGGTAAAGGAGTACAACATTCCTTTCGTTATTCAAGGTGATTGGAATATTGTTCCAGAGATATTGAGAGGATCAGAGTGGGTTGACAGCTTGGACGCAGTGATCCTTGCCCCCACTCTCCCCACTTGTTCGAATGCTGGAGGAGGTAAGTGTCTTGACTACTTCGTGGTTCATCATTCGCTTCAGCACGGCCATGAGATACGCACCTTGCCTTCTGTTGCCACGGAGCCGCATAAGCCAGTCCTGCTGCGGCTCAAAGCCCCACGCGATGTGGCTATGGTGTCCCGCGTCCTTGCACCGCGTCGCTTCCCGCAGGTTCGGCCTCCTGGATGTTAAAGGCAAGATTGGCAGCAGCGCTGGCAGCGGTTTCAGGAAGCTGTACCGAGTTCCGACGTACCAGTGCATGGCATGTGGACGTCGTTCATCGGGCTGGTCGAGCAGCAGTTTCTCGACATCTACCAGATCGACCCTCGGCAGGCTGATGCGCACTCCGGGCGTGGTTCGGCCATGCAGCTTGATCAAGTTCGGTCACGTGCTCCCCATCGGCTACCTTTTCCTCGATTGAGTGCCCTCGCCGTTTGGTGGAGGCGCGTAGCGTACGCTTTTCACTGCTTGAGCTTCTGGCACTCACCCCAGATGCGCCAGCGCGCGCTAAACACGTGTAACAGGCTTCTGCAGGAGGCAGAGGCGCGCTTCGCTTCTGCATTGTGCGATGCGCGCCCGTGGCTGTGCGCACTGGGCCCGGCCAGAGATGTATCGTACGAGCTGGCTTGCGTTTTTGAGACTGGGGCCCGTGCTAGAGCTGTTCGAGAGCACAAAACGGCGACTAATGCCAAGAGCGCTGGCTGGCGCCAGTGGGTGCGGGACCACTCGGTCGACGGGGCCGCGGCTCTTTTTGCCTTCACCCGCCCTCGGACTCCGTGGCACTCGACGGAGCGTTTCGATGAGGATGGGGCTTCGCTTCCCGTTCCCGCATCCCCTCAGCAGGAGATGGATGCGCTTGCAGCCGAATGGTGCCGCTGGTGGAAGGTGGATCAACCCCACGAGCAACTTGTGTGGCCAGCGGACTTGGGGCCTGTATTCGCCGAGCCTTCCGTCAGGGAGATGAGAAAGGTGCTTCGCTCGTTTCCTGCTCGCTCGGGCTGCGGTTTCGACTGCGTTTCGCCTCGGCAGTTCGATCATCTCCCTGACGAGGCCATTCAGGTTTTGATCCAGCTCGTGCTGGCCATCGAGACCCGTTGCGAGTGGCCAGGTATGTGCAGCAAGATCGGTTTTCTCCTCAAGCGCACAGGGGGCCTCAGGCCTATCGGCCTTCTTCACTGCATTGCGCGCATTCAGGGCCGTCTCCGCAGGCCTCTCGTGCGCGCCTGGCAGACCGAGAATTTCCGTGATTTCTGGTGGGCCACGGCTGGACGAGGCTCAGACAAACTCGTTTGGATCCAGTCTGCGAAGACTGAGTGGGCCCAGGGCCGTGGCATCGCCAGTGGTCTCATTCTCCTTGATTTGGAGAAAGCCTTCGAGCAGGTTTCGCATGCCAGACTGCTGGCGGCAGCGATCGCCACCAACTTCCCTCTGCGCCAGCTGAAACTGCTGATTCAGCTCTATCGAGCTCCCCGCATACTCGATTTAGATGGCAGAGCGTCGGGTTTCATACACACGTTGCAGGCCGTTATTCCAGGTTGTCACTTCGCCACGCTCATGCTGCAGCTAGTTTTACTGCAGCCCTTAGATGCCGTCAGTCGTGCCTTCCCGACCGTTGAAATGGGGGTGGTGGTGGACGACTTTGGGCTGCATCTTTGTGGTCGGGAGGAGCACGTAATTAAAAGTCTCTCGGGCGCCGCCGAACTTGTGCACGCCGAGTTAGCTAAGGTCGACCTTTGCATTAAGCGGTCCAAGAGCAAGTTTGTGGCCTCGTCGGCGGATTTGCGTCTCAAGCTCCAGGCGCGGCTAAAGCGCCTCACGATTCAGGGAGCCTCCACCGAGCGTAACTTAGGTATCGACTTCTCTGGAGGTAGGTTAGCTGCGCGCCAAGTCAGGCACGAAAGGATGCCCCCTGCGCGCGCCCGACACTGCAAGCTGCTCACGTTCGGTCGCCTGTTGAAGCGTAAGCAACTGCACCACATGGTCCAGTCTGCTATTTTGTCCTCCGTGTCCTACGGACATCAGGTCCTAGGCACTAATAACACAGAGTTGCGAGAAGCCCGTCACCAGCAGGCGCAGGTCGAGTCTGCCCGCGTCGACGGGCGCTCCATTTCTCTCATGCTGCAACTCTCGGATGTTGACAAGGTCGATCCTGCCTACAAGTTGTGCAAGGGCCCCTTGATGGCCCTAGCCGCCGCCGTCTGGGACTCCTGGATGCCCCTCTCCATCCTTCGCAGTGGGATCGAGGAAGCCTGGGGTAGGCTTTCGCAACACAACTCCCCATGGCAGAGCATCCGAGGCCCTTTCAGTGCGTGTGTAGCCTCTGCGTTGAGGCTAGGTATTAGCATGCAGGGCCTCCAGTGGCACCACCCGATGATCGGTGACTTCTCTCCTCTCGACCTTTCCCCTCGCACTCTGGGGTTGATCTTCGATCGGTTGGTGGGGGAGTGGATTTGGAAAAGGGTGGCTGACCACTTGGAGTGTCCAGAGTTTGCCCAAGGGGCCCTTTTATATCCCGTCCTGAAGGCTGCCCGCAGCAAAAAGGTCAGCCCTCAGGGAGCAGCATATCTTCGCAGCGTCGTCTCAGGCGATCAGTGGCCTCAGCAGCGCCAGTACGACGCCAATCTCTCGGAACAGTCTTTCTGTTTAGCGTGTCGAGAGGCTCCTGGCACGCTGTCGCACCGCCACCTGTCATGTCAGTATCAGGAGGAGGCGTGCGGAGCCTCGCCACCGTCGTTCGCAGGCCGGCTTGCGCAGGCATGCGTGGATGAGCTGCCCCGACTGCTAGCCGAGCGGCTCCTTGTGCCGATGCCCGTCCTGGACCCCGCTCCTCGGCCTCCAGGGCTCTGGCTCCTCGGGGGTGGCTTTCTGCAGGGCCATGTTTTTCTGGACGGCAGTTTGCGCGACGGTTTCTTGTCGCTGGCCCAGCAGGGCCTCGGCTGGTCCTGCGTTCAGGTTTCCCAGGACTCGTTTCGTGCCGAGGCCATCTTTGCAGGCTCCTTTCAGCACCCCGCTGCGGACATCGATGCCCTCGAGCTTTGGGCGTTCCTGCAGGGTCTATGTTTCTCGCTGCCAGGCACAACTTTTTACAGTGATTCAGGTTTCGTCGTTGACGGTGTGCTCGAGCGCGGCCCAGGGAAAACTTGCAACTCGAAGAGTGCCTGGGCTGAGCTGTGGCGCATGGTGTGGCAAAAGATTGCGGACTGGGGAGGAGTGGGGGGCTTCGACCTGGTCAAGGTCAAGGGGCATGCCACACGTGCCGCCGTCGAGAGCGGCCGAGCCTCGGCCTTTCACAAGGCGGGGAATGATCTCGCTGATGAATATGCGAAGCAGGCCTCCGAATTCTCGCGTCTTCCCCGCTCGGTTCGGGCGCCCTTGGAAGCTCGCATGCAGGTCTTGTCTGAGCTCGCTATCTGGGTGGCCAAAGTTGGGCCCAGCATGGTGGCGATCGACTCCCTTCATATCACCCAGCGGCGCGAGGCGAAGCCCCGCGCCTCGCCGCTGGTCGTCCTGCCGCCTCCCCCCCTCGTCACTCCTCCCTGCCTGCTCTCTGCCGATCTTGGGCACGCCAGAGTTGCGCTCGGAGGCGGCAGGCAGCACATTGTGCATCCTTTTCAGCTCGCTGACACGCGTCAGTGGTGTGTCGCCTGTGCCGTGTGTGGTGCGAGTGGGCCAGGCACGGTGCTGGCCTTGTCGCGCCCCTGCCCTGGGCCTCCTCTCCCCTCCTCGTGGGGCGGGCGTGTCCTGAGGGGGCTTGCGGCGGGGAGGTATCAGATCAACAAGGCCTGGCATCCCCTGTGCCAAGCCTGGGAGACTTGTCGTCTCGTCAGGGCTGGCGGAGCCGGCCCTGTTTCGCCAGCGCCCGCAGGCCCGTGCGCGCCCGCAGGCGCGCCAGAGGCTGATGCAGCAGCAGGCCAGCGGCAGCAGCGGCTCGGCGCCGCCCGCGCTGCCGCCGCCTGTGCTGCCGCTGTCGCCGCCGCCACCGCTGTGGAGCGGCTGGAGGAGGGCGAGGAAGCGTAATTCGCTTGGTTTTGTCGGTGGGTAGGATCGAACCTGCCCGCAATGTCGAGTCTAGGAGGAGGAGGAGGAGGAGGAGGAGGAGGAGGAGGAGGTGGGGGAGGAGGA
>CAUYUJ010022708.1:22500-25000 GCA_963575745.1 Prorocentrum cordatum
GGATTGCCTCTGCCGCGCTCTGGACTTGACGAAGTGCGTGAATCATGTTTGCGCGCCGAAGGTTTTGCGCTTGGTTGCCCAGGTGCGTTGAGTTTTTTGCTTCGGGTCCCGCGAACGCAGTGCGCCAGCAACCGTAGCCCTCCAGTTTCCCGCCCCCCCCGTCCACTCGCTCGGCTTGCTTTTTTTTGGTTGTGCTCAGCACCGGCGCTGGTGTCTCCGTGGGTCTACTCAGGCCAATTCAGTGCAATCCCAATGTAACCGCGGCCAATTTGGTTTATAATCCGTCGGGTTAGTCCGAGAATGTGTTGTTCCGCCTAATTATTTGTAGTCGCCCCCGCAAGAACTTCCCAGCAGTTGTCGATTGACCTTGCCAGTTAGGGAGCGATGAAAAATATAATTGACACGCGCGCCGTTTTTCAAAGTGGGCGCGGTACCCATTCGCCACCCTCTGTCCCCATGCCCCCTGCCGCGATCTCCCCGGAGGCTGGCACGCCGAGGACCCCACGCAGCTTAGCGTCGACCAGGGCGAGTTTGTACGGTGCGCGGGGGCGCGCTGGATCGTCCTGGCTTGGTGGGGCAACGGCGGCGAGTGATGGGGGGAATTGAGAAGGGGAAGGCCTTCTCACAAGGCTGTGAAACTTCTCATAAGGCCTCGCGCCTTCTCAGAATTTGTTTGTGTCTTCGGGGAAGGCTTGGCAAACTTTTCGGAAGGCCGGTGAACTCCCGAGCCTTCTGAGAAGGCCTGCCCTTTCTCACTTCCTCAGTGGGCTCGCCGCCGAGGCACAGGTGGGGGAGTATCGTCCCCCAAACGCCTAGTCATCGCCAAACTGTGGGCCACGGCCTGCCCAGCATGATGTGCGGTGTCGCTATAGTGTGCCTGTCGCTGCTCTATGTCGGCGATGCATCGCCGATTCCGGGTCATCAGTTCTCCTTCCCCCCCCGTACGGTCGGACCGAGGTATATAAGATCGAGGTCGGTTCGGGCGGGGTACCCAAATGTTGTCGTGTTTATTAGGTAATCTTGTGCATCCTGCGGAAGGGTACCCTGGGACGTTCTGTGTGTTTTGGCTGGTGGAGGGTCTCATGTTCTTGACGGATGTTTTTCTGTCCGTGTTCGAGATGCATTTTGCCCCACCAAAGGGAGCACGACGAGGATCAGACGCCGCCGCAATTGTTGCAAATGCAGGGTCGCCTGTTCCGCGGGGCATGAGCACCAACACGGAGGGGGGGGTGCAAACACCGGGGGGGGGAGGAAGAGAGGGGTGCGGGGTGATTAGGGATAAGGGGGCGGGCGGGCAGGTCGTTCGCGAGAAGACGGGGGTGCAGACGAGAAGCACGAAGGGGGACTGGCGCGAAGATGGAGGCAGCGCGCGGAGATCACCGAAAGTGCCAGCGCGTGCCCGAAGCGATCCATGCGAGGAGCGGCCGAGCTCGCTCTGCCCCGAGCTGTCGCCAACCCCTGTCGCTCGTCTGGCCAGCGGGGACCTGCATGCGCCTTGCCTTCTTCCTCTCCTCCTCTCCTCCGTTCCTCCTCCTCTCCTCTGTTCCTCCTCCTCCTCTCCTCCTCCTCTCCTCCTCTCCTCCTCCTCCTCCTCCTCCTCTCCTCCTCCTCTCCTCATCTCCTCCTCTCCTCCTCTCCGCCTCTCCGCCTCCTCTCCTCCTCTCCTGTATTCTCTCTTTGCTGGGTCGCCCTCAGAGGCTGGTCTTGCTCCCGTCGTGGATCTCTCTGCACCCCGGGAGCCAGCGAGCACGGAAGGCAGATAGGGGGCAGGGGGAGGAGAAGGACCGAGACCTCTTTTTTCGATGCAGAGCGCGTTTGAAAACACTCGAAGTAGCTCCTGCGGTAGGTGGGCAAAGTCGGTCCGCAGCGCGCATGGCAACATGGGTCGGCGTAGGTAGCTCCGCGGGAAAGGGCTGCGAACCCGATTGCAGAAAATAGCTTTCAGGGGAAAGGATTGCGAAACCAATTCTAAGAAGGAGCGGTCGAAGTAAGGTTTGCGGGAACGCATTGTCAGAAGTACTTTGTTGAGATAGGAGGAGGAGGATGAGGAGGAGGAGAAGGAAGAGGAGACGGAGGAGAGGATGAGGGTGCGGCGGCGGCGGAGGCGGACGAGGACGAGAACGAGGGGGTAGCGGTAGGTTCCATTGCCATCTCTTTGGGAAGTGCGGAGGCACAGCGTCAAACCGTGGTGTTTGGGCTCCTACCAGGAAGGCCAGGTTGGTCTCGGGTCGTGACGGAAAGCTCGGCAACGCTGTTGCGGGATCTGAGGCAGGCTTGCGCGCTCCTGATCAGGCGCGGGCTGCATGTCGGGCGGGGCGCTGCGCTTCGTGGCCCCATAGGGAGCTCCACCGAAGGCTCCAGTGGCACAGGCCGCATGCGTCAACGCCACCCAGGACAGCGTTTCGTGGCCCCACAGGGAGCTCTATCGAAGGCTCCAATGGCACAGGCCGCATGCGTCATTGACAACCAGGACAGCGCGTTGTGGCCCCATAGGGAGCCC
>CAUYUJ010022708.1:40000-45000 GCA_963575745.1 Prorocentrum cordatum
CCATCGCTCTCCTTCTTCCCCCTCTCCCTAGCTCCCTCGCTTCCCCCTGCCCTCCCTCGCCCCTCACCTCCTTCCTTCTCACTCCCCCGCCCCTCGCACCCCCCCCCGCCCGCACCTCCTCACCCCTCCCCTCTTGGTGGGCCTGCTGATTCTTCTCTTCTCGCTCTCCTGCGCCATCCCTTCGCCTTGCTCCGTCCTCCCTTTCGGCAGGAGGAGCAGCAGGAGGAGGAGGAGGAGGTGGAGGAGGAGGAGCAGGAGGAGGTGAAGGGACACGTAAAGTGCTACCAACTCGTGTCAGTCCTATGCCCAGCGCGCCCCACCCTCCACGACCACATCCTCTGGGGCATAAGCCGAGCTGGTGGCGACGACGTGCGCGATTCTCGCGGTGGCTTGCAGTCAATCTGCAAGTTCAGACGTAATTCGAGGAGGAACAACATAAACATACACCTTCCGGCTCCCTTGAGGATTCTCGTCGCCACAGCTGGATCCGCCTCGGAGGGATTTGGGGATCGATTCTCGAGAAATCCGGCCAGCTCTCGATGACATGAAGTGTTGGAGGTCCCCGCGGGTTTCCCGTATCAGCCTTCTCTGCCGCCCTACGCGTGCTGTTGAGGCGGTCCAGCGTTGATCCAAGAAATCTGTGCGGACCATTTTTATCCATTTAGTCGTTTTCTACTAGTGCAATTGCGGCACAGTCACTTCAAACTACATGATTGAGCCCACAATCCTAACTGGCCGATGCAGCCCTTGCGACGTCAAGCTCAGAGAGGTCTTCTTGTGGTGTTATGAAGATTGCAGCGGACGGGACGATTGAAGCTTACGCTCAGGAGCTCATAGAAGGATACTTCCCTGCATTACCTCAATATCCAGATTCAATTGAGGTTGATAAAACCGAAAGGCAGCGATGCTGGCGTACGGACCTCAGACAGTGAACGCATGTGGCAGCACGTAGGAGCAAGTTGAAGTAGAACGAGTGGACACAGGAGGCAAGTTGGAGCAAATCAGAGCAATTGTAAGCATGCTGGCGCACGTATGTGAAAGCAAGTGGCACTTCCGCATGCTTCCACATTCTGCCACAGTGGCAGCAGGTGGAAGCATTTAGAAGCAATTGTTCGCACGCTCTTGTAGGTGACAACATTTGGCAACAAGTGGAGGCAGGTGGGGGCTAGTGTATGCACTTTGAAACAACCGGGAGCACGTTGACAGTTCCTGTCAGGCCACGTCAAGTCGGGGCGAGTGGTGCACCAGGGCAGCTGCATAATCTTCTTGGCTTGGGGTTGTGCATCAAACCAAGAGGGCGGCAGCCAAAGACTCCGTACATTTTCCATAGAATTTCTGACCCACGGGTTTAAGAACCTCTCGGTGCTGGCACCGCTGTTTGGGGAGCTCGAGAGCAGTTGCCTGAGGTGTGCAAGCTACTGCGTAGCACGCAGGGAAGGCTTGATGTGTGACCACGACGATGCGTTCCATGAGTTGGCCGTTAGGCCCGAGCTGTGGATGATATCAGCGCCCTGACCTCAGCACTCTATTTTCTCTGAGGGTTTTCTCATGTAAGCACTGAGTATCCGTCTCCGTCTCCTCATCCCCGGTCGCCGTCTCTGCCACACTGATGGTTTTGCCCCTGCTTTTCTTAATCATCCTCGTCCTCCTCTCGTGTCTCGCATTTTCTTCACGCGGCTCTCACTGCAAGTGCGGAGTGGCATAGTGAAGACGCATACCGCTTATCAAACCCGCAGACGTAATAGCGCACGACAACCCCAGCTGGCATGTGTGGCACCGTGGATCCACAATTAGGGGCATGAGAGCAGATAACGCGCATACACTGGATAGTTCCATGCGTTTTCGTCTAGAGAGTGGAATGGTAGACGATGACTACGCGTCGCTCGAGTTGTCATGCCTAGGGCCGGGCGAGACGCGTAATTCGTCAGATGCCTCTTCGCAATCCGACTTGGAATCCGTTATGTCCTGTTGGGAAGACGTCCCTCCGCCAGAATCTCGGCCTAGTTGTTCTCATAAAGGAGGTCGTGCGAGAAGGATGGCAATTTGGAGAAAAGAGCCCAAGGTGGTGTGTTTACGACATTCCCACTGTCGAGTGGATTGCACGTCATGGATCGTATAAGTATTCAATGGCAGGGCTAGGGGCTAGAACGCCTTTCTTTGTTTGCGCAGCTGCTCAACCCATCGAGATGCTGCTCTGTAGAGGAATGGCATCGGGTACAACCTCACTTCGCAACCTATGCCCGCAGTTGAGCATTGCCCCAAACAAAAAAAGCAACCTCAACATCCCATCTCTCAGCACCGCGCGCTGGTGGAATGCCAACTGCAAGAGGAGAGCCTGCAGAGAGCGTGCAAACGTAGTAGCCGCGCGCACTTTATGGTTGCGCCTTGATGGAAACCATTACCCATAGGATATGGACGAGAATCAGTGCAGCGTCGTGGAGGGTTCCATAGTCATCGTCTGGACGCACTCGAAGACGGAAGAAGGCTGGACGTACATCGAGGTGGAGAAGGACGGGGTCACGACGCCAGGTTGGTTGCCAGGACGCTCTTCCGCGCTGATTTGCTTTTTTCACCTTGCCCTCGTCTCCACAAGCTTGCTGTATGAATCTGGTCGAGCCCGTCGCCGACCGCAGGGCCCCGCTCCCTCAGCAGGACTCTCTCGCATGCGAGTCGACAGTGCGGAGAAGGCGCGCATCCAGATGCAAGCGTTTATACGCTCATGCCGTGCTCTACGTGCGCCCATACGCATGCACATGATTCTGTGCGCATGCTGTGAATGTATTGGTCATCGTGCCTGGGTGAATCAACATCGTAGAAGTGCTGTGTCGCTGCCAGGCTGCAGGGTTACACGTCCGTGGCGTCGTTTTACTTGGAGGCTTCGTGGTGCCTCTGGGGGACCTTGCGCCGTTGTGGACACTGTGTGTGGTCTGTTGGGGTCTTGCGGTCATCTTGTGGGTTCCTTGGGATCATCTGTGGGGTCTTGGTGCCCTACTTCTGTTCTACCTCGTGGCGCGCGCGCGCGTGTGTGTGTGTGTGTGTGTGTGTGTGTGTGTGTTTGTGTGCTGGGTTTCGCTATTGACGGTACTGTCTCTCCGAGGAGGCGCTCGATTATGTGTGCTTGCGTAGAGGGGGAGAGGATGAATGAGGAGGAGGAGGAGGAGGAGGAGGAGGCAAGGAAGAGGGTGCACGTATGATGAAGAGGGGGAGGAGGAGGAGGAGGAGGAGGAGGAGGAGGAGGAGGAGGAGGAACGATGAGCGAGGAGAGAGGAGGAGGGAGGAGGAGACGCAGGAGGAGGAGGAGGAGAAGGAGCGAGGAGGAGGATGATGAGGAGCAGGAGGAGGAGGGTGAGGAGGAGGAGGCGGAGGAGGAGAAGGGGGAGGAAGTTGAGGAGGAGGAGGACGAGGAGGAGGAGGAGGAGGAGAAATCATATTAGGAGGAGGAGGAATCATAATACTACGAATAATAAGACTGTTGATAATACTGCGAAGCATATGAATGGTAATACTGGTACTAGCATTGATACTCATGATGGTAATAACAAGGGTAATAATGATAATACGCATGAGCAGAAACATAAGAAGACGAGGATGCTGATGAGTAGGAGGAGGGGGAAGAGGAAGAGGAGGGCGAGGTGGAGGAGGACCAGTGTAAAACCAAGAGTCATCAAAGATGTTGGAATTAGCCCTCCCTCCAAGCTCCCTCTTCATAGGCCCCCCGCAACGGTTCATTCCCATTGAGGGAACTGCTTCGTTGGAAGACAACCGCTTGAAGATCCAGAGCCATGCCAAAACAGTGTTCTCGGGATTTCAACGTCACGTATCAACCTGACTGCTGCGTCTTGACGGTCCAGAATCGTGCCAAAGCGCCATTCTTGGGACTTCGACACCGCGGATCAAAATAACTGCTGCGCTCGCATAATCTTGAATCCTTCCATAGTGCGCCGATGATGGGAACCCGTGGAGCTCTTGCAACTTGTCCAAGAGAATGTGCGCAGCGCTCAAGCGAGAGCCACATTTTGAAAACGGCCCGCCCTCAATCCGTGAACCTCTTGCAAATTGTTTCAAACGGATGTGCGCGGCGCTAAGGCGAGAGCCATATTTTGAAAACGAGCCGCCATCAATCCGTGAAGCTCGTACATTTTGTTCAAGAGAATGTGAGCGGCGCTAAGGCGAGAGCCACATCTTGAAAACGACCCGCCCTCAATCCGTGGCACTTTTGCAAACTTCTAAAAATAATGTGCGCGGCATTGAGGCGAAAGCCACATTTTGAAAACGGCCCGCCCTCAATCCGTGAACCTCTTGCAAACTGTTTAAAACGAATGTGCGCGGCGCTAAGGCGAGAGCCACATCTTGAAAACGGCCCGCCCTCAATCCGTGAAGCTCGTGCAAATGTTTATAGCGAATGTGCGCGGCGCTAAGGCGAGAGCCACATCTTGAAAACGGCCCGCCCTCAATCCGTGAAGCTCTTGCAAATGTTTAAAGCGAATGTGCGCGGCGCGAAGGCGAGAGCCACATTTTGAAAACGACCCGCCCTCCGTCGGCGAAGTTGTTGCCACTCTTGAAGCTTCAGAGTCATAAGTGGTGAGGAAGTCTCTGGCGAAACGCCCGGCCCGCCCTAAAAACTGGCCTCGGGGTGCGGCGGGGAGGAGCTATCTAGAAGGAGAAGGAATGGAGGCCTAGTGGAGCTCTTTGCATGTGTCAGGTCCACGGTTGGAATGTAGCCTCGGGGCTTCGGCACGCTTCGAGGTAGCTCTGTGATTGCATCCGCTGCTTCCTTGGGTCCGCCTCGACAGGCTGTCCACCCTCTGGTGTACAAGACGGTATTTGAGAGTAGGTATCATTGGATTCCCAGACGCCACGACGTTTTAGGCGCCCTCCTGCTTCAGTGATCGAGTGGCTTACCCTCTTCCTTCCGCTTCAGGGGGCGGGCGGAGACCCAATCCACTTCCAACGTCTTCCAATCCACTTCCAACGTCTTCCTACTTCCGACCGACTGGTAA
>CAUYUJ010022708.1:62500-70000 GCA_963575745.1 Prorocentrum cordatum
TCAACATCAGCATCATCATCATCATCATCATCATCATCATCATCATCATCATCATCATCATCACCAGGGCCCGGGCCCCCGAGGCCGCGACCTCTGCCACCAATGTGTGTGTGTGTGTGTGTGTGTGTGTGTGTGCAGGGGCCCGGGCCCGCCTATGGGAGGCCTAAAACCGCCCCGGGGAGCCCTCAGACAGCAATCCCGACGGCCCCAGACGGTCTCGAGACACCCCCAAGACGCCCTCCAGGGGTTTTTGGCGACGCATGATGCGTTTTAAACTGCCCCGGAGGCCCCCAAGACGCCCCAAGAGGCCTTCAAGATGCCGCCCAAGACCGCCCCGAGAGGGCAACATCGTTGATTTTCAGTTTCCTGCGCTGAAGCACCGCCCAAGAGGCTCCCAAGACCGTTCCAAGACGGCCCAAGAGGCCCCCAAGAGGGCCCCAAGACGGCCCAAGAGAGCCCCAAGACGGCCCCAGAGCCGCTCAAGACGGCGCAAGAGGGCCCCAAGAAGGTCCCAAGAGGGGCCCCAAACTGAAAAATCAATCTCTCCGCTCCAAGATGCCCCCAAGAGGCCCCAAGAGACCCCCAGGAAGCCCCCAAGAGGCCCCAAGAGGCCCCCAAGAGGCCCCAAGAGGCCCAAAAAGCCCAACAGAGGCTCCAAGAGGCCCCAAGACTGCACCCAAAAGGTTTCAAAACTCTTTCTAATAGCCCCGAAGACATGCCAAGAAGGTCCCACTTCAGGAAGCAGTCCAGGATGCTCCGAGGAGGCCCCCAAGAGAGCCCAAGAGGCCCCCAAGAGGCCCCCAAGCGGCCCCAAGCAGCATCCAGGAGGCTGGAAAGAGGCCCCCAAGAGTCCAGCGGTCCAGGCGGGGGCCGAACGGACATAGTCCAGCAGTCCAGGCGGGGGCCGAACGGACATTCCCAGCCCTGGGCTCCATGGGCCCAACAGAAAGTCCCACGTAACTCGCAAGTTCCCCCCCCCCCGACGCTCCCGAGACGCCCAGAAGGCTTCCCAGACAGCCCAAGATGCAAAAACATTGCGATGCCCGGGGGTGCGTTTGGACAAGAACTTCGAGACGAAGCCAGCCTTGGCCACGAAGAGCGCCTCGGACGACAGACGACGACGAAGACGACGGCGACGAGGGCGGCGACGACGACAGACGACGGACGAAGGACGTAATCCTGGCTAATTCGACCAGGTTGCCTGCCACTGCTGACCTCTCTTCTTTCCTCCGCTACGCGCTATCCTTCAAGCTAGCTAGAACTTGAGCGCGCGCGAAGCGCGCGCGTTGGTTCTCGCTAGCACCAATGGGGGGCTGCCAAAATATTGTTCCCAGAATTTCAACTCCACGGATCAAGCTGCTTCTGGACGATCTGGAATCGTGCCAGTTCGCCTTTTTGGGATTTCCGCACCGCGAATCCACAATGGAGTATGGAGGGGGAGGAGGAGGAGGAGGAGGAGGAGGAGGAGGAGGAGGAGGAGGAGGAGGAGGAGGGGGAGGGGGGAGGAGGAGGAGGAGGAGGAGGAGGAGGAGGAGGAGGAGGAGGAGCAGCAGGAGGGGGAGGAGGAGGAGGAGGAGGAGGAGGAGGAGGAGGAGGAGGAGGAGGAGGAGAGAGGAGGAGGAGGAGGAGGAGGAGGAGGAGGAGGAGGAGGAGAGGAGGAGGAGGAGGGGGAGGGGGAGGGGGAGGAGGAGGAGGAGGAGGAGGAGGAGGAGGAGGAGGAGGAGGAGGGGAGGGGGAGGAGAGGGGGAGGAGGAGGAGGAGGAGGAGGAGGAGGAGGAGGAGGAGGAGGAGGAGGAGGAGGATGAGGAGGGAGGAGGAGGAGGAGGAGGAGGAGGAGGAGGAGGAGGAGGAGGAGGAGGAGAAGAAGGAGGGGGAGGGGAGGGAGGGGAGGGAGGGAGGGAGGGAGGGAGGAGGGAGGAGGGAGGAGGGAGGAGGGAGGACAGATGATGATGATGATGATGATGATGATGATGATGATGATGATGATGATGATGATGATGATGCTGATGATGATGATGATGATGATGATGATGATGATGAGGAGGAGGAGAGGAGGAGAGGAGGAGGAGGAGGAGGAGGAGGGGGAGGGGGAGGGGGAGGAGGGGGGAGGAGGGGGAGGAGGGGGAGGAGGGGGAGGAGGGGGAGGAGAGGGAGGGGAGGAGGAGGAGGAAGAGGAGGAGGGAGGAGGAGGAGGAGGAGGAGGAGAGGAGGAGGAGGAGGAGGAGGAGGAGGAGGAGGAGGAGGAGGAGGACGTCCTCTTAATCGACGACGCGTAGGAGTGACCTCTGATGCGGGCCCAATGGGGTCCTCCGATTGCCGAGCGCGGAGCGGTAGCCCCGTCTTGCACGCCCAGGTTTGGCCACCCCGCGTCCCCCGTTCAGCCGTGCACCAAAGGTCACCCTTGCCAAGGGCCACGACTTACGCCCTCCTGTTTGCCTTATGTCGTCGTTCTTGTTGGTTCAAGCTGTCCAGCTCAGACTGTTTGTTGTGCGTTCTGTTCTTTATGGTTCAATTCGGAAGGCTCTGTATTCATATACAGATTCAACGAGGCATACACGTACACATACGGACATATCAGTTGGGATGTTGAAGATCCGGCGAGGGTCGCGAGGAAGCGATGCTTCTTTCGACCTGCCGTTAAAGAAATGTGGCCAGACGAAACAGTGGAGCGCAGCAGTGCAATTGCTTCGCGAGGGGGTTCGGTTACGCGTGGCATTCACCCAAAGACACTACCTTGGGGTTGTCAGCGCATGCAGAACATGTGGGCAATGGCAACGGGGACTGTCGCTGCTCAGCGAGATGCGGGAGTCGAAGATGGATCTTGATGTTCGCAGCTACAGTGCCGGGGTCAGCGCGTTTGAGAAGGGTGGGCAGTGGCAGCAAGCTCTGTCGCTGCTTGGCGAGATGCGGGAGTCGCAGGTGGAGCCCAATGTCATCTCTATTACAATGCAGGGGCAGGTGCGTGTGAGACGACTGGGGGTCCGACAGACTTTTTCTAGGCCCCGGCGGCGCTGCGACACCCAGCAGGCCCTGGTGCGCTTCGAGGATGGCCAAAGAGCGCTCCGAGACGGGCCCCGCGCGCTCCCAGACGGCCCCGAGGCGCTCCACGACGGTTTCGGAGGGCCTTCCCACGGAGGCTCGAGGGCCCCGGACGGCCCCAAGACGGCTCAGAGCAGCCCACGACACGCCCCGACGGCCCAAGCGGACCTCCAGCGAGCCCCAGGGCGGCCCAAGAGTGCCCGACGACAGGCGAGAAGCCTCCCCAGACGGCCCAGGAGACTCCCCTGTCAAGGCCCGAGACGGCCAAAATCATAGATTTCCCAGTGTTTTTTGAAGGATTCCCAGGCTCTTGCCATCTGAGCCCTAGAACGGCCCAACACGGCTCCAGGACCCTGCGAGGTCGTCCCAGCACGGCCCACGAGGCCTCCAAGCGAGCCCCAAGACGCTCCAAGAGTGCTCCGAGACGGTCCCAAAACGGCCCAGGACGGCCCCGTGACGGCCCTGGAGGCGCCCAAGACGGCCCAAGAGGCACCCAAGACGGGCCCAGGAGCGGCCCAAGGCGGCCCAAGGCAGCCCAAGATGCGGAAGGCCCCAACACGGCCCCAGAGGCACCCAAGGCGCCCAAACAGAATCCCTCGTAGCCCCAAACGCCCCAAAGACTCCTGAGCTGCAGGTTTTGCTGCAGGCGGCGGGAGCCGGGGCTGGAGGCTGTCTTCGAATATCCCAGGGGGGCCTGCGGAGTGGTCCAGGCAAGGATCTCGTGGTTTTGGTGCTGTTTTGGGGGCCACCGAGGGCTCTACTCGGCCGTAGGGGGGAGTGAAATGATGGTCCCCGCAGTGTCTTCGCACTGTCACCCGTAGTTGGCCGTAGAGGGGGGAGCGACCGAAGTGGCTGCATGTTCCCCGATGTCGCCCCTATCAGGCGGAGTGGATGCCCCAGAGCGGTCGGAGCCTTGATGAGAGAAGGAAAAAGAGATCAGAGGGGTAAGTCCCCCCTGTCACCCCCAATCGGCCGCAGGGGGGAGGTCTTGAGGGCGACTCTGGGCGATCGTCCTTGGGAGCTCCGTGGGAGCCATAGGAGTCTCTTCCTGGGACCGCTCTTGAGAGTTCCGTTGGAACTGTCGGGGTCTCTTGGCAAGCCTCGGAATCTTTTGGGCGACTCTGTGGCATCTCGGAGAGGCTCTGGGACCGCTCTTGGGAGCTCCGTGGGGACTTTCTGGATTTCTTGGAAGGCTATGGGGCATCTCGGAGTGGTCTGGGGCCTGCCTTGCGGGTCTGAGGCTTCCTTGGGGGCGTTGGGGGTTCGAGAGACGGCGAAATGGTGCCGTGGCTCGATGCACTCTCCTTGTGAGCTCCTTGAGAACCATCGGAGTCCCTTGGGAGACTCTGGGGCATGTGGGACTGGTTCTTGGAGGGCTCTTGGCCCAGTGGCGGCTACGGGAAGGGCGCCGTCTGGGCTCCCTTCGGTGCGGTCCCTCCTCGAGTCCTCGTGGGGGTCTTCCCGGAGCCTCTCGGGGCCCTCAGGGCCCGTTTCGGGCCTTCCTTGGGCCGTCGCGGGGGCCTCTTTGGGGCGTCCTGGAGCCATGTGGGGGGTCTCGGGCCGTCTTGGAGCTTGTTTTGATGCTTGTCGGGCTGCTCTTGGTGGCCACCAGGAGCTTTGTGGGGCTGTCTTTGGTTTCTCCTGGGCAATCTTCGGGCCCTCTGGGGCCGTCTTGGGACACTTGGCGGGGCCTCCTGGGCCGTCCTGGGGCGATCTGGGATGGCCATGGACCCGTCTGGGGCCAATCTTGGTTGGAAAAGGCGAGGATATGGAAAACGATACAAACCAGAACCAAAGGGAATTGGCCTCGGGGGACTGTCGTCGGGTCCGGTTCAGCTGTTTTCCGAAGGACCTGCTGGCCCTTCGTCGGGCCGTCTTGGGCTGTCATGGGATTCCGTTCGGGTTCTCTTGGGCGTCCGTGGCTGTCAGAAGCCGTCGTGGGGCCACCGAGGGGCTCTCTGGAGCCGTCGGAGAGCGCCGGCGCGCTTCGGGCGCTCGAGGGCAGCTTTTTCACCACAACCCCTTCTCGCATGCACAACGCCCAGCTCAGCTCCCCGCATCTGACTCAGCAGCGCCAAAGCCTGCCGGCACTGCTCGCCCTTCACGCACGCGCTGACCCCAGCATTGTAGCTGACATCATAAGCTACAACGCTGGGATCAGCGCTTGCGAGAAAGGTCAGCAGTGGCAGCGGGCCCTGTCGCTGCTCAGCGAGATGTTGGGGTCGAAGTTGAAGTCCACTGTCATCTCTCCTACATGGCCAGTGGAAGCGCGTGCGAGAAGGGCTCACAGGGCCTCGTGTGCGCAAAATCGCCGCGTGTGCCACCACGGGACCGAATCGCTCAGGCCGGTCCCAGAGGCGCTCCAGAGAGGTCCCAGACCGTCCAAGAGCGCTCCAAGATGGCCTCAGTGGGTCTCGAGACGGCCCACGAGGGCCCGAAGCTTTCCGGGGGGGTCTCCACGACGATCCAAGAGGCCGCGAAGCCCCAAGAGGGCCCCGAGCGAACGCCAAAGAGGCACAATTCGTCAAATTCCCATGGGAAAACGTACATTTTCAGCATGCCCGCCTTGTGTGCTCCTCTGCGGCCCAGGACACGCCAAGAGGCCTCCCAAATCGCCCCAAGAAGACGCCAGCGGCCCCTCAGAGGGCTCCAAGACGGCCCACAAGAGCCCCAAAACGACGCCAGAGAGCCCTGAAACGGCCTCCCAGAATCCCAAGACGGCCCCAAGAGAGCTCCGAGGGGCCCCCAAGAGGCTCCCAAGACGGCCTCAGGTAGCCTCAAGAGAGTTCCAAGACGGTCCAAGGCCTCCCAGACGCCCCGTGACGGCCCAAAATGGTTCCAAGACGTCCCGAAACGCTTCCAGAGCAGCCCAAAAAGCCCGGGAACGGCCCCAGAGGCGCCCAACAAAATTTCAAGAGAAAAGGCCCCCAGGAGGCCGCAAGACGGCCCAAGAGGGCCCCAAGAGGCCCCCAGGAGGCCGCAAGACAACCAACGAGGCCCCAACACGGTTCAACAGGCCCCCAGGAGCTCGAAAAGAAACCCCGAGAGGCCCACTAACCGTTCCCAAGGAGACGGCAGTGCCCGCCATCAGGCTTCGAAGAGGCGACCAGAAAAAAGTCACCAGAGCCTTCCGGGTGACTTTTTTCAAGGCCACAGGTGCTTTCAAAATTGACAATCGGCGAGACGTACACCGCAGACCCACCATAGCCGTCTGTGACGTTCCGAAGGCTGTCTAGGCGGAGGTAGAGCGGAAGGCGGACGAAGAGAAGGAAACGGTCAAAGAGGGCTTCCGAGACGGCCCAAGACCGCTCGAAGACGCCCCAGACGAGCCGCGGCAAACGAAATCATTGATTCTTCTATGGTTTCTGAAAGATTTCCACCTTCTCGCCACTTCGAGCGAAGACAAGCCCAAGACGGCCTTCTCAAGCCAAGACTGGCCCAAGATGACGTGGACGAAGTCCACGGGTTCGCCCTAGTCTCTACTACATGGCAGGCATACGCGCGTCCGAGAGGGGTGGTGGTCGGGGAGCTCCTCCGACGCCCCGGCCCCGGGCGGCGCGGTTTAAAGACGCCCCGGGCGGCTCCGGAGAGGCTCTGGAGGCCCCAAGAGGCCCCCAAGACAGCTCAAGGAGCCCCCGAGACGCCCAAAGAGCGTTCCAAGAGGCCGCCCAGACGGCACAAGAGGCCTGCAAGCGTATTTCCCGAGGGCCCCGAACGGCCAAAATCATCAACTTTACGATGGTTTTGGAAGGATTTTGGCCTTCTCGCCTTTTCCGCTTTCCGACGCTCGAAGACGGCCCAAGAGGCCTCCGAGAGCGCCCCAGAACGGCCCAAGAGGCTTCCAAGAGCGCCCCAAGACAGCCCAAGAGGGCCCCAAGACGACCCAAGAGACGCTCAAGACGGCCCACGAGGGCCCGAAGACAGGCCCAAGAGGGGGCCAAGAGGGGGACCACGGACCGAAAATCCGAGCCTTGCGCCCCAAGAGGGCGCCAGGAGGCCCAAACAGGCCCCCAAGAGGCCCCAAGGGGCCGCCAAGAATCCCCCGAAGAGGCCCCAGGAGGCTCCCAAGGAGCACAAACGAGGCCCCAACAGCAGAGGCCCCAACAGCCTCCAAAATGACCCCAAAGAGGCCTCGAGCCCGCCTCCGAGCTTCCTCGCCGCGAGGGTGCCAACACGGCCCCAGACGGGCCCAGGACGGCCCAAGGCGCGCTCAAGACGGCCCAAGACGACTCCAAGACGGTCCCAGGAGGGTGGGCCCAGGACGGCCCAAAGACGCGCCCGGTCGGGGCCTCAAGACGGGCCAAGATGGCAAGAGAGCCCCAGCTGGCAAAAATCGTTTATTTTCCATTGTTTACTGTTACACCCTTTGCGTTTCCCGCCATTTCGGCGGTCCGATGCACCAAGAGGCCCCAGAAAGTCCCAGGAGGGTCCGAGGAAACGCCCAGGAAGGCCCCGAGACGG
>CAUYUJ010022708.1:75000-95000 GCA_963575745.1 Prorocentrum cordatum
TCTCGCACGGATCGTTCGTGGATCAACTCCGTAACCTGGGAGGTCATTCTCCACAGTCTAGCGGCCACCTCCTCCATCCACACCGTCTCCTCCAACCCCCCCCCCGCGAGGCCCAAGAGACGCTCCATGTCCACGTCCACACCATGGCGGGCAGACTCCGCGGCCGGAAGGCCGCGGGTCAGCCCTAGTCTCTACTACATTGCAGGGCCCAGTGCGTGCCAGAAGGGCGCAGGCCCCAATGCACCAAAACCGCCCCGGGCTGGCTCCGGGCCGCCCCGGGCCGCCCAGGCAGGCTCCAGGACATGTCGGGAGGGCCCCCAGAAGCCCCCAAGACGGCCCCGGAGAGCCCCGGCACGCTTAAAGATGGGCCCAAGACGCCCGAGATTCGCCCCAGGCGGCCCAAGAGGCGTCCAAGACGCCCGAAGAGGCCTCCCAAGAGGCCTCCCAAGAGGGCCCCGAGCGACAGAAATCGTCGATTTCTACTGTGTTTTTCGATGTTTTCGGCCTCCTCGCCTCTTCGGCTTCCCGACGCTCCAAGACGGCCCAAGAAGTCCCCCCGACCGCTCCAAGACGGCCGAAGAGGACCCCAAGAGAGCCCCAAGACGGGCCAGGAGGGCCCCCAGACGGTCCCAAGACGCCCCAGGACGGCCCCAGGACGGCCCAGGAGGCGCCCAAGACGGCCCAAGAGGCACCCAAGACGGCCCCAGGAGCGGCCCAAGACGGCCCAAGACAGCCCAAGAGGCGCCGAGGCGGGTCTCAGACGGCCCCAAGACGGCCCAAGAGGCACCCAAGACGGCCCGAGAGGGCCCTAAGAGCCCCCCCGGGAGGCCCAAAAGAAGGCCGAAGAGGCTCCGAAACGGCCCCCACGAAGCCTTCAGTGCCTTCAGAATTCCCTCCAGGAGCGGGGGAGCGGACGAGAGGCGACAGGCATATCGCAGGCAAAAACGCCCCAAGAGATCCCCAAACGGCCCCCACGAAGCCCTAAGTGGCCTCAGAATTGCTTCCAGGAGGGGGGGAGCGGACGAGAGGCGACCGGCATATCGAAGGCACAAAAGAACAATGTTGGACGCTCCGAGGGCCTTCGATGTTTCTCCGTTGGGGAGAGTCGTCGTAGGATCGACGATTGCCGACCGAGGGCAGCGAATCCAGTGGAGGCCCAAGAGGCCCCCAGGAGCCCAAAAGAGATCCCCAAGAGGTGCCACGGGGCTTAAAAACTGCTTCGAAGCGAGGGGGGCGGACGAGGGGACCGCCTCAGGAGGTTTTGGACGGTTTTGGGCCTCAAAATCGTCCGCTTTACGACGGTTTTGGAAGGATTTTGGCCTTCTCGCCTTTTCCGCTTTCCGACGCTCGAAGACGGCCCAAGAGGCCTCCAAGAGCGCCCCAGAACGGCCCAAGAGGTTTCCAAGAGCGCCCCAAGACAGCCCAAGAGGGCCCCAAGACGACCCAAGAGACGCTCAAGACGGCCCACGAGGGCCCGAAGACAGGCCCAAGAGGGGGCCAAGAGGGGGACCACGGACCGAAAATCCGAGCCTTCCGCCCCAAGAGGGCGCCAGGAGGCCCAAACAGGCCCCCAAGAGGCCCCAAGGGGCCGCCAAGAATCCCCCGAAGAGGCCCCAGGAGGCTCCCAAGGAGCCCAAACGAGGCCCCTACAGAGGCCCCAACAGCTTCCAAAATGGCCCCGAAGAGGCCTCGAGCCCGCCTCCGAGCTTCCTCGCCGCGAGGGTGCCAACACGGCCCCAGACCGGCCCAGGACGGCCCAAGGCGCGCTCAAGACGGCCCAAGACGATTCCAAGACGGTCCCAGGAGGGTGCGCCCAGGACGGCCCAAGGACGCGCCCGTTCGGGGCCTCAAGACGGGCCAAGATGGCAAGAGAGTCCCAGCTGGCAAAAATCGTTAATTTTCCATTGTTTACTGTTACACCCTTTGCGTTTCCCGCCGTTTCGGCGGTCCGATGCACCAAGAGGCCCCAGAAAGTCCCAGGAGGGTCCGAGGAACCGCCCAGGAAGGCCCCAAGACGGGCCAAGACGGACCCAGCACAACCCAAGGCGCGCTGCGACGGCTCAAGACGGCTCCAAGACAGCCCCAAGAGGGTGCCAACACGGCCCCTGCTGGGCCCAGGACGGCCCAAGGAGGCGCACAGGAGGGGCCCAAGACGACTCCAAGGCGGCCCCCTCACGGTCCCAGACGGCTCCAAGACAGCCCCACGAGGACCCCGATGGGCCCAGGACGGCCTACGGACGGCCCATGAGGGGCCCACGACGAACCAAGACGGCCCCATCACGGCACACGGCGCCCTCAAGACGGGCCTGGACGGCTCCAAGACGGCCCTTTGAGGGAGCCAACGCGGCCCCACACCCTTCGGGCGCACACTTGGGGGGGCTGGGAGCTTGCGACAAGTCTCCCACATTCATTGTCCTGCCCCATTCTGTTCGCCTGGAGGCCTCCTCCAACCCTGTGGGCGAACAAGAGGAAACCCAGCGGGCCGCCAACCCTGGGGCCCGTGGGCCCCGCGCCGCTTGGGCAGAAGACGAACGCCGGGTCTGACAGGCCAGCTACCGCCCCCCTTTGCCCGATATGCTGTGCCATTCTGTTCCCCCAGGGGCCTTGGCAAACTCTTCGGGCCAAGCAGACCGGACCCCTGGGACAGCAGCCAATTGATATGACCCTGGGACCTCTCCGCATTCTTCGGACGAGCATCTGGGGGGCCCAGGAGATTCGGACATGTCTTCCCCATTCCTTGCCCTGTCCCGTTCTGTTCGCCCGAAGGCCTCCACAGACCCTCTGGGCGAACAGAATGGGACATGGCGAACAAACCCTCCCGTTGGCGGTGATGCGACTGGATCGCACCATCAAGGCGCGCCCGGAGGTGATGGCCGACCCAACAGCGGTTTCTCTTAAGAGTTCACTGGATTTCAAATTTTCTTGAAGCTCTCTTGGGCCCTCCCTGTAGATCCTTGCGAGCCTCCCCGGCGCTTTCGGTGGCTTTCCCCGATGGCCTCCCGAGCCCTTCCCCGAGCGCTCCTGAGACGCCTCAGATGGGCTTCGACTTCGACGCACATCCCCGAGAGACTTCGAAACTGTCCTCAATAGGAGGGGGGTGAACGAGCAGTGCGCTGGGCCAAGCTGCTGCAGCGCTGCAAGAGCTCGGACACGAAGGCGCGGTCTCGCTGCCGCCGCCCGAGCCGCCGCCGTGTTTGTAGATTTTCGGTGCAATCTGCGCCGTTCCTCCGAGAACCATTCCAGAAAGATGTCGTGGACGGAGTCCACGGGTCAGCCCTAGTCAGCTACAACGCCGGGATCAGCGCTTGCGAGAAAGGTCAGCAGTGGCAGCGGGCCCTGTCGCTGCTCAGCGAGATGTTGGGGTCGAAGTTGGAGCCCGATGTCATCAGCTACAGCGCCGGGATCAGCGCTTGCGAGAAAGGTCAGCAGTGGCAGCGGGCCCTCGCTGCTCAGCGCGAAGTTGGAGCCCACTGTATCAGCTACAACGCCGGGAGCGCTTGCGAGAAAGGTCTAGCAAGAGCCAGGATATCAGCTTCAAGAAGCCGTGGCAGCCAGGGTCAGCAGTGGCAGCGGGCCCTGTCGCTGCTCAGCGAGATGTTGGGGTCGAAGTTGGAGCCCACTGTTCAGAGAAAGGTCAGCAGTGGCAGCGGGCCCTGTCGCTGCTCAGCGACGAAGTTGGAGCTGGGCCGGGATCAGCGCTTGCGAGAAAGGTCAGCAGTGGCAGCGGGCCCTGTCGCTGCTCAGCGAGATGTTGGGGTCGAAGTTGGAGCCCACTGTTATCAGCTACAACGCCGGGATCAGCGCTTGCGAGAAAGGTCGGCAGTGGCAGCGGGCCCTGTCGCTGCTCAGCGAGATGTTGGGGTCGAAGTTGGAGCCCACTGTCATCAGCTACACCGCTGGGATCAGCGCTTGCGAGAAAAGTCAGCAGTGGCAGCGGGCCCTGTCGCTGCTCAGCGAGATGTTGGGGTCGAAGTTGGAGCCCGATGTCATCAGCTACAACGCCGGGATCAGCGCTTGCGAGAAAGGTCAGCAGTGGCAGCGGGCCCTGTCGCTGCTCAGCGAGATGTTGGGGTCGAAGTTGGAGCCCGATGTTATCAGCTACAACGCCGGGATCAGCGCTTGCGAGAAAGGTCAGCAGTGGCAGCGGGCCCTGTCGCTGCTCAGCGAGATGTTGGGGTCGAAGTTGGAGCCCAGCTACAACGCCGGGATCAGCGCTTGCGAGAAAGGTCAGCAGTGGCAGCGGGCCCTGTCGCTGCTCAGCGAGATGTTGGGGTCGAAGTTGGAGCCCACTATTCTCAGCTACAGTGCCGGGATCAGCGCTTGCGGAAAAGGTCAGCAGTGGCAGCGGGCCCTGTCGCTGCTCAGCGAGATGCGGGAAGGGAAGCTGGAGCCCGACGGCATCAGCTACAGTGCCGGAATCAACGCGTGTCGGAACGGGAAGGAGTGGCAGCGGGCCCTGTCGCTTGTCGTCGAGGTGTTTGAGGTGAAAGTGCAGCCCGACTACAGGTTTCACGAAGCCGCAATCGTCGGCTGCGAGAAGGACGGGGCGTGGCAGCATGCGCTGTGGCTTTTCGGCACGCTGCTGCAGGCGAGGACGGAGCCCACTGTGGCCGCCCGCAGCGCTACGCTCCGAGCCGTGGTCGAGGGCAGGCGTCGAGCCGCCGGAAGCCGACCTTGCTGAGCACTAGACAGCTACAACCGCTGGGATCAGCGCGTGCGCGAAGGGCGAGCAGTGGCAGCTGGCCCTGACGCTGCCGAGCGAGATGTGGGAGGTGAAGTTGGAGCCCGAGGCCATCGACGCAGAGGGGGACCGCGTGCCAGAAGGGCGGGGCGTCAGTGTGGTCAAAACCGGCCAAGGGTCAGCCCCGGGGGGGCTCCAGGACAACAGGAGGGCCCCAAGATGGCCCAAGACGCCTCCAGACGGCCAAAGAGGTCGCCAACAAGGCTTTCGGACGGCCCCTCAGTGCCGGAAGACAGCGCTCCAAGGGGGCACCAAGAAGGGCCCGACGAGGCCACAATCATGTGTTTCTCTCGCGTTTTTGAAGGGTTTCAGCATCCTCATCTTTTCATGGCCTCGACGCTCCAAGTGGCCTCCAGGGCCCCCCAGATCGCGCCGAGATGGCCCGAGAGGCCCCCGAGAGAGCTCCCAGTCAGCCCAAGAGGGCCCCAAGGCGGCCCAAGCGCTCCCCCAAGGCGGCCCAAGACGGCCCCACCGGGAGGGGCCCCGAACTGACCTCTCGCTCCCTCCGCTCCAGGAGGATCCCAGGCACCTCCACCTGGCCCCCATGAGTCCCCCCAGACGCCCCCTCCTCCTCCTCCGAGGACAGCCCCTGGAGGGCCCCGAGAGGCCCTCAAGATGGGCCCCGAGAGGCGAAAATCATACATTTCCCGTGTGTGTGTGTGTGTGTGTGTGTGTGTGTGAGTGTGTGTGTGTGTGTTTGAAGGGTTTCAGAGTTTTCGCCTTTTCGGAGCCGTGACGGGCCCCCAGGATCGCGCCACGATGGCCCAGGGGGCCCCCAAGAAAGCTCCCAGACGGCCCAAGCGGGCCCCAAGACGGCCCAACAGCCCCCCAAGGCGGCCCAAGACGGTCCCAAGAGTGCCCTTACGAGGGGGACCTCGAACTGACATTTCGCGCCCTCCGCTCCACGATGATCCCAGACACCGACAGCTGGCACCCAGGCCAGACGCCCCAGAAGGGCCCCGAAGAGGCCCAAATCAGGTCCCCAAGAGACCCTCGAGAGGCCAGAAGACACCCTGGAAACCGCCTCCAAGAGTCTTCCGAGGGAAGGTCCCGGAGGAGCTCTGGGACCGTGCCGGCCACCCAGGAAAATAATGCCCCGATGCGCCTCCTCGTTTCTGCCCTCCTTTGCAGAGGCTCTGCTGGTCTCCATTCCTCGCCTCTTCGGAGCCTCCACGCCCCAAGCCGGTCCAAAGGGCGGCACCGCGCCGCCCACCCAGGAAAAGAAGGCGCCGATGCGCCTCCCGCTTCCTCCCGTTCTTTGCTAAACGGCTCGGGTCTGAACTGCTCGCATCACCGGAGCCACCACGCCCCGAGCCGCCCGCCCTCGGGCTCCCACGGTCGCGTCACGACTGCCCAAGAGGCCTCCTCCTCCTCCTCCTCCTCCTCCTCCTCCTCCTCTTCCTGTGAGCCCAAGAGGGCCCCAAGGCGGCCTAAGCGCTCCCCAGAGACGGCCCAAGACGGCCCCAGGCCGAGAGGGCCCCACGAGGGGGACCTCGAGCTGACATTTCGCGCCCTCCGCTCCGGGATGACCCCAGACACCGCCAGCTGGCCCCCAAGAGACCCCCCAGGCGCCCCAGCAGGCCCCCCCAGATGCCCAAAATCAGGTCCCAAGAGACCCTCGAGGGGCCAGAAGACACTCCCAAGCCCGCCTCCGAGACGCGAACATGACGCCATCTATCCTGATCGCCTGGCGGCTGCACCCGTTCACCCCGCAAGTGGACGTGGTCCACGGGTCAGCCCTGGTCAGCTACACCGCTGGGATCAGCGCGTGTGAGAAGGGTGAGCAGTGGCAGCGGGCGTTAGCGCTGCTCAGTTGCATTATGGATGCGAGGATCGAACCCAACGACATCTATACTACAATACCGGGCATTTGCGCCTGCGAGAGGGGCGAGCGATGGTCACCCTCGGCGGCGCCCCTGGTGCCCCGCCCGTGGGGTGACGCCGTCCCGGCCCGGGACAGCCCCGGTACGGCCCATGAGGGCCCCGACGGAGGCCTCGAGAGTCTCCCGGGAGCTCCCCAGCGAGCCCGAGAGGGCCCCAGGACGGGCTCGGAGGGCTGTCACGAGCTTCCACGGAGCTCCCAGGGGACCCCCACGAGGGCCCCGAGGCAGCAAAAATATAGATATTCTCAAGGGTTTTCGACGTTTCAGGTGGTGCTCCTCCCGCGCCGCCCCAAGACGCCCACCACGGGCGTCCGAAATCGTGCCCATGCTGCCCAGGGGGCCTCCAAGAGAGCCCCCAAGGCGGCCGAAGAGGTCCCCGATCGAGCTCCCGGGGCCCCCAAGACGGCCCAAGAACCCCCCCAGACGGTCCCAAGGGACGCCCAAGAGGGTCCAGTTCGGAGCGCTTCCCCCCCCTCCGGGCCCTTCCACGGCCAGCAAGGCTCCAAGACGCCCCCGAGAGGCCCCCAGAAGGCCCCAGGGGCGCTCCCAAGAGGCCCCCGGGCGCTCTCCAGAGGCTCCCAGAAGGTTTCAGAGGCGCCCCCAAGAGCTCTCAAGAGGCTCCCAGAGGCTCTCCAGAGGCTCCCACAGAGCCCCACGAGGACCTCCATCCCGGATATCGGAGGGCCCCCCCGCCGCTTCCCCGATGCCTCCGCTGGGAACAGCCTGCTACAGCACGCGGCACTGCTGGCACGACAAGCAGCAGGCTGGACAGCAGGAAGGGGATGAGACGGAGGAGGAGGGCGAGAGGAGGGGAGGAGGAGCATGAGGACGAGGAGGAGGACAAGGTGCAACAGGCGCACGCGACCACCGACCTCGACAACACGCACCTCTTCCCGGCGCGCCCTGCCTCTCTCTTCCTCCTCCACGCCTTCCGTGTTCCTCCCCTTCTCCTCCTCCCTCCTCCGCGGCGCCGGGGCCGGGGCCTCCCTCCTGCCTCCTCCCTGCCTCTCTCTTCCTCCTCCCTCCTCCTTCCGCCTTCCACGCTCCTCCCTCCTCCGCGGCGCCGGGGCCTTTCTCTCGAGCGCACGAGTCTCGCTATAAACCGCGGCGCTCTCCACAGGGGGCCCCCGCCGCGGCCACGCGAGCGATTCACGAGCACCTGCGGTGCGGTCGGCCGAGAAAGCGCCCCCCCAAGACCACTCCTCGGCCCGCCACGTCGACGGAAAATCAGCGCCACGCCCGAGGAGGAGGAGGAGGAGGAGGAGGAGGAGGAGGAGGAGGAGGAGGAGGAGGAGGAGGAGGAGGAGAAGGAGGAGGGGGAGGAGGGGGAGGAGGGGGAGGAGGAGACGTTTTTCGTCCACCTGCGCTCTGGCGCTCTCTCTGGAGCTCTGGGCTTCGTTTCTGCGGCGTTCCGTCTCTATACCCTCCCAGTGCACGACCCGGGGCGCGCCCGCGCCCGCGGAAAATAAAACCGGACCTGGAGGTGTATTTTCCGGTGCCCTGGGGCGGGGCAATTCGCCTTCGCCCAGGACCAGGATGTTCGTCGGCTCGCCACGTCCACGGAATGCCACCACCAACTCTGAAGGTTCCCCACCAGGCTCCGGGTGGGGCGCAAACGTCTCGCACGGACCGTTCGTGGATCAACGGCGCCCGCAAAAAATATCCCGTAACCTCGGAGGCCATTCTCCACGGTCCCGCGGTCGGCCGAGAAAATGCCCCCAAAGACCATCCCTCGGCCCGCCACGTGGACGGAAAATAAACACGCTCGAGGTTTCTTCTCCGAGGTTCCAGGTGGGCTCCAGGGTTCTGGCGAGACGTCTTTCGTCAATCTGCGCTTTGGCGCTTACTCTGGAGTTCTGGGTTTCGGGTCTGCGGAGATGGAGGGTGGAGGAGACGCCGATATTGTGTCAGAGAAAGGCGCGCAGCGGTTCTATCCTCCAGTTCGGCCTCACACGGCTCGTGGCTGCATGCGGGGCGCTGCCCGTCTCCGAGGGTGCGGGCACAAGGGCGCGAAGGTTACTGGGCCTTGGCCTCGCGCGGCGCATCGCCACGAGGTGTTTGGGTGGCACAGGATCTGGGCGTGCTTCCGAGAGGCGATCCAGGCGATTGGCGCAGAGAGGGTGCCAGCCTCTGCCCAGGCTCGGGCCAGACGACATCGGCGGAGGCCGAGTCCACACGCAGACAGTTCGCCTTCAGGAGGGCTCCTCGCCGCCACGGGTGGACGCAGCAGACAACGCTGGCGCGCCTCGACAGTGAGGGGGGGGCCCAGGGACCGATTCTGACAGCTCTGGCCCCCTATTCCTCGGCCGCGACAGCCTGTGCAGGCCCGCGGGGCGCCCCGCAGAACCAGCTCAGGGCGCTGCTGGAAAACGGGCTCGCGCCACGTGGATAGACCTTCGGCAGCGTGTCCGCCGCTCCCCCGAAAACCGTTTTGGCAAGGTGTCGTGGACGGAATCCACGGGTCAGCCCTAGACAGCTACAGCGCCGGGATCAGCGCATGCAAGAAGGGCGTGCAGTGGCAGCGGGCCTTGACGCTGCTCAATGGCATGGGCGAGGCGAGGGCGAAACCCGACGTCGTCCATCTACCCTGCAGCGCTGGGGGAGTCGCGTGCCGGAAGGGGAACTGTTCAGAAGGCTCATGACCAGCCCCGGGGGGATCCTGGAGAGCGCCGGCGCCAGCCAACGCGCCCGAAGAGGCTTGGGACCCCTCCAGATGGTCCAAGAGGTCGCCAATATGGTTTTTAGACAACCCCACCGGGCCGCAAGACGGCCCAAGAGGTGTCCAAGAAGGCCCCAAGAAGGATCGCGAGAGTCCGAAATCATTAATTTTCCATGGTTTCTTTCTGGCTTTAGCGTTCTCGCCTCTTCGGAGTCGCGACGTTCCAGGACGGCCCCAGAGGTCCCACGATATTTCCAAGACGACGGCCCAAGAGGCCCCCATGAGAGTCCCAAGCCCCAAGCCCGCCCCAGGCCTCACACGATCGCGTCAAAATAGCCCAAGAGGCTTCCAAGAGAGCTTCCAGCCCACGAGGGCCCCCAAGACGGCCCAAGAGGCGTCCAAGGCGGCCCAAGGGGGCCCCAAGAGGGCCCCACGGTGGGGAACTCGAACTGGCACTTCGCGCCCTCCGCTCCAAAATGATCCCAGAAACCGCCAACAGGCCCCCAAGAAGCTCCAGGAGGCCCCCCAAAAAGCCCAGATCAGGTCCCAAGAGGCTTACGAACAAAGGCCCCAATACATTCCCCGAGCTGCCTCCAAGAGGACTCCAAGGGACGGCCCCTCAGAGAGCTCTGGGACCGCGCTGGTCACCCAATAAGGAAAATTACCCTGCGACGTACCCCGCCCATTTGCACCAAGTGGCAAGAGGAGTAGGCCAATATCGGCAGGAACAACGACAGTGCAGGCGCGGCGATATGTTGTGCAAGCTACATGGGATGTTGCACGATTCGCAGGACAGCGATCACACGGACGAGGATTGGGACCCCAGGCTCGAAGAAGCAAGGGGGCGGGTACGACGGGCAGGACAGTGACGGAATTGTGGGGGTGTGGAGCCATCGCGGCAGCAGCAGCATGGAGAAGGTGACAGGGGGGTGGGGACTAGGGTGATGATGAAAGTGGCGGGAGGAAGCAGAATTATCCCGCTGCTTTCAGTAGCTGGCTAAACGTGCAGCGCTGCCTGCGCCATATCGCCGCAGTGTTCCACATGATCATACCTGCATGTAGTTAGTGCAAGAAACGAGCGATACTTAGCTCGCCCGTCAGCTTCTCCGCCTCCTTCCTGCACCTCTCAGTGCGGGAGTTGAACGCCCGCAGGCGCGTCGCCAAGTGTGCGGGCGGCCCGCGGGAAAGAAACTCATGGCCAGGGACGCGTGTCATCAGTAGGTTGTTTACCGTCGTCGCCCTGGACAGCATCCATCACGTAGAGGCGCAGCCAGAGTGCGTCCGGGTCGTCCGCGTCCTTGCACCCTGCGTCAACGATAAATCCGCGGGGCATGGTGCGGCCGTGGCAGGCAGTCGGCGTCAGGACCACCACCATCAGCACCACCAACATCATCGTCATCATCATCATTATTATTATTATTCGCATTATCGCCATCGTGGCCATGATCGTCCTCATCATGAGCAGAATCAACATCATCATCGCGCACAGCATCATCATCAGCATCGTCACCATCATCATCACCACCAGCATGGCCATCATTATTATCAGCATCGTCACCATCGTCATCACCGGCGCCACCATCATCAGCATCATTCTCATCAGCAACAACATCACCACCATCATGATGTTCATCATCTGCATCATCATCATCAGCAGCATCATCATTATCATTAGCTTCACCACTTTCTTCATCACCAACATCATCATCACGAACATCACCGCCATCACCATCATCACCGTCAACATTATCAGCATCGGCATACTAGTAACACGCACCACCGCCATCACCATCATCATCCTCAGTTTCGTCGTCATCATCATCGGCATGGTCATCGCTTCTACAACCACTATCAGCATCAGCATCATCTGCAGCAGCACCAGCATCAACATCCGCATCAACACCATCATCGTCTTCCTCGTCACCAGCATCATCATCGTAATCACCATCATTACCATCATGTTTACCGACATCGTACCCATTATCACCACCAACACCCCCATCACCGTCACCATTATCATCACCGACATCACCCGCATCCGCAGCATCTTCAGCATCATCATGATCATCAATTGCATCACCATTATATGCAGCATCCGCATCATCATCATTTCCGTCAACATATACACTATCATCATTATCGTCTTCACTGTCATCGTCAACGCTTCATTACCGTCACCACCACCATGATCATCAACCTCGTCGGCGTCATAATAATATCAATCATCACCAGCGGCATCCGTACCAACATCATCACCATCATCATCATCATCATCATCGTCTCGGGCATAGCCACAATTACCACCATCACCATATTCACCACACTCAGCATCATCGTTCGCAGCATCACCAACAGCATGATTATGAACACCATCATCATCAGCATATCCATCATCAGCAGCATCCGCATCACCACCAGCATCGTCACCATCATCATCATCACTATCATCATCATCATCATCAACATCGTCACCATCATCATCGCCACCACCACCTCCATCATCACCTGCACTATCATCATCAGAATCATCACCATCAACACCATGATCAGCAATATCATCAACACCAACACCAACATCATCATCATTATCACCATCAGACAATTCGCCATCACCATCATCACCGTCGCCACCAACATCATCAACATGAACATCATCAGCATCGCCACTTCCATCGTCATCAGCACCATCTCCTCTGTAACCACCACCATCACCAGCATCGCCACCATCGTCATAAAAAATAACCTTCGCCATCAGGAGCATCATCATCATTTTCATATTCAGCTTCGTCACCGTCATCTTTGTAATCTGCATCTTCATCCCCATCTTCTTCCCCACGTCCTTGCCCGCACCACTGCCTCAAATCACGCCATGAAGAGGGCACCGACGGGAACAGAAACGCCTTCCGAGACCCGGGCGGGGTTTCGAAGAGCGCACGCCCCACCCCCGCGGGGTCGGTCCACAGAGGACGACAATGGCGCGACCAAGAGGGCGACGCGGGCACGAAGGGGGAAAAACGACAACCCCAAAACGCAGAAACGACAACGAGAGGGGGCGGGCAAGCAATCGTTTTCTTATTAATTCTTTTGCCGATCGGCGCGGGCCCTCGCACCCCCCCTCCCCCCTCCCCCTCATGGAGTAGATCTTGGCTGTTTTTTGGCGCCTGTTTCGAGCGGGTGGAGTCTCCCCCCATAGGACACACGGTTGCAAACAGTCGCATGAAGCAGAGGTCCAGAGCCAGAGCCCCCCCCCGCCCTCCCCCATTCCGCCCAGATGTCGAAACGCCGAATAAGAAAACGTTGGCGAGACACTTTAACCCGAAAGCGCAGAAACGACAACGCGAGGGGGCGGGAAAAGAGAGGGAGGCGACAGAGCGAAGAGACAAGACGAGACGAGGCAGAACGATGGGACGCGCAACCACGACCGCGCTGCAGTGTGGTCAGCCAGCTGTGGGATGCAGTCGGCCTAGAGCCAGGCGGGAGGGCAGGAGGAAGAGGGGGATGGGCCTTCAATGGATAATGCAATGCGACGGCTAGCATCCCCGAGCCGCGCTACACTTATTTTCCGAAGCGGCTTTCCACGCTGGGCCTGCTCCGAGCCACGGGCACCAACAGCTACGGCACGATTGACCTCGGGACGCCAGTGCTCCTCGGATGACCGCGGTCCACGGAACAAGATCGCGCAAATGCTGCACAACATACTTCAGCCAGAGGGTGATGATGCCGTTCCGCATGGCCGCGCTGATCTCAGGCAGCAGCACAATGTGCAGAATAGCCCGGTCAGGATGTGTCGCCACACGAACCCGAGCCTGGCGCCCAGCGGTGAGTTGGGCAACCACCCGCTCCAGCCTGGGACCAACGGCCATAGCGTGGCAAGGCGCACTGCAGAGCAGAGAACCACACGTGCGGTCAAATGGGCAGCGCCAAGGAAAACATCATCATCGTCACCATCATCACCCTCATCATCATGTTCACCATCATCACCATTGTCACCATCACCGTCATCACCATCATCACCGTCATCACCATCATCTTCATCATCACCACCATCATCATCATCATCGTCATCATTACCAGCATCATCACCATCATCATCATCGTCATCAGCACCACCGTCATCATCGTCATCAGCATTATCAGCATCAGCATCGTCATCGTCATCGTCGTCGTCGCAGCATCATCATCGTACTCATCTTCATCATCATTATCATCATCGTCATCGTCATCGTCATCATCATCATCATCGTCATTACCATCAGCATCATCAGCATCAACACCATTGCCACCCCCATCATTATCATCATCAGCACGATCATCATCATCATCATCATCATCATCATCATCATCATCGGCATCATCAGCAGCATCATCGTCATCACCATCACCGCCACCACCACCACCACCACCATGAGTATCATCACGATCAACCTCATCTTTAGCATCATCACCCGTATCCACCTCATCCTCCTCATCGCCCATACTCTCTGCTCATCAGCAACGTTATCCTCACCCGGTTCTTCGCCTGCATCCCCGTCCCATTCCGCAGCAATTTTTCCGGCCCAAGCCACACTGGCTCAAGCTCCGGGGCTCTGGCCTACCACGCCTGACGTTTGCGAACCGCTCCCGTGATGGCGCGCTCCAGCTTCGGTGCCCTGGCCCTCGCCGCGGCGTCCGCGTGGCTGCTGGCCGCGACCCTCTCGCCGGCCTTCGCCGGCACGGGCGCCCAGCCGTCCTCGGCTGCCCGGGGCGACCGCGTGGCCAGGCAGGCCGGAAGCGAGATCATGCTCACCGCACCGTCGATCGGCGGCCGTTACCGCGTGGTCATCGACGAGAGCACCACGGTGGAGTCGTGCCTCACCAAGTTCAGGAAGATCTTCGAGATCGACCAGGACTTCCTCCTCGACAAGGACTTCAACGTCTACCTGAAGGAGGACGAGGACAAGCCGATCTCCGGCAAGATCTCAGACCACACCAAGCTGCGCCCTTGGGGACCCGACGGCATCGAGCTCCACATCTACTACGAGCCGAAGTGAGCGAGCTCGCTCGCCCGCTGGCAGGGCTGAGGACAATGTTTTTGGCTGGGCACAGAAAAGGAGCTGGGATGGCGACCCTCGTGGGCGACAGACGTATCCGTACCCGCGGCCTTGCGGGCCAGGCCCCTGGGCCGCGACCCCGCGGATAATTACGGGGCGCTTTTTCGCGGATGCCTCGCGCGGAACGTATCCGTGCGACCGCGTATCCGCGCGATCGCAGCCCAGAATCAAGACCGCGAGGGCTCGGATACGGATGTGTTCGCCGCTCGTGATATTTCCTTCCCCCCTTCATCCCCCAATCAGGCTCCGCTTAAGGATCCCTCACTTATTTTGTGCAGGAAGGCTAGTGGCAATTTTTTCCCGAGGCTTGGATGTTTGGGATGCCCCACCAATTCATCTGGGCTATCCCCCCCAGGCCCTCGAGGCCTTTCCAAATCGACAAGCAGCGCGGTGCAATGCAACGCCATGCAATGCATTCCAGTGCGATGCAACTCAAAGCAAAGCCAGTGTAATGGAACATGCGAAATCGTTCGACGCTAAGCCGCGCAGAGTAAAGAATCGCAGCGCAATGCGACTCAACGCAGCTCCAGGCACAGCTGTTCAAAGCCAAGCAAGTCAAATTGAAGAGTGCACAGCAATGCATTTACATGCAGTCCGTTGTATGGCACGCGCGGCGAAGCACGCCAGAACATATATCAGCAACGAAACGCTGTAACATGTGCTAGCCTGCTCCCTTCGCATTGTGCTGGGCCCTAGCTCGTTCCGAGTTTCAGCTTGTCTGCAGTCTGGGAATTGCCGAGCTGGTCTCCAGCTCCTGCGCTTCAGAACTTTGAATTGCGGCCGCGCTGGCCTCATCGAGGAGGATTCGAGTAGGAGATCGACCACAGAATTGATTTACGCCGACTTTGTTTTTTTCGTCGAATCTACGAGATATATGCAGAATCGACGAACCAAATCACTTTCGGGGTACATCCATTCTGTAGTCGACCTCCTGCTCGAAGGATGAGGTGGTGCAGGGGGATGGGGAGGCATGGAGGATCCAAGGCCATGGCCACTTGGCCGTCGCAACCGGAGGCTCCGCCCGCCACCGCGGCACGACGGCGACCAGAGTTTCGGCACCCCGTTTTCGGACAGCAGATGATCACACGTCCAGGAGAAGGATGCTGCGACGCATCGGGGTTTCCGGAGCCAGGCTGGGCACAAGTGCAGACAGACATACAGGCAGACATACAGACAGACAGACAGACAAGCAGGCAACACCCGCGCTCAGACGGCGCATTGACGAGGAGGCTTGGGACAGATGGCGGCGTGCGGGCACAAGCAGACATGCACAAAGAGATGGACCATCGATGGCGCTGCAGGCGGCTCGGTTGTCGGCCATGAAGAAAAAGCTGTCTGTGCCTGCGGGACGAGATGCGTTGACCTGCAGACAGAGTGCAGGTGCATCAGAAACCCACGCAAGACGCTCGATCGCCGTAAGTTCCTGCACCGCCGCACTCCTGCCACCCGCACACACCCCAACCTCCGACCCCGGAAGCTTGCGCAGGCGTTTGCGCACACACATCGAGAGACAGGGCCCGCCTCGAGCGCTTGCCAAGTCTCCTTGCATCACCCCCGCGCAAGTGACGCAGAAGTCAATGGGTCTGCCTATCAGAGGAGCCTTGGCACAGACATGCGCGCATGGGGCCTCGGTGGAAGCTGGGCAGCCTTGCGGGCAATCATTCCTGTGCGGCTGGGGGCGGATGAGCCGAGCATCGGGAAGGACGCGTGGGCAGAAGAGTGCGCGATTGCCAGCTCTTCGCGAACTATCGCAAAGAAAGTGTTGCAGAGACACTGCGTGCACACAGAGACTCGATTGTGGTGCGGCTGGGGCGGAGGAGGAGGACGAGGAGTGAGCTACAGCAGGGACCAGCCTCGAATCGAGAATGGGCCGGTGCGTCCGCAATGGACCTGCTGACTGAGGTCAGAACCACCAGAAGAAAAGAGATGGCAGAGAGCGGACGTTGCGCGGACGGGTGGGGGCGATTCGCAGCTCTCGCAGCCCAGAAGGCCGCCCCTTCGACTGCACTATTGGACCCCGTCTCTCCAACTTGCGCCGTGGTTCGATTGCTGCCACGTCAACCCGACACGTCAGCTCGAGCGGGCCCGCACGAGCCCTCAACCCTTCGAGCCGAGTCCAACCTTGGCGACGCCGAAGCCCGCGGCCGAGATCCATCGATTGACTGATTCTTCAGCGGCCCTTTCGTGGGCCCTCTGCCCAGAGCTTCGCTCCGCGAGGCACTTCGCAGCCTCGCTCAGCAAGACGGAGCCTGCGCCGGGAGGCTCGGAAGCGTCCTCTTGGCGTTCCCGATCGCCTCCTCTAATTACCTGGACCTGCAGGTCCTCGTTGATCGTGGCTCACCGCCCCTGTCAGGCAAAAAGGTAGGTGACAGAAACAAATCGGCGACCGAAAGCGTGCCCGAAGCCGTGACCGAAAGGGTCGTGCGAACGAAGTTGATCGTCTTGGCTTCGAGCCGATCATTTCGGTCACACGCGGACGCGGTCGGAAAGATTCGGATGCCGGACATCGATTTGGGCACAGTTTCGGTCACGATGCCTCCCTGATAGAGACGAGGCTACGTGACGTTGACGGGGTGAACCAGCACCAGCCCGAGCATGGCGCGCAATTCCGCTTCGAGCTCGTGGAGTTTACGATTGTTTGGGCCCGTCCTGCTCAAACATTGGCACCGCCAAAACATGTTTCTACTCAACAGGCTGGTCGTTGAAAGTAGGTATTCTCTGGAAGATGGATCTACTACAAGGTGGGTACATTCTATGTTCGAGTCGGACGCGCCTCTCCAGGGAGGACATAGCGTACTAGTATGTCTCTGTGCGTCACGTAGCGTCATGGATTCGAAGAAGAAAGAAGAATAATAAGAAAAATAATAATAATACGAATAATAATAAAAATACACATAAGAATCATAATAATAATAATGATAATAATAAAAATAATAATAATAAGAAGAATAATAATAATAAGCCATGAACATAAGTTTTTGGCGCTCCGCGCGGATCTCTTGGATCCGCGCTGGGCCCCCCTCGCGGCGTCGCCGGCGCCGCCCCTGGTGCGCGCCGCGCGCCAGGGACGGGGGGCCCAGCGCCGATCCAGGACATCCGAGCGGAGCGCGACCAGTTTTTTTTTCGATGGCGTTTTTCGATGGCGTTTTTTCCTCTGAAGCCACACCGCTCTCCTGGGCATCCTCCCCGACCGGCCGACCCGACCGCCCCGCGGCCTCGGGGAGCCCTGCCCCTCCAGCTCCCGAGGCCTCGCCCTGGCCGCGCGCCGTGCCGCGGCCCGGCGAGGGGGGGCGCTCGGCCCCCGCCGCCTCTCGTTCCGGAGGGAAACTCAGAGCGTGAATTACCTACCCCGCTTTCGCTTCCAGGCAAAACCAAGCCATACCACGCGCCTCCCCGTCAAGCTGCTTGACCGGTACAGGCTGCAATATGGCATCGCTTGGTATCTCTTGGAAGCGAGGGTGGTCAAAAGCGAGGTAGGTTTGTTTTCCCCCTAGAAACAAAAACACACACACACACACACACAGACACAGTGAATCGTCGAATCCCAGGAAAATATGCGAACATACGGGAAGTGGGGGGAAGACAAATACCCAGAAAATGTAGGAAAATATGGGGGTGTGCGTATTTCCTTGTGTGTCCTGGGGCCCTTGCAATCTCACCGTCGCGGGGCCGCCCTTCTCCTCTCTGGGCCTCCCAGGTGGGGTCGGAGCAGGGGTCGGAGGATCGCGCAGCATCGCCGATGCATCGCCGGTGCGGCGGAATGCGGGAGCCCGAGTTGCTTCACGTCGACGTCGTCGCTGCATCGCCGATGTCGACGTTGCATCGCCAATGCATCACCGATGCATCGCCGATGCATCGCCAATGTATCGCCGATGTATCGGCGATGCGGCGCGATCCTCCGACCCGTTCTACTCCGACCCCATCTGGGAGGAGGAGGAGGAGGAGGAGGAAGAAGAGGAGGAGGAATAGGAGGAGGAGGAGGAGGAGGAGGAGGAGGAGTAAGGGAAGGAGAAGGGGGAGAGGAGGGAGGAGGGAGGAGGGGTGAGGGAGGACGGGGGATAGGGGAGCGGGGACTGAGGAGGGAGGAGGGAGGAGGGAGGAGGGAGGAGGAGGAGCAGGAAGAGCATGGATCTTAGATGAGGTCGTGGGGGGGGAGGAGGGTTCCATCCAGACGTGAGCTGACGTCTAGCCTCGGCTCCCAGCAGCATGGGCCGCCCAAAGGCGGCGAAAGGCGAAAGGCACTACAAAAGAACAGCGCGACGAGTGGGGGACCGAACGAGGGCCAGAAAAGCGAAACGAAACAAGGGCCAAGGCAGACACCACGGCGGAGGGACAACGACCGAGGAAGAAACCGAGGCCCGAACCCACGCAGGGATGTGCAGAGGGAAGTGACAACTGCATCACATTCCATGTCGGGTATACGACACACAGGTTCGCAGTCAATTGCAACGGAAGCTGCGCTCTTCATGCAAATCATCATCCTCACCCACATGTGCTCCTTCCCAAACCTCCCGCCCACATCATTAAGCTGATCAAGGCGGGAGCAGGGAGGAGGGGAGCAGGGGAGGCAAGGCAGAGTCAGGGCACTACCTGCTCAGATTTCCGCAGCACCTCGGGCAGCTCCTCGCGCCGCCGCCGCCACGGCCGACGCCGCCACCTTGGTGCCCGCCTCCACCTTTGAGCCCCGCAAGGGCGGCTCCGAAGGCAGCTTGCGCAATCGGCATCCCCGCGAGGCGAGTGCCGCAATTCATCCCGCCATCGCCGGCGCCCAGAGCAGCAGCAGCAGCCGCCGCCGCCGCCGCTGCCGCAACGGCACGGGGTGGCAGCAATCCACCGCTGGTGGGGCGGTCTGCGGCGGCCGGCTCAGCACGAACAGCTTCAGCGAAAATGGCTACGGTACGGTGGGGAGGAGGAGGAGGAGGAGGAGGAGGAGGAGGAGGAGGAGGAGGAGGAGGAGGAAGAGGAGGAGGAGAGGATGAGGAGGGAGGAGGAGGAGGAGGAGGGTGGTGGTGGTGGTGGAGAATGGAGGAGAGGGACGGGAGGAGGGAGGAGAAGGGGAGCAAGGAGGAGGAGGAGGAGGAGCGAGGAGGAGAAGAGGAGTAAGAGAGGAGGGGAGGAGGAGGAGGAGAGAGGAGGAGGAGGCGGAGGAGGAGAGCGAGGAGGAGCGAGGAGGGCGAGGCGGAGCGAGGAGGAAGGAGCGGAGGAGGAGAACGAGGATTTGAGGAGGGGGAGGACCAGGAGGAGAGGAGGAGGAGGAGGAGAGGAGGATGGGAGGAGGAAGGAGGAGGAGAGGATGGAGGAGAAGGAGGAGGAGGAGCAGCGAGCGAGCGAGCAGCATCTGAGAAGCAGTTTGAGTCGGAGACGCTGAGGCAGGGACAGAGGAGAGAAGGGGGGCCGGTGGGGTAGGGGGGCGTGGAGGAGGAGGAGGAGAGAGGAGGCGGAGGAGGAGGAAGAGGAGGAGGAGGCAGAGGATGATGATGATGATAAGGAGGAGGAGGAGGAGGTTGGTGGTGGTTGGTGAGAAGGAGGAGGAGGGGGACGAGAGGAGAAGGAGGAGCAAGAGGAGGAGGAGGAGGAGCAGGAGGAGGTGGAGGAGGAGGAGGGGGAGGAGGAGGAGGAGGAGGAGG
>CAUYUJ010022708.1:100000-119928 GCA_963575745.1 Prorocentrum cordatum
CCTGGACTGGGCAGGACGCCCGGGAGGACAAGAAGCGCGGCGAGAGCCCGAAGCGTCCTGTCCAACTGGGCCCGTCGCTGAGAAGCGGTGGCCCCCCGAGTGCAGGCACCGCCTGCAGGGAAAAAAGCACCGATATCGGCCCTCGGCCCTCGGCCCCCCAGACGCCCCCAAGCCTCGGGTGCCCCCTGGGCCCTGGGGCGGATCATCTCCCACATCCCCGGCCTCTCGCCCCCCCGGCCTCGCCCCCCCCCCCCCCCCCGAGAAGCCCCAGCGGGCCTCCACGGGCCCCCCGAGCATCAGGAGGGAAAGAAGCACACAGACACAATTCATCGTCGAGCCCCAGGAAAGTATGGGAACATATGGGACTTTGGGCGGGAAGACAAAAAACCCAGAAACTATGGGAAAATATGGGGAATCATCTTATTTGTGTGTGTGTGTGTGTTTATTTGTGTGTCCCAGGGCCCCTTCAGAGCAGTCTGGGGCGATCTCAGCGCCTCGGCGCCGCCTCCGGCGGCGCCCCTTGCAGGGCCTTGGGCGCTCCGCGTCCCAGGGCTGTGGGGTGCTGGGACCGTCCTGGACTGCTTCGGGAGCCGGTCGAAGCCAGCCGGGACTACTGGGGGGGGGGCTGTCCGTGCGCAGCCCGAGGCCGTCCACCTCGGTCCCCCTCGTCGTCGCCCCACCCCGGCTCCTTCCCGTTCCCAGGCCCCCCAGCGTCACGGCTTTTTCAGTTCGTGGGCCCCCAGAGGTCTCGACCCCTTCCCCGGGACCCGCTCTTCCTCCCGCAGCCGTTTTCTGACGGTCCCGGGGCCCGGTGATGGCCCCCAGAGGTCACGAGGAAGAGGAGGAGGAGGAGGCGGAGGAGTAGGCGGAGGAGGCGGAGGAGGCGGAGGAGGCGGAGGAGGCGGAGGAGGAGGAGGAGGAGGAGGAGGAGGAGGAGGAGGAGGAAGTTAGGAGCAATTTGTTTATCGTGACCTTTTCATGGCCCGAGGGGGTCTCGGGTCCGCGACCCCCCTCCAGCCCCTCCACAGCCCCTTCCCCTGCACGCTCGCATCCCGAGCCCGTTCCCTTCCCCTCGCCCCCTGCGGGAGGAGGGGAACAGTGGCGGGACGGAGAGAAGGATTCGGTGGCGAGCCCTGGGGGGCAAGGGTTTTGGCCTCCTAGGTTTATGAGGGGCGTGTCCCCCTACAGGGATATTTCCGACGAGCAAATAAAAAAACTTCAAACATACACCAAAACGGCAGAAAAATACCACCAACATAGTCCCCATACTATTTTTGGATTATTTTTGGAGAATCGTTTGGGGTATTTTCCAAGTTTCATCGAGAATCCCCCTGTAGGGGGACAGGCCCGACTTAATCCTAGGTCCTAGGCTGAAGTCGGGCGTGCCCCCCCCCCCCCCACAGGAGGAAATCTGAAAACATGAGAGCGCTAGCTTGGGGACGATGTGTTGATCACACATACATACATACATACATACATACATACATACATACATACATACATACATACATACATACATACATACATACATACATACATACATACATACATACATACATACATACATACATACATACATACATACATACATACATACATACACACACATGTCGACTGTTCTGGATGCTTCGTCCGAAATCCGCCCGTAGGGGGGCATGCGCGACCCAGTCCTAGATGGGGTCGGAGCAGAGGGGCTCGGCGGATCGTGCCGCGTCGCCGATGCGTCGGCGATGCGGCTCGCGTCGGAGCCCGATTTGCTTCACGCCGGCGTCGCCGTTGCGTCGCCGGGGTATCGCCGATGCGTCGCCGATGCATCGCCGATGCATCGGCGATGCGGCGCGATCCTCCAACCCCATCTACTCCGGCCCCGTCCGGGAGGCCTGTGGGGAAGGAAGGACGGGACGGAGAGAAGGATTCGGCGGCGAGCCCGAGGGGGGGTATGCGGTGTAATTGAGCGGGAAGGGGCGAGCCTTCCCAGAAGGCTGGGCGGTCCTGGGGCCTCCTGGGGAGTTGTCCAGGCCTTCCCTGAAGTCGGGCCCGTCCCTCTACAGGAGGAATATCCAACAATAGTCAAAACATACTCCAGGGCTGAACCTATACGTTGTTTTTTGTTTTCGTTTTGTTTTCGTTTTCCTTCGCTGTTGTCTCGAATCCGCCTTTACCGCAAAACGAAGTCGAAACGGAAACGGCCCACGAGATCACCCAAAACACCGTGTAGGTCCAGCCCTGACATAGTTTGGGGACGATTTCGGGAGTATGTTATTATTTTTGAGGTGTTTTCGACGATTTGTTTTGTTTCGTCCAAAACCGGCCTATGGGAGGACCCGCCCGACCTGAGCATGTCCCGAGGGCGCACGCAGGGCTTCCCGGAGGGCGCGCCAGCCTCCCGAGAAGTCCCGCCGCCCTCTGGAGAGGGCCTGCGCCGCCGAAGGAGGGATAGCGAGACCAAGGAGGCGGAGGAGGCGGAGGAGGAGGAGGAGGAGGAGGAGGAGGAGGCGGAGGCGGAGGAGGCGGAGGAGGCGGAGGAGGTGGAGGAGGAGGAGGCGGAGGAGGGAGGAGGGGGCGGAGGAGGAGGCGGCGGACGGCGACGGAGCGGAGGAGGAGGATGAGGAGGAGGATGAGGAGGAGGAGGAGGAGGAGGAGGGAGAGCGAAGGATGGTCCTCCAGCAATGCACCTCTGGTGGGGCGGTCCGCGGCGGCCGGCTCAACACGAACGGCTTGAGCCAAAATGGCTACGGTGGGGAGGAGAAGGGAAGGGGGAGGAGGAGGAGAAGGAGGAGGAGGAGGAGGAGGAGGAGAAGGAGGAGGAGGAGGCGGTGGCGGAGGAGGCGGAGGAGGAGGAGCCGGAGGCAGAGGAGGAGGAGGAGGAGGAGGCGGAGGAGGAGGAGGGGGAGGATGAGGGAGAGCGAAGGATTGTCTACGGTAGTTTCATGCGGCGTTGGCGCGCCTCCGACGCCAGCGAAGGCGTGCGAAGGTGCTCCAGGCTGAAATCTGCGGCGCGGAGGCACATGGACGCAGTGACGCCACCGGGCCCGACGGAACGCGGCCTCGAGCGATCGGGGACGAACGATCGAGGCGGTGTCAAACTCCGCTGCGCGTGTCGACGGGGCACGAGCCTACCGTATGGTGGATGGAGGGGTACCTGATGGTCTGTGGCTCCTGCGGGCCCCACCAGGGACCAGGGGGGGGGCCCCCCGTGCCCCGAAGCAGCTCGAGCGGCATGGCCGAGCGCTGACGTTTGGGGCGCCGCGCGGGCTTCCTGGCCCTGCGCTGGGCCACGCCTCCGCTGGTGGGCGGGGTCGCCCCGGGGGCGGCGCAGGTGGCGCCGCCAGGGGGCCCCAGCGCAGATCCAAGAAGCCCGCGCGGAGCTCCCAAAGTTCATGCTTGCGTATGCCGTTGGTCTTCGTGCTACAGCGGGACGCTGAAATGAGGGCAGTTTCGGGTTCCGAAGGGGCTCGCTGTTTCTTGGGTCATGCAGTGATTGTTCCTCTGGTCCTTCTCGCGCGCCCAGGCTTTTTTGGGGTGCCGAGAAGGGGCGTTGTTCCTTACTTGACGTTGTTCATTTCTTCAGCCCGACTGTACGGTCGGTTCACACAGCGATGGCGCGCTGGCGACGCTGGCGAAGGCGTTCAAGGTAGAACTCCGCACGATAGAACGACGGACGACGCGGAAGCACCGAGGGGCGTGGTAACGCCACAAGGCCCGACGGAATTCAACCCGGAACGATCGGGGCCGCGATCGGCTCAAGGTTGAACGATCGAGGCGGTGTCAAAAGCTTCTGCGCGCGCCGACGCCGCGCGAACCTACCGTTGGGTAGGGCATGTCCTCCTACAGGCGAATCTTGGACGAAGAGTTCGGAACAAAAAACAACACCGTCCCTGCATTTTTCACTATCTTTGAATATTCCTCCTGTAGAGGGACATGCCCGACTCTTAAACCCACCGCAGCTCGCAGCCTCGCCGCGCTCGCCGCGCGCGCGGAGGCGCGCCGCAACCGCCTCACGGCCTCGCGCTTCGCCGCCGCCTGCGGCGCGCCGGGCGCGGCGCGGCGCGCCTCGCGCGAGGGCGCGGTGGCGGAGATGCTGTCGATGCCCGAGGCCAGCCCGAGGCGAGCCCGTCGTCGTCGTGGCCCTGGTCGTGGTCCTGGTCGTGGTCGTGGTCGTGGTCGTCGTCGTCCTCCGCCTCCTCCGCCTCTCCTCCTCCTCCTCCTCCTCCTCCTCCTCCTCCCCTCCTCCTCCTCCTCCTCCTCCCCTCCTCCCCCTCCTCCCCCTCCCTCCCCCTCCTCCTCCCTCCTCCCCCTCCTCCCCTCCTCCCATGCCCCTCCTCCCCCTCCTCCTCCTCCTCCTCCTCCTCCTCCTCCTCCTTTTGCTTCTCCTCTTGCTCCTCCTTCCTCCCTCTCCCCCTCCTCCTCCTCGTCAAACTCGTCGTCGTCGTCGTAGCCGTATGGGCTTCCCCGCTTGATGCGAAGTGGTCACACTTGACATTCGCGTGGCAAGTGCCATCACCTGCGCAGGTGACGGTAGACGGGCGGCGATGGCGGCCCCCTGATGGCGGCGAGGCCGCGGGAGCCTCTCCTCGCAGATCTCGCCACTCGAGCCCGTGGCGCTGTTGCGGTTCCGCTTTGCCGATCACCGACCTGGCGCTTCCTGCATCACAACCCGCTGTCAGCGACACGGACATCGCGAGTTGATGATATTGAGTTGGCGGCAGCAGCTGGCGACGCGATCATCCTGACGGGTACTCAGAGACGGACCGAACTACGAGCTGAACCATGTCGCGCGGGGCCCCGGTGGAGAATAGATGCAGGTTTTCAGAAAGGTCCCAACACACACAAAGCTACTGGTATCATGATGTCCTTTGGAAAGGAGCGCAGGGATAATCATGTCCGACGAGTGCGACTACCACCAGCTGCATTAGCGGGGCGGGGTCTGGCAGTACGGATTTCCAACATGTTTCGCGATTTCCGCATTTTCGTATCGACACTACGGTAGTGCAGAGAGAAGGAGCTAGGTAATAACAGTTTGCGGGTATCGAGTTCAGACCGATTTCAGAATTATATCGTCTTTGGGCCGCCAACACATCACCTAATATGGACACGTGGTATGGGGATCAATGCCATAGCAGCTTGATTGACTATATGTTCTGTCCAGCGATGATCACAGTTGCCTCTGCTGGGCTCCTTAGTGGATTGGGACGAACATTACATCTGATCAATATTAAGCAACGAAAAGATCAGTTCCCGATTCATCTGACATTTTCCCTTCCAGCAGGGCCCCCTCCAAACGCAACGGCTCCACTACAATGGTGCAAGGATGATATGATGGACGCGTGTACTGGCATGGGCCACACAACACGCATCGTTTCTTCGACACAGTCGAGGAGTTCATGGCCCGAGACATCGAGCAGTACATGCAGTATGCGGGCCTGGAACTTCCAGATCGCCTCTCTGAGCAGTTGGAGACCACATTGCGAGATGCATGACAAAAGATTTTTAAACAAGGACCCACCTCGAGATGACAGATATGAAGCCCTCCGCCGCCATCGACACCATCTGCTGGCACAGCGGCAGCGACTACGAGAGGAGCCTACAGGTGCCGACGAACAGGAGGAGGCCGTAACCACAGCACGCAAACGATGATCGACACAAGTGCAGCGATAACGAAAAGCAGAGTGGGAACAACATCGGATGGAGCTCATTGAGGGAATGTGGCGTGCATGGAAGGAGAGAACAGTGGCACAAGTGTGCGCTCTTGCTCGACGGGCCGCTGACATCAAATATCGAGCGAAGCGCAGACCGCACCTTGCCGTTAAAATGGATGGTCTGAGTACTGAACAATGGCTGGGAACTTGGAGCCCAGCTGGATGCGATGGAGGCATGCAGGCGCGACATGTTGAAGATTGGCTTCGGGAGCGTAAGCAGCAGTATGTTTTGAACGCGCAATCCCCAGGACTCAAAGAGGAATTTTCAAGGGAGGCTCAAGGTGACCTGCGGGGATCGGGGGCCTGGGCCCGAAGGGCCCCGAAACGGAAGTCTTGTCCGCTATTGTCGGCTCCGTTTGAATTGCTGGCGGTCCTCTTCGCCCCTGAGGCTCACCCCGAAAACCGATCGCCGGCATAGGCACCGAGCTCCCTCCCCTAGAGGCCCCTCTTTCAAAGTTGCCCTACAGGACGGGCTTGCAAATGTTCGGCCGTCTCAGAAGACCCCATCTTGTCGGCGTGTACGTCTAGGCATTACCTGGCCGAAGAAGGCCGACCAGCGTGATGTAGGTGATAGCTCTAAGGGCGTGCGCGCCATGCACCTACTCCCCGCGCTGGGGGAAGGATGGCATTGCATAAATAGCGCCACGCCCGACATGCCCAGCCAGGCATCTGGATTTCGCCCATGTAAAAACACAGAACCCACCATCGGGGGAGCCATTTCAGGAATATAGAGAACTAAAGAAGCAGGTGGGCCCGTGCTCGCGCACATGCGTGATCTTAGCAATGCCTTCGGCAGCGCGCTGGGACTCACTCCGAGGCGCCGCGGACTCGGTAATGAGGGAAGGTTTATCACCCCAGGTTTGCAAGATATTTCAGGAGGCAGTTGTCGCCCCCCCCCCCCCCTCCCATGCCCAGGGGGTCCCGCCTAGTTTTAAACGTCGGCTGTGGAACTTCTATGGGGGGCCCCAGGTGGTGACAGTTTGTGCAGGTTTTTCCAACCCAGTGCGATCCTGCGGCAGCAGCGCACGCGCATTCGCCGCTGCGATGATGACGAGTTCTGCGCCGACGACACTTTCTCAGGGCGACGTGTCGACATGCAGGTTTCAGTGTGCAGATTATTCGTTGGAGTTGTTGCTGTCGCTGGTGAGCGAGAGGCTCGCAGATTTCATGTCGCGCTCATTCCTTGCAGACGAATGCTCGGACGACGCTCTCTCCACGATAGGATGCAGGCAGCATCGCGGGAAGCAGGAGATCGCCCCTGTCCTTGCAGGTGCTGGCCGCACGCGCGCAGCAGAGCGTCTGCGCGCGGGCCTCGTCACCCTCCCCGCTCAGCATCGCATTTCTGCCAGGTATCTGGGCGCGCAGATTGCTGCGAGCTTGCGCGTGTTTTGGGCTGCTCTGATTGCGCGCAGGTCTCTATGTTTTTTGGTCACTACCCGACCGGCCTTGGATGGCGCGGAGGAGCGCGCTGATCTGTTGCGCGCAGAATGCCCCCCTCCACGGAGTGGGGGCTCACGCGCCGACCCAGACGCAATATGCGGCCCGAGGCCTTCGTTTTTTCTTTTTTTTTTTTTGCCAGACAAGCAACGCAAGGGGCCGCTCATTTTCTTCATGTTTCCGAGGGGGTTGAAAAGCACCGCTGCACGAGCGCGAGAGACATTTTTCGGCATTGGCGAAGCGCCCCTGCGCACTTGGAAGTGCGCGTTCGGAATTTAAAACGCGTCCAACAGTATGCCGCGCGCCCCCGGAAGCACTCTCAGACCCTCGCGGCGATCTTCGGGGGGTGCGACTTCTGAGACGCGCGACGCCGTCATCGAAAATGACCCCGCCCCGCGCGCGAACCCCTGGGCCGAACAGATGAAGGAGGATATTCTTGGCGGCGTTCAGAGCATGGACGACGAGGGGGGGGGTCGTAGGCGCGGTCCTCAGGCAGGGCTTCCGGGCGTTGTTCAGGGGCGTCGATATGGGTGGCGGTCTTGGCAAGTTCGGCTTCGACCGGCTTCGACAAGGCGCGCGCGCCGCCGCGCCCCCCCCCCCAGAGTTTCGACGCGCTCCCGTTCCAGAGGCCGCTCCAGATGGGGTGATGCAGTCGAACGATGAAGAAAAAGAGATGCGTCTGTGGGTTTCAGACTGCCGAAAGGGAGTTGTTGTGCGCTTTCTTTCCGAAGTTTCAAAGCAGTAAATCAACGCAGAATGGCAGCCCATGGAGTTCGCGACCCCTGGATGCAGACTATCGCTGCAAACGTCTGCCCCTGCTGCCTCGCTGAGTGCGTGGACATCTCTCTCGGGCCCAGCGCCGCGTCGCGGACTCGCTGTGCAGGGGGGGGGGGGGGCAGTGCATTGCGCGTGCTCGATGCTATGGGGGCCGTCGCGATCCCGACAGTAGGGCCTGCCATTTTTGCTGCTATGTTGGCTCCAGTTTCGAGGCGCTGTAAACGCGTCTAAGAGGTCACGCTCCGCCCTTGGTTCATTTTGGAAATGGATCTAAAGGCCCCCGGCTGGGGGCGCATGCGAGGGCCAGAGGCCAGGTGCAACGGCGCCCCAGGCCAGCAGCCCAAGACGCGCAGGATCGCCGACTTGGCAACGACAACTTCAAGGGCGCGTCGAAGCTGCTGGTGGCGCGGGCGCTCCTCGCTCTCACCAGCGCCGCGGACGTCCGCGAGATCGGCGGGGTGCTCTGGCGCGCGCTGCTGCTTCCCGCCGACAGCCTTCCGGCAAAGGAGGCCAACGCAGAAAGAGTCGCGTGCCGCGAGAGGGCAGAGGAGGCAAACCAAATACCCAAAAACGTCAGAGGCTCTCGGACCACCGCGAGCGTACATCTTCATAGCAGCGCTGCGGGGCCTGGCGACGCTCGAGACGAAATGCGCCCCGCAGGAGAAGTGTCCTCGAGAGCTTCTGGGAGAGCAGAGTGACGAAGGCGACCGTCCCGCTCGAGCTGGCGGAGCTAGCAATGCATTGCAAGGCCAAGCCAGTCAAGAAGAAGGGCGAGGGTGGCAACGGCACGTGAAAGATCCCTTTCGCGATCAAGACGCCCCGCGAGAATCTAGAGAGGGCGATGCTCAGATGCTTGGAGTTGATGGGGGCTCAGCCCAAGATCGGACCCGCACCGAGGGGGCCGCTCGAGCGCATGGCCCAGGACCTGCGAGAGGAGCTGGAGGGCAGCGGCAGCAGCGGCAAGCAGCAGCAGCAGCAGGAATAGAACGGCCTCGTCTTTCCAGCACGCAGCAGGCGTTGATTGGCATGCGCAGCATGATACTGCACGGCTTGGTTCTGGCAGGACTCGTGCCTGTCAGCGCTGCGCTGAGGGCCGCGCCCAGCTCTGCCCCGATTGCGCAAATTCGCCGCGATGTTGCTTATTGTAAGGGGAGGGGTGGGATGGGGTCGTTCTGGACGCGGGAGCGGGAGGGGTCGTGGTTGAATCAAAGGGACAGCTTAACCTCTTCTTTCTTTGAGTAGGGCCAAGGCCCTGGACCTCGCGGCTTGGGGGGTGCTCGACGGCCCATGATGCTATTCCGCTAACCAGGGCGCCGTAGAGAGCCAGCCCCAAGCCCCTGGGCAGCGTCATCGCTGCCGCGTACTCTCTAGTCGCAGGAACTCAGAGCACGCCCCACTTAATTGTGTAACTTTGTTAAGTTCGACTCGTTGTCGATCCGCTTAGTGAAGTAGTGAAGTGACAAGTGGGTATTGCTTCTAGAGTGGTTGAGTTGAATTGAGTCGTCGTCGTCGTCGCCCAGCCCAGCCCGAGGCAGGGGGGCGCCAGCCGAAGGCGAACCAGCCCCGCCACGATCGCGCTGTGAAGAAAAAGCGGCGGGAGGTGGTTGGCCATTTTCGGCCTCCGGGGGCCCTCGCGGGGGCTCTGGGTCTGCCAAGACGCGGCTCAGGATGGAGAGCCGGTCCTGGGGGAATGGGTCGGGACCTCCAGGGGCCCCGTGCTGAAAAAGTCCAGGCAACGCACGTCAGGGGTGGACCTAAACGGCGTTTGGGCGATTTCGTGGGCCGCTTTCCTTTCGAGTTCGTTTTGCGTTAAAGGCGCATTGAAGACAAAACGAGGGAAAACGAAAGCGACACGAACACGAACAACACCGTTCTAGGTTCAGCCTGGCGCACGCCTGAAGACGGCATACTCATGAACTTTAAGACTGCTCTTGTTGCAGGGTCCAGCGAGGAGACGGGTTATCGGGCCCGCCCGCCCGCCTTCCCCCAGTCGGCTGCGCAGGTCCGACGAGCGTGAGTTTGGGGCCAGGTTTGCATATTTTTGGCACATTTGGCATATATGGCCTCGGGATTTTTGGGTATATTTTGGCATATGTGGCTCTAGTTTCGGGAAGGTTTTTGGCATATTTTGGCTTCGGGCCCCGCTTCCGGGGCCCAGGTCCGTCAGAAACGGAACCGGAATCGAAAACTGCACCAGAGGGACCCTGAGAAGGTTTGGGTGCCGACTTTGAGCGGATCTGCATCCCATTCAGACTCCCTGGCCGCCTCCAAATCTCTAGGCCTTCCGGATGGGGTCCGAGTAGATGGGGTCGAATGATCGCGCCGCATCACCGATGTATCGCCGACGCATCGCCGATGCATCGGCGACGTTTATGCAGCGGCGACGTTTGCGAGGCATCGGCGACGTCGGCGCAGAGGAAGTCGGGTCCCACATCGAGCCGCATCGCCGATGCATCGGCGATGTGGCTTGATTCTCCGACCCCACCCGCTCCGGACCCCCTCTGGGAGGCCTCTGACATCGAAGGGAAACATGCGTCAGAAGCCACGAGCGGTCGGAGCTCCACGCGGACTGCTTGGATCGCCGCTGGCCTGCCCGGGCGACGCCTCGGGCGCCGCCAGGGAGAGGGGGGTCCAGCGCCGATCCAAGGAGTTCGGGCCCGTGGCCCCCACACCTGGCCGCAGTGTATGTTGCTCCCATCGCACTGAAGGGCCACATCCCAGAAATGATTTCGGGCGCCCGGACAAGCATCGAAGCAGTGCCGAACGACCATCGCCTCCCAGCGCCCAACACGTGAAAACCCTCCAGTCTCGGCGCCTTCTTCGTGCTCGCAATTGTTTCTGGTGGTCCAGGCTAAAGTAGGTTGGAACATCATAAGCAGCAATCGGCGCGCTCCCCGCAAACGCCGACCCCGCCATCCCTCCGAGGAGGAGGACAAGGAGCCCGAGAGCCCACCTCGCTCAGGAGCACGGGGATCTGCTATCGTGGGCCTCTCGCCGATCCACCGGCGATCTGTCGCCGATTCCAGCTCGGTATTGCCCCCGATGATCGAGGAAGAGACAGCAGCACAAGCATAGACTGTCGAAGGTCCGCGCAGATTTCCTGGAGTGGCGCTGGCCTCCCCGGGCGGCGCCTCCGAGCCAAGAGAGCGTTTCGGGGTTCCGACAGCTTCTGTTCGTGCCGTGTTCCATCCAGTCGTAGAGACACGCGGCGGAGATTCTGATGCAGAAAGGGTGCCGGTACAGCTGCTCACCCTGGAGAGCCCCCTCGTCGCCGCGGCTGCACTGTCCTCGAGATCCTGGTCCGGGCGCACCCCGGGAGAGGTCAGAGGTCAGGCGAGCAGCGGCATCGGTACACGGTGGTTCCCTTTGTGCGGTCGGACCGACGTATGAGCTCGAGATCGGGTCGGGGAGGGTCACCCGGATGTTCTTCGTGCTTGTTGGATGCTATTGTGCACCCTGGGGGAGGGTACCCTCGAATGCCCTTCGGTTTGGCTGGCGGACGGTCCCATGTTCTTGAAGGATGTTCTTGTGGCCTAGGTCCTTCCGTATTCGGGAAGGGCTAGGGCGCACGAGGATGAATCCGTGCCAGACCGTTCCTGAGCGCTCTGAGAGCGCTCCTGAACGCTCTGAGAGCGTTCCCGAACGCTCTGAGAAGGCCGCGGCGCCCGAGACATCGCCCAGAGCCGCCGGACCTCAGAGATTCTCGGTAGTAATTACCTTTGCCGGGTGTTATCTTCGTCCTGGCTGGGTCGTGCGTGAGCACGACCCAGCCAGGACTTGTCCGATGTTATCTTCGTCCTCGTCATCTTCGTCTTCGTTATGTTTGTCCTCGTCCGTCCTCGTTATCGTGAGCCACGTCCGATGTTATCCTCGTCCTCGTTATCTTCGTCTTCGGTCGGAGGGCCGCGCGGATCTCGCGCTTCGAGTCCAGAGAGGCGCCGCTAGGAGGGCCCCCCCCGGCGCGGGCCTCCGGGCTCCCTCTGTTCGTGCCGCTCCTGGGTAACAAAGAACGGAGAACCAGCAGGGAATTACCAGCCTGGAACACATCCCTATCCCTATGTTTGACATCACCTCACCTCGATGCCGATCTCAAGGATTCCCTCAGTTTTTGAGGGCCTACCCCTAAGATTGTCCTCGCTTTTTGCTCGCCCATCTTAGGGATAGGGATACGGTCGAGGCTGGTTAGGGAACACACAAAGAAGTGTCGATCCCCCGGAAAAAAGGTGGGAAATATGGGAAGTCGAGAAGGCGACAGGCCCGGGAGGTATGGAACATCTGGGGGCTGTTTGGGTTTTGTGCCTGTTCGTTGGCGTGTCCCTGGGCCCCCTCGGAGCAGTCCGAAGCGGAGATCTGCCCGTGACCGCCGCCCGGAAGCCCTCTCTGCCTGGGACATGGGAGCCGGTGGATAATGGAGGCACGCAGTCGGGCCCGGAGGAGCCAGAGACCATGGTGCATCCCCCATCATCCACTACAGGCCATCCCCCTCAGTCTCCCCCCCGTTCGGGTCTCTCATTCCATATTTCCCTCCGTCTCGTCTTTCCTTCCCCTCCCCCTCCCCCTCTCCCTCTCGCTCTCGCTCCCTCGCCCTTTCCCTCCCCGATTCCCGTCGACTCTCCCTGCAGCCCCTCTCGCCCTCTCCCTCCTCCTCCTCCTCCTCCTCCCCCCTCCTCCTCCTCCTCCTCGTCCGTCCTCCCTCCTCCCCTCCTCCTCCTCCTCCTCCTCCTCCTCCTCCTCCTCCTCCTCCTCCCTCCTCTCTCCCTCCTCCCCCTCATCCCTCCTCTTCTTTTCTTCTATCCTCCTCCCTCCTCCTCCTCCTCCTCCTCCTCCTCCTCCTCCTCCTCCTCCTCCTCCTCCTCCTCCTCCCCCTCCTCCGCCTCCCCGTCCTTCCCGTCCTCCTCCTCCTCCTCCTCCTCACCACCCTGATCTGGCGAGGCCTCGGGTTGCGCACAGGCAGCCCGCCCCCGAGGCAGTCCCGGCTGGCCTCAGCAGGCCCCCAAGCAGTCGAGGCCTGTCTTCTGAAGCCGGGCATTTCCATCTACAGGAGGGGTATTCAAACATAGTCCCAAAAACATAGCCGAGGGATATTCAAGAATAGTCAAACATATCCAAAAGTAGTCGAGGGAGATTCAAACATAACCCAAACAAAAACATATATGGGGGCGATTTTTCTGAATTATGTTTCGACTGTTGGGATATGTTTGGGCTACCTTTCAGTTGAAATTTCCAAGAAGAAGCCTCGTGAAACCAACCCCAGCTACCTAACACAACCACGGAGCCTTTCTATTAGACTTGCTAAACTTACCAAGAATGAGCCTCGTGAAACCAACCCCAACTACTCAACACAACCCTCTGCGCACAACCCAAAACCCTCCACCCTGGCCCCCTGCGATCCGAACGCTGCAGACGAAGGCAGCATCGCCAAAGTGCACGGCCCCAGCCCCGGGGAGCCCACCTTCCTGCGCCGCTCCTCGGGCCCGGCTGCTGCTCTGTGAGGGCCCCGGGCCGAGACCCCAGGCGGGGCGAGAGCGCCCCCGGCCCTCCGAGGAGCCTCCTGAGCCCTCCCCGGTGCCGCAGCCCACTTCTCAGCAGGCGCGAGGGCCTCTGAGCGGCCCCGGCGCCTTCCGAGAAGGCCTGCTCCGCCTGAGCTCCCCCCCTCCGCTCGCCGCCGCGGGTTGCAGCGCTAGGATCTCGGGCCCCCCCTCGCCGTCGCCCGCCCCCCCCCCGCCCCTCCCGCTCTCTTGGCATCGCTCGGGCGTGTGTTTTTTTTTTTTTCTTCCTCGGCGAGGACCACTGTGCAGCATCCCCCGGGCCGTCTTGCGAAAAAGGAGCGCGCGAAGCCGGCGCGTGCACGGAGACTGGACGTCCGAGCGATGGCAAGTTCTCCGCCCGCTCGCCCAGCAGCGCGGCCCGCTTCGGGGTGCGGCACGAGGGCCTGGCGCGCGAGGCCTACGTGCGCGCCCGGCGCCGGGAGGGCCGGGCGCTGGACCCGGGCTACGCGCTCGAGGTGCGCGAGGCTCGTCGAGGGAGTGAGCACGAGGGCCACGACTCAGAGGAGAAGGAGGAGGTGCCCCCCTTCGCCCGTCTCCCCCTTTGTTTCCAGCCTCCCCGAAGGCCCTCGTCGCCACCGCTGGGTTCGCCCCGAACTTCTGGTCGTAACGCGTCCCGGGAGAGATCCAGGGCGTGTATGGCGGCATCGGTGCCTTGGAGTCCCCCCAGTGACAAAGATGTCGCCCCAGGAAGGGCGCACGCTGGCCATGACTCAAGCAGAGGCGCAGCGTCCTGGCTTGCCCATGGGCTCACCAAGTAATGTTCTCAGAACCTCGTGTGGTTTGTAAGAATTTGTCTTAGAGCATAAGGCTGTCTTGTTTGATTCAGCGACCTTCTTTTCTAAGAACATTGTTTGGGCTGTTATAACATGTTTTGGCATTTCGTGGTGGGCCTATAGGCATAGGAATGTCGGGACGGGTGTTCCCTGCTTAGATGACCCAGATGTCGCCACAGGGGCATGCGTTCGGTGGCAGTTCATGGGAGTCCCGCGTGTCCTCGCAATGCCTCTTTTAGATTACGTTAGCGTGTGCCAGCATCTGGTGATCGATGGGGCAACTAGCGTCGAATTGGTGTCGATGAGCGTCGAGTGGCGTCGGTTAGCGTCGGTTAGCGTCGATTCGCGAGAGCCAGAAAGATGGCATGCAAGGCTCCCGTGCGATGCCACAGAATTTGTTCGCATTGTGAACCGAATTCGCTACGGTCTGCGTTTTACTGTTTTCGGTCTCTGAGGACCCTCGCCAGTCCCCAGGACCGTCGAAACACGACACAGGATGAAAAGCCAGGACAAATCATGATTTCCGGTTCTGGGGATGTCGCTGGATCTTGTCGATTCCGGCTGTCTGAACCCATTCCCGCGACCAGAGTTTCGCCCTTGAGTTTTTTTTTTGTGGATGGTCCCGAAGCCCGGCGAGGGCCCCCAGCGGCCGATAATAGCACGCAGTTGTCGTTGCGTCGCAGCGCGGCAGAGGCAGTCCGCACGCGCGCTCACGTGGGCCAAAGCAGTAATAACTAGCAACAACACGATCCGTGGCGATCTTTTGTCACGGCGCGAGAGGGTCTGGGCAGCGAGTCGCGAGGGCCCCCGGAGGACGAGCATAGCCTCAAAACAATCCGCAGCGATGTCTCTGTTTTGCGACGCGGGCGGGGGCGTCTGGTGGGGATGCGCAAGAGGGGGGCCTGGGCACGGGGGAGGGCCGCCTCCTGGCAGAGTCGGCGATTCCCCCTCGGAGCCCGGGTCCCGAGGAAGAGGGGGGAGGATGAGGAGGAGGAGGAGGAGGAGGAGGAGGAGGAGGAGGAGGAGGAGGAGGAGGTGCTGTGGCACTGCATGTCGCGTCTCGTGCCCCAGAGCTGTATGGGCCCAGCTCCAAAGCAGCTCGCGCCGCCGAGGCTAAGCTTCGGGGGAAGGATCGGGCCTTGAGGGTGGAGGAAGCTAAGGCGGCCACGACCCATAGGATCGGGTACGACACTAAAGGCATCAAGTGCTTGAGGTGTTTTTCTCGGCCCTCAATCGATCTCAAGGTGTGAGAATGGTTAGCCTCCCCTTGTGCCCATGTCCCCGCTGGCCTCGACCCCTCCCATAGGGTGGAGTTTTGCAAGGGGGTTTTCTGGTGTCAGCTGTGCGGGGCGACTGGCACGAGGGGGAAGTTTGTGAAGCTCGGCAAACCGTGTCGACCTGATCAGATTGGTACCTGGGGGAGGAGGGTCCTGAGCGCCTTCGCTGCAGGTAAGCTCCCCCCTGGGTTTAAGTCTTGGCCAGAGCCAGACGAATCCGTTTAGTCTTTCGTTTTGGCGTGCTCGATTCTGGCATTTCACGTTGCAGTTCTGGACGTGGACGAGGAGGAGGAGGAGGTGGAGGAGGAGGAGGAGGAGGAGGAGGACGACGAGGCGGAGGAGGAGGAATGGGATGGAGAATGGGAGGAGGAATGGGAGAGGAATGGAGGGGAGGAGGAGGAGGGAGAGGAGGGAGAGGAGGAGGAGAGGAAGGAGGAGGATGAGAGGAGGAGGAGGAGGAGGAGGAGGATGATGGAGGAGGGGAGGAGGGGAGGAGGAGGAAGGAGGAGGAGGAGGAGGAGGAGGAGAGAGGAGGAGGAGGAGGATGAAGAGGAAGAGGGAGGAGGAGGAGGAGGAGGAGGAGGAGGAGGAGGAGGAGGAGGAGGAGGAGGACGAGGACGAGGCGGAGGAGGAGGAGGAGGAGGAGGAGGAGGAGGAGCAGGAAGAGGAGGAGGAGGACGGGGACGAGGCCAAGAGTGGCTGGGCCATGCCAGTTCGGGGGGCACCATCCAGGCCCTGTCGCGCTATGACCAACAGATGCTGGCGGGGAGTGTTCCGCAATTGTTTCGGCCTCCTGTTGCTGTGCCCTCGCACCGGACCTCGGCGCCGTCGACGAACAACTCAGGATGAAAAGCTGGTCCCAGGGAAGCGGTCGAGACCTTTGGGGGTCGACGTTGTGAAAAAAAATCACGGCGTCGGGGGTATGGGGCCATCCAAGCCTCCCAGGCGGGGTCTGCGTGGGTGGGGTCGGAGGGTCGCGCTTCAGCGCCGCTGCATCGGCGACGCGGCTCGATGTGGAACCCGACTTTTTCCACGCTAGCGTCGCTCTATGCAGTGCCGATGTCGACGATGCATCGGCGATGCACCGGCGAAGTGCGGCGCGCTCCTCCGGTCCGACCCCATCTACTGCGCCCCCATCTGGGAGGCCTTTTTATCGGGCGGGGCTAGGACGAGGGTAAATCCGTTCCAGAACGCTCGGAGAAAGCCGTGGCGCCCGAGGCATCCTCCGGAGCCGCCAGACCCAACATATTCTCGATGCGTCCACCCGATGTCATCCTCGTCCTGGCTTCGTCTTGCACTGACGGCACCGCCCCGGGGAGGTGGGCGCGTGCGCGTGGGAGCCTCTGCAGGCGGGCCGAGGTGGAAGATCGAGGTCGGTCAGGGGAGGGCACCCTCGTATTTTTTTTTGGTTCGTGTGCTGTTCTTGTGCATCCTGGGGAGGGCACCCTTGGATGTTTTGTTTGTCTTGGCCGACGGAGGGCCTCAGTTTCTTAATGGGTGTTCCTCTCTCCCAGGCCGTGGCGCCCGAGACACCCCCAGAACCGCCAGACCTAAGATATTCTCGATCCATCCGCACCCAATGTTATCCTGGTCCTGGCTTCGTCTTACTCTATTGGCACTGCCCGCGGGAGGTGGGCGTGTGCGCATAGCATAGGGATAGGAGAGGCACCGGACGTCCTCCCTGCTGCAGAGGAGGTTACGGGGAGCCATGGCGGCGACGCCTCACCAATGAGGGGCCTCTTCGTGAAGATTGCGCGCGAGAACCCGGAGGAAAGACCTGAACAAACCCAGGGATCCTAAATGGGCAAAAAGGAAAAAAAAAATACTCAAAGCGGGGGGACACGGGAGTTGAAAAAACGGGGGGGGGCTTTTTTTTATCTTCGCGGAGGGGGAGGGCGAGGCGTATGATTGAGATAAAAAAAAAAAAAACAGGGGATCGGAAACCAAGGGGGGGGGGGGGGGGGGGGGGGGGGGGGTACAACCGTTCCCGGTGGGAAAGGGAGAGTTAAAATAAGGGGAGGAGGAGGAGAGGAAGATGAGGAGGAGGTAGGAAGAGAGAGGAGGAGGAGGATGAGAGGAGCAGAGGAGGAGGAGGCGAGCACAGAGGAGGAGCAGAAGCAGGAGGCAGGAGGAGCAGGAGGAGCAGGAGGAGCAGAGGAGGGGAGAAGAGGAGGAAGAAGGTTGAGGAGTTGGAGGAGGGGGAGGAGGAAGGAGGAGGAGGAGGAGGAAGGAGGAGAGGGATGAGGTTGAGGAGGTGAAAAGGAGGAGGAGGCGGAGAAGGAGGAGAGGAGGAGGAGGAAGAGGACGAAAAAGAGGAGGAGGAGCGAGAAGAGAGGAGGCTGAGGAAGGAGGAGGAGGATGAACAAGAAGAGGAGGAGGAGGAGAGGAGGAGGAGGAGGAGCAAGAGGAAGGGGCGGAGGAGAGGAGAGGAGGATGATAGGAGGAGGAGCGGAGAGGAGGAGGAGGAGGAGGAGGAGGAGGAGGAGGTTGGTACTGCCTCCGGGAGGTGGGCGTGTGCGCGTGGGAGCAGCTGCCGTGGCTCGCCGCCTCACCGGACGGCGTCTGCTGGGAGAACGGATCGGGCGCCCGTGGGCGGGCGACCCCCCCCCCCAATGCCCTCTTCCTCACAAGTGCCTCCTCCCTGCCGCACCGCCCGACGTGTCGCCAAAGCGGGACTCCAGCAGTTCACGGATGAGTGTGGGTCGTCTTCAAACTGGGGATCTCGCCTTGGCGCCGCGCGCGGTTGTCGTGAACAAATCCAGCAGCTACAACATGGATCATCAGGGATAAAGAACCCCTACCCTAATAACACAGTGAAGACGTGCCCTCACTGAGGTCCCCGTCTTCGCACTAGGGATAATGGTTCTGGGCGGTGTGGTTTGATACATCAGCAGAAAAGAGCCCCCAACCCTAATGGTCTTGGTCCTCGTAACTTAGGTTCCCTCCCCAAGGGTTAGGGGTCAGTTTTGTGTTAATGAATGTTTGGTGGGCGAGTCATTGTCAAAATGTCAAAGGCCTTGGCGCTGCGTGCACTCGCATCCCTGATTCGGCGGCGAGCCCTGGGGGAGATGAGAGGGGGATGAGAGGGGGCGGGCCTTCTCAGACGTTTCCTAAGCCTCCTGAAAATCGAAGAATAAAACATGCCACACACCATAAGTGTTGACACTCCGAGCGGATCTCTTGGATCTGCGCAGGCCCTGCCCCCCGGCAGCACCTCCGTCGTCGCCCCTGGCGCGATCCGCGCGCCAGGGATGAGGGTCCAGCGCAGATCCAAGAAGTCCGCGCGGAGCGCCAAAAGTTACTGCTTATGCTGCTTGCTTCTTCCAGAAAAGTTGTCTAAGCCTTCCCCGAAGACACGGAACACCTCTCGGAGGCCGGAGAGCTTCTGAGAAGCCCCGCCGCCTTCTGAGAAGGCCTCCTCCTTCTCACTTCCTCCCTCCTCTGGCCGCCGACATGAGGCATCTTTGGTTTTCTCTGGTTCTCCGCCTCTTCCTCCGCATCTTCCAGCCCCCGGCGGGCGCCCGAGCAGACGGCCCACCGGCCTCCTGGAGGTCAAGACGGCCCGGACGTGGGGCGGCCTGTTCGAGGAATCGCTCTCCTCTGGCGTCCCCTCCGACTGGCTGTACCAGGCTCGACGGGCGCAATGCTGGGCATCTCAGAAGGAGGATCGCCACAAACGTAAACTTGCGGAGATCCGCGCGACTTTCTTGGATTCCTGGCGGCGCCTCCGGCGCGCTCCGCGCGCCAGGCAGGGGGGGTCCAGCGCCGATCGAAGAAATCTGCGCGGATCCCCAAAGTTTACGTTCACGCAGTCGTCGGTAACTCCAAAGTGGGGATGCTCGTCGTCGTCGTCGTCATCGTCGTCGTCGTCTTCGTCGTCTTTGTGCGGACGTCGTCGTCATCGTCGTCGTCGATGTCGTCGATGCAGTCGCAGCTTTTTGGGACAAGGAAGCGCACTACCACCACCTGGGGGTGCAAGATCTGCGGGATCTGCAGGGAGTGCCAGGATGCCCCGCGGGAGCGCCCGAAAAGGCACAAGCCACGAGGAGGCATGGAGGAGGAGGAGGAGGAGGAGGCATGGTCGAGGAGGAGGAGGAGGAGGAGGAGGAGAAGGCATGGTCGAGGAGGAGGAGGAGGCATCGAGGAGGATGGGGAGGCCCCTCTGCCTCCACACTCTCCGGGTGGTGGTTGTGTGGGCGCCTTTCGCAGGGAGGGCCAGGCCGAGGCAGCGGGGGCGGCCCTCCCCGGCGCTGCTCGTCCGTTTTTTTGTGCGGGGGCCTCCGGGAGGCACCTCGTCGCCGCGGCGGGGCCCGCCTTCGGTGTCGTTTATCCAATCCCCATCCCCGTCCCCGTCGAGACCCCCACCCAAATTACCACCCCAGTTGGGGATACACCCCTCGAAACCCGAAGGGAACG
>CAUYUJ010022709.1:0-5000 GCA_963575745.1 Prorocentrum cordatum
GCCGAGGCTGAAGGCAGACGATGCTGAACTGAGGCAGGCTGAGGCTGAGGCTGAGGCAGGCTGAGGCTGAGGCAGGCTGAGGCTGAGGCTGTGACTGCGACTGCCGTTGCCACTGCGACTGTCATCGCGAATGCGACTACGACTGCGAGAACAGCAGAATTCTACAACTGGATTCTCAGCTGAATCTCAAGGGGAATGCTTCCAGATATGCTCCTACACATCGCTGTTAGGTTGCTTTGCCGGGATAATTGTCTTTGCGCCCCGGTCACCGCGTCGGCTATACGCAGGAGTGACCCTGGGTAAGAGTGACCTTTGGTGCGCGACTTTTTGGGGGCCGCGGGGGGACCAAACCTGGGTGCGCAAGCAGCTGCTACTGCTTCGTTTTCAGCCATCTGGGTACCCATCCGTGCCCGCACCAAAGGTCACTCGGCGAAAGGTCACTCTTATGTGTAGTCGACCGCGGCCCTGGGCACCGCGCGCTGCGGAGTCAGGGTCCCGGCGAAGCGCGCGGCTTGCCCGCGGCACGGAGAGAAAAAAAAAAAAAAAAAAAAAAAAAAAAAAAAAAAAAAAAAAAAACACGGGCGGCTGACAGCGGGCAAAGCGCCGGGCGGAGCGCGCGGGCGTCGGGCAGCTCTTGGAGGCAGGGCACCATGGAGTCCCCGCGAGCCCATGCGGCCACAAAACGTGCGGAGGGCGTGCCTTCGGTTGAGCTCCCTCCCCATGGGGCCACGAAACGTGTGAGCGTTCCGAGATCAACATGCGGTGGGGGGGAAGCAGCATGCGGACCCTGCCATTGGGGCATCGGTGGAGCTCCCTATTGGGCCACGGAGTGTGTGAGAGGTGTGCCGAAATCGACATGCTGTGGGCGCGAAGCCACATGTGGACCCTGCCAGTGGCGCCTTCGAAGGGGCTCCCGATGGGGCCACGCAACGTGTGAGGGATGCGCCGACATGAGCATGCGGTGGGCAGGGAGCCGCATGTTGACCCTGCCACCAGGGCTTTCAGTGGAGCAAACATGTGAGACGTGTGCCGAAAAGGACATGCGATAGGTGGGGAACCACATGTTGACCCTGCATCTGGGGCTTTCGGTGGCGCTCCCCATGGGGCCACGAAACGTGTGAGCGGTGTGCCGCCATGGACATGCGGTGGGCGGGGAGCCGAAATGGACCCTGCCAGTGGCGCCGTCGGTGAAGCTCCTTATGGGGCCACGAAACGTGGGAGTGGTACGCCGAAATGGACATGGACCCTGCCACTGGGGCCTTCTGTGGAGCTCCCTATGGGGACACGAAACATGTGAGGAGCGCACAATCTGTTTCACCCACCGCAGGCAGCGGCAGGAATAGGAGGAGTAAGGACGTAGGTGTGGGAGGAGCAGAGGAGAGGAGAGGAGAGGAGAGGAGAGGAGAGGAGAGGAGAGGAGAGGAGAGGAGAGGAGAGGAGAGGAGAGGAGAGGAGGGAGAGGAGAGGAGAGGAGAGGAGAGGAGAGGAGAGGAGGAGAGAGGAGAGGGAGAGGAGAGGAGAGGAGAGGAGGAGGAGAGGAGAGGAGAGGAGAGGAGAGGAGAGGAGAGAGAGGAGAGGAGAGGAGAGGAGAGGAGAGGAGGAGGGAGAGGAGAGGAGAGGAGAGGAGAGGAGAGGAGAGAGAGAGAGGAGAGGAGAGGAGAGGAGAGGAGAGGAGAGGAGAGGATGGAGGGAGAGAGGAGAGGGAGGAGGGAGAGGAGAGGAGAGGAGAGGGAGAGGAGAGGAGAGGAGGGGAGGAGAGGAGAGGAGAGGGAGGAGAGGAGAGGAGAGGAGAGGAGAGGAGAAGGAGAGGAGAGGAGAGGAGAGGAGAGAGAGAGGAGAGGAGAGGAGAGGAGGGGAGGGAGGGGAGAAGAGAGGAGGAGAGGAGAGGAAGCGGAGCGGAGCGAAGGGAGCGGGGGCAGGAGCGAACGGAGCGGAGGGCGGAGCGGAACGGAGCATAGGGAGAGGAGAGAAGAAGAGAGGAGCGGAGAGGAGAGGAGAGGAGAGGAGAGGAGGAAGAGAGGAGGGAGAGAGGAGAGGAGAGAGAGGAGAGGAAGAGAAGGAGAGGAGAGGAGAGGAAAAGAGAGGAGAGGAGAGGAAGAGGAGGAGGAGAGGAGAGGAGAGGAGAGGAGAGGAGAGGAGAGGAGAGGAGAGGATAGTAGAAGAGAAGAGAGGAAAGGAGAGGAGAGGAGAGGAGAGGAGAGGAAGAGAAGAGAAGAGAAGAGAGGAGAGGAGCGGAGCGGAGCGGAGCGGAGCGGAGCAGAGAGGGGAGGAGAGGAGAGGAGAGGAGAAAAAAAAAGGAGCGCAGAGGAGAGGAGAGGAAGCGGAGCGGAAAGGAGAAGAAAACAGAGGAGACGAGTCAGAGGAGAAGAGAAGCCACGCGGGGCGCTCTTTTCAAAACGAGGACCCAACACCAGAGGATGGTGGGGATAAAACTGAACAGTTATAAACAACGTCAGCTGTTCCAACAAAGAGTTGTCAGGCTTTCTCACGCGCATGCTTCCTGGAACATGAGGACCAAAAAATGTGGACCATGAAGCCGAAAAAACAACGCGGGTACACACATGCGCGCATGCCGGAAAGTTTCCACCTGCATCGCGCGCCCGTCATTCTATAAAATCAACCGGCCCCAAAGCGCGCGTTTCCGTACGAGCACGTCGAAATTCATTAAAGCTGAAGCAAATCAGCATAGGAACGCTGATCGAAAACACCTGCAAACCAAATACGGCATCAAGAGAAACTCGCTCGCGTTTCCTGGATTGCTGCGCGAGCAAGTCCACGCCATCGTCATCGGCATCACCTTTTTATCAACATCGCCAGCGGCATCGTTGCCACCGCTGTCATCACCCTACTACAATCAGCACCATCGTCGTCATCATCCCCACCGTCGTTGCCAACTGCATCGTCGTCGCCATCGTCGTCGTCGCCGTCGTCATCGGCACTGCTTTACCAGACGAGAGGAGCCCGGTGGCAAGCGAAAGCGAGACGACGACGACGACGACGACGACGACGACGACGACGACGACGACGACGACGACGACGACGACAGGACGACGCGAACGAGGGCGCGGGGAGGGGGCAGGGGGGGAAGCGGGAGGAGGGGAAACGCGCGCCAGGCGCACGCCCGGGCCCTCTGGGAGCCCAATGCCGACGGGGGGCGGCCGCGCGACGCGCCCCGCCGCGGCCGCAGTGCCAGCGAGTCAGCCCAGCCTAGGCCGCGCTAAGCTGACGCGGCACCACTACGCGGCGCAGTGCCGCGTCGCCGAGTCCCGCCAACTCAACCACGAGCCGCTGCTGGACCGCGCCCAGCTTGCCCCGCCGCGTGGAGACCCCCTGCGGGCGGGCGAGGGCCCGCGCCGCCGCCCAGCGGCCCTGGGCGAGCCACTCGAAGGCCAGCTCCCGCGCCTCCGCTGCGTTCGGAAGCGCCGCGCCCCAGGCCGCCTCCCCCTGCGGGGAAACGCTCGCGGGTGGCGCGTCGGCGCTCAGCGGGGGGCGGCTCGCCGCGGCGTCGTCACCGGCCGCGGCCGCCGCCGCGCCGAGGCGCCAGGCGCCCCGCGCCATCGTCGGCGCCGGCCGCCGCAGCCCGGCGGCCGCCCGCGGCGCCAGCGGCCGCCTGGCCCAGGCGCTTCCGGACGCGGCGCGAGGCCTCGGCCGCCGGCGCCCAGCCAGCGCCGCGGGCAACGTCGCGGGCCGCCCCCCGGGCGCTCGCCACGGGCGCGCGCGCCAGCCCGCCTCCGGGCGCGCCGGCGTCGGTCGCGCGGGCGGCCGCCGCGGGCGGGGCGGAGCTCGCGCGCGTCGCCGCTCTGGGCCGCGGCGTGGCGCCCCCTCGGGGGGCGCTCACCGCGGGCGCGCGCGCCGCGCCGTGGCCAGCCTGGCCGCGCGCACGGGCGGGGCAAGGCCCGCCGCTGGCGCCGCGGGCCGCCCTCTCGGGGGCGCTCGCCACGGGGCCGTCGCCGGCGCCTTCGCGCTCGTCGGCCCAGCGGGCCTCCAGGGAGCGCAGCGTTCTCTCCCGGGCGCTCCCCAGCGCGTCGCACGACTTGCGGAAGTCGCGCTCGCTGGGGCTAGGCGAGTGCGCTCGCGAGTCCAGGCGCCAGCAGTCTGGCGCTGCGCGCGAGCCAGCTTCCGCCCCGCCGGCCCGCGTCGCGCTGAGGCGCCCGCCCAGCCCCCCACCAGACCAAGAAGGCGCCGCCCCCGAGCAGCTCGACCGAGCAGGCCACGCCCGCCCGCCGCAGGATCTCGTGGAGACCCGCTGCCGTGCTTGCGCCCGTCGCCGCCGCCGTCGCCGCGGGGGCGCCCTGGGGTGCTTCGCCCGCCGCCTCCTGAGCTCCCGGGGCAAGAGCTGCGGGCTCCGCCGCTGCCGCAGGCCTCGCTGCAGCCGCCTTCCGCGCCTGCCCGGGAGCCTCCAGCGCGGCCCACGCGGCGGGCCTGGCGGCTGCCCCCTCCGAAGAATCGGAGTCGGAGTAGTAGCTCGCTGGGCTGGCCGCGTCGCAGTCGCAGTCGCCGGCTCGCCCCACCGCCCTCGGCGGGGCTGGCGTCGGGGTCGGGGAGCGCTCGGGGGAGAGCTGCGCGCGGCGCCAGTCCGGGGCCGCCCTGCCCCTGGCCCCGCGCGGGGGCGCGCGCGTGCCGCGGGCGCACGGCTGGACCCTGCCGCGGCGCAGCCCCAGGGGCGTCCGCCGCGCTGCGCTCCAGCGCTGGTTAGGGGAGCGGGCGGCGGCCCCAGCGGGGGCGGCAGCGGCAGCCGCGGCGGCGGCCGGGGCCGGGCCTTTGGCGCAGGCGTCGGTGGCTCGTCGGGCCGGCGCCTCTCGCGGCTGCGGCCGCGCCTCGCGCTGCCCGCCGACCCCGGGTTTCCGCTGCGCCGGCCCTCCGGCCGGCCCGCGGGGCGGCGTCCACCCGCAGCTGCGCTTCCCGCGGGGCTCTCCCAGGGCGCCGGGTTCAGGCGCACCGGCGTCGCCGCCCCGCGGCGTCCGCAAGGCCTCCTCGAGGGGGGGCGCGGCACCCGCGGG
>CAUYUJ010022709.1:10000-12500 GCA_963575745.1 Prorocentrum cordatum
CAAAAAAGGCCACCTGGCAGTTGCGCCAGGATTCACAGAAGGACGCCAGCAGACGGCCAAGAGAGCCCAAGAGGTCTTGAGAAGCGTCCCAAGAGGGACAAAAGAGAGCACCACGAACCAAAGATAACCTCCAAAAAAACCAAGTCGAGGGGGCACCCAGAATCAACCAAGACGCCCCAAGACACTCCAAGGACAGCAAAGCATTGAAAAACCATTGATTGTTCAACGCTTCCTGTTGAACACAAGTTCCCCGCATTGCTCAAGACGGTCCACAAAGGCCCCAAGTTGGTCCCAGCATGCCCACCATAGCCCCCACATGAACATGGATAACCAAATAATGTACGAGGTAGTCCTAAAGGTGGCCCCCAAAGGCCCCAAGATGTTCTCAAGAGGCTCGCAGATAACCGAACAGAGACCCAAACATTCCCAAGCTGATGCTGCCGCGAAGGCGGCAACATTGCACTTGAAATATGAAGTGTAAAACAAGATACTGCAGGCGTTGTCCCACTTCACTCCATGAGCCAGACAAGGTAGGGACATCGCCTTGGGGGGAGACCAGTGCGACGGGACGCAGCCTAGAGGAGCGCGCATCATGGCAGCGAGCGCGACGACATCGACATCGCTGTCACCGTTACCGGCGTCACCGTTGCGCCCGAAGCGATGCCGTCCGAAGCAATGTGGGCTCAATCCGCGATCTCCGATCTGGGCATCACTGCACTAGCGAAGGCGCCGCGGGCATTGTCTCCCGAAGGGGCAGGCAATGACAACTCGAGAGCACCGCAGGCGCGTCGCAACACAGGGTGCAAGCGTAGCCTGGGCGTCGTTTGGCATTGTACCTCGCTGGCGCGGGCACCGCGAACGGCATGGCGAAGGCGCCGCGGGAGGCGTCGAACACACACAAAGGCACGGGCACGGCTCGGGCATCGGTGCTGCGACTGGGACCCCGAAAGCCCTGCTTCGTCGTGGGCGCAGGCACCGCGCGAGGCAGGGCGCAGGCACGGCGCAGGCCCCCGGAAAACACTGGGTTCGGTCAAGGCCTGGGCACCGCAGGCAGTGGTCTGTATAGCGGTGCAAGAGCGGTGCAAGAGCTGTATAACTGCATAGCTGTATAGCGTTGGTCTGCCCGTTGGTGGTCGGTGAAGCTGTGCAAGAGGCGAGGCGGGGGCCGCCGCGCACTGCCTGGCACTGCATGCAGGACAGTGTCTCAAGCGGTGCGGTGCCTGGACTGGACGGTTTCCCCTGGGGCCGCAGGCGACCCGAGGAGGGGAGGGCGAGGAGGGGGAGGAGAAGGAGGAGGAGGAGGAGGAGGAGGAGGAGGAGGATAAGGAGGAGGAGGAGGAGGAGAAGGAGGGTGAGGAGAAGGAGAAGGAGGAGGAGGATTTGTTCCTCCACCATGCAGAGGTCTGGCCACTGGGGCCAGCTTGAAACGGGCCCGAAACCTAGCGGGGAGAAACCAGCTGTCCCGAGAGGGGCCAATGAGCAATAATCCTATCCTCATTCCCGTGCTTGGGGTGCTTGCTCTGCAGAAATCGGCGCAACTTGTGCTGTGCTGCGTCATTGCGCTTCCGCCCGGGGATCCCAAAACTGGGACAAACCTTGCCGAGGCCCAGTGGTTTCGTGGAAGCGTACTGGCAGCACTTCTTGCAGAACAACAAGGTGTCACCCACCTCGGCCTCAGGCCGCGGGGTGAGCTCACACCACTCAATATCGTGTGTGCGGGCGAATTCGGTCACACACACACTGAAAGCTGGGCGGCACATCGCTCCGCCTACAGTCCCGCTGGTCCAGGGAACTGTGCGGGGTCACCTTCGACCTCAAACATAGCTTGCACTGCCAGCGGGAGGGTCCGACCTGGACAACATCGTAGGCGATTTTGCAGGCGGGGCCCCTGGGGCACTGTGCCCGTCGGAGGTCCTTCCATTCAACTCGGGGCGCTGGCCCCGAGGCAGGGACACGGGCAGCAGCTACGGCGGAGGAGGAGGAGGAGGAGGAGGAGGAGGAGGAGGGAGGAGGAGGACGGGTCGCCTAAGCCCTTCTGAGAAACCCTCCAGCGGGGCCACCCTTCGCGACCGGACGCCCAGGGACGGGCGGGAGTTCGCGCGCGCTCCCCCCGCGCAGTGCCAGAGCGTGTCACGATCGGGCCCTCCGCATGCTGGGGCACCTCGCACGGCACGGCAGCGACAGGCGAAGAGAAGCCGCGCCCCGAGTCGCACCAGCCCACGAGGCGCAGGGAGTCTGGAGAGCCAGTCTCTTCTTCGTCTTCTTCCAGCCTGCTTATTCGCCTCGTGAACGTGTTTACAGCGGGGCGGGGGCGTGGGGCGTGAGCGCGTCCAGGATGGACCAGGATGGCTCCAGGAGGACATGGGATGGCCAAGTATGGCCTCCGAGATGGATAGAAAGATAGCCCAGGATTGCTCAGGACGCCCTTCACCGTGCAGGGATAAAGACAGCCAAGGATGGCTCAGGACGCCCTCCACAGATGGCCTCCGAGATGGACAAA
>CAUYUJ010022709.1:15000-36228 GCA_963575745.1 Prorocentrum cordatum
GGCAGCTTTGGCAGGCGCCTGGAAGACGCCCAGAGAGCAGGAGCAGGAGGCGGAGGAGGAGGCGAGAGGAGGAGGAGGAGGAGGAGGAGGAGGAGGAGGAGGAGGAGGGAGGAGGAGGAGGAGGAGGAGCAAAGACCCTTCTGCAACGCGTCCTGAGGACGAAAGGCAGGGCACGGCAGCAGACTCTCCGGGAACGGCAGCCGGCAGGGCCGCGGGCGCCCTTCACGCTCCGAAGCCCCGGGGCACGCCCCAGGACCCAACACAGTCCTCCTCCCTCCTCCTCCTCCTCCTCCTCCTCCTCCCTCCTCCTCCTCCCTCCTCCTCCTCCTCTCCTCCTCCTCCTCCTCCTCCTCCTCCTCCTCCTCCTCCTCCTCCTCCTCCTCCTCCTCCTCCTCCTCCTCTCCCGAGGACACTGAAGGGGCCCAGGGACACACAAACAAACAGGGCTGAACCTAAACCGTGCTTTTCGTTTTCGTGTTGCTTTCGTTTTCTTCCCTCGCTTTTGTCGTCAGTCCACCCTTTTTACGCAGAACGAAGTCGAAACGAAACGGCCCACGAGATCACCAAAAACACCATCTAGGTCCAGCCCTGGTCGAGAGCTGCCGTGCTGTCGTGGCCTCCCGAGGAACCCCGCAGTGTGACGCGGCCGCGTGATTGCCGACGGCGCCTCTCCACGCCCTCGGCGGCTCGACCGCTGCTCGAAGGCTTGCCGTCGGTGCGCCGCTGGGGAATCGACGTGGCCCGTGGCTAAAGGTGCCCCAGGACACACAAATAAATACACACAAATAAAAAGATTCCCCATATTTTCCGATATTTCCTGGGTTTTTGTCTTCCCCCCCACTTCCCATATTTTCCCATATTTTCCTGGAGATCGTCGATTAATTGTGTCTGTGTTTTTTTCCCTCCTGAGTGGCGGGATTCGGCGTGGCCTGCGCGTCCGCGCCGGACCTGGCCGTACCGTCGGGGCGCTGACCTTAAGAACCCTGGATGAGAAACGAGGCCTCTTCTTCCCATAGGCTAAACTTCGACTTCCCATGGAAAGAAAACCTCAGGGAAACCTCGGGCAAACTGCACACCAACAATCAAGGAACACCGAGCCCCTCCCCAACGAGAAGGGTTTCTTCTTCAGCGCCCCGACTGCATCCGTACCTCCAGCATCGCTTGCAGCCACACGTCACACCTCAGGGGCGCTCGCAACCCTCAAACGGAGATCCATTGAGCACGATCTGCATGACGGGAGAACCCCTCCGACAGAGGCGACGAGTCGCCCTCGAAGCCGTTGCCCCCAACGCTGGGCGACGAAATCTATACATATCCACTGCTCCCTGGCTAGGCCTATCCTGAACCCAGCAGCGGTGAGTATGCCACGCCCTCCTGGCTTGGCAAGGAGGGTGTATACGCAGCTTATGGGCCCAGGAAGGGCACGGGCGGTGGATATGTCTTGACTTCGTCGCCCGAGAATGGCCCCCGTCTTCTCGGCGGGGGGAAGCGGGCCCAGCCCAGCCTCGTGGACCTGGGTGTCGAAGCGCTAGGCCTGGAAGGGGCAGGGAGCTTCCAAGGAAAGGACGCACCGAGAGAGAAGAGGAAGATTGGAGCTTTTCCCATCCGAGACGCACTCAGGCTCCGCGTCCGATCTGTCATCCTGTCAGCGGCTGCAGGCACAGGCGAGCAACAGCCAAGGACACGTGCCTGGGAGAAGGGCAACGGCAGGAAGGCGGAGGCAGAGGAACCGAATCGAGGGCCAAAACCGCCAACGCGCTATTGCCCGATGCGCCCAAAGACACCGTGATACTTCGCGCGCGGCAAATAGAGAGACGTCCCCACCCGCCAACGGAACGGCCGAACCTGACCGCGGGCGGGCTCGGCCCATGCCCCACATGATCCTGCGCTCCGAGACCCCCGACGTCGTGTTCTTTTCACACCGTCGACCCCCAGAGGTCTGGACCCCTTCCCCAAGACTGGTTCTTCATCCTGAGTCGCTTTTTTGACGGTCCCGGGGCCCGGCGAGGGCCTCCAGAGGCCGAAAATGGAGAGAAAACAAAAAAAAAAAAAAAAAAAAAAAAACTCCCGTCGCGATTCTGTTTACAACGCGAGGGAACCTGGGCTTGCAACAGGGACCAACCGGTGCCTGCGAATCTCCACATCCCGCCATCACGGAGGTCGAGCAAAAGTCGACGGTCCGACGAGCGCAGCACGGGGGGCGGCCGAGAGGGGGGCGTCCAAGAGGGGGGAGAGCAAATCGTGGCCGGCGGCATGTGCGCGGCCCATGGGGGGGGGCCAGGGACGCAATGAAGTACGAAGAGGCGCCGTGAAGTGTGGGGAGATATCAAGGCCCCCGCCATGATATCCACCCCCCCTCTAGTCATCACCCCCCTCTTTCGGGTGCTGCTAGAAATGCCCTTGGCCCAAGGCACCCCCAGCTTTTCGCTCGATTCTGGAGCCCCTGGGGCCCTCTGAGCCTCGTGAGGGGTGCCCTGGAGGCCGTGGCGGCCTGCTTCGAAATCCTGGGAGCACCTTGGGCCAGGGGCACGTCTAGCAACACCCCCCTCTTGGCCGCCCCCGACAGCACCTTGCCCAGAGCGGCAGGGAACCAGCCGGGGCGGCCCGGGACGGGGGCGAAGGGCCGACGGGCGCACGGGCGCGCAGGCGTGCCGCCGTCGCCCGCCGCCCGTCCAGAGCCGGCGGGGGAGGAGCCACCGACGAGAGGGCGGGGGCGAGGAGGGGCAGCAGAGCCGAAGACCACCTGCCCACAGCCAAGCAGGGCTGGGGCATGCAGGAAGGAGGCAGAGTGAGAGCTCCAGGTGAACCACAGGCAAAACAAAAAAAACAGCGTCGCAGTTTGAAGCCTATCAGCCCCGTGAACGTGAGCGGTCTAGCGAATTCGTCATGCTGACCCCCTCCTTGACCTCCAGGGAAAGACTTCCCTCTCCCCCTGCCCCCCCCACTCCCCATGCGTCTGGACGGGGTGCTTCGCGAGGGGTTGGAACGGCCAAGATGGCCCAAGATAGCTCCAAGATGGCCCCAGAGGGCCCAAGATAGACTCCAAGATCGCTCAAGACATCCCCACATTGTTCAACCTGGTTTCCACCATGCCTCCAAGATGCCCCAGGAGCGCTCCAAGGCGGCTCCAAGTGCCCTCCGAGCCTCCCAATGAGGCCCCCAAGAGGCCAAAACCCTTCAAACCCTTGCGCTTCTGAATGCGTGTTGCCTTCTCGCCGCTTCGCTTCCGATGAGCTCTGAAGGCCGCAAGACGGCTCCCAGTTGGCTCGAAACGGCCCCAAGAGGGGCCCGCTAGGGATCCAGCGTGGCCCCAAGAGCGCCCAAGACCGCCCCAAAAATAACCCAAGAGGGCACCAAAAGGCTCATATAAGGCCCCGACGGCAGGACCCAAATTGACGACGCTATTTTTTTTGTTGAACGATGGCTTCCAAGATGGCCCCAAGAGGTCCAAGAGGCCCCGCGAGGATCACAAGAGTGATCCAAGTTCGCCCAAAGAGAGGACCACGGGAGACCGAGCCACGGGAGACCGAGCGGTCTCCAAGCGGCCCCACGACTGAGGACTCCCAGACGCACCCACGGCGAACGATCTGCGAAGGTCTCGAGGGTTCTTCCAGTCGTTGCCGTCGTCGGCGTTGCCGTCGTCTTCGCCCTCGTCCTTCCAAAAATCCGCGATAGCAGATGCGGTTCACTGCGGGGCCACATACCGCTGCACATTCCTGATCAGGGCAACTCGACTGGCGTCAGTTGCTGGATGGGTTGGTGTTAGGTCGGGCATGTCGTCATACAGGCGGAATTCGAAAGAAACATTAAGATATAGTCAAGACACACTCCAAAATAGTCACAATATAAACGCGTAATCGTCCCCTGGCTATTTTGGCTATGTTTGAATATTCCTCTTGTAGAAGGACATGCCCAACTTAAGGTTGGCGGGGGTACGTTTTCCGTCGCGGCCGCAGGCGAAGGCGCCCGCAGCGTCAGCGCCGGTGGGGTTACTGTTTGGTCAACTGGCTCGCGAGGCGGGCCGAAAACCGTCGGAACACTAATCGGGGCTGGTGGGGCTACTTCTTGTCGCAACCGCAGGCGAGCGCGCCAGCGGCGAGTGAGGTCCGAGCGGGCCGCGCAAGAGCCGAATTGCCTCTCGCCGACGGGCCGGCGACCTCCGCAGCGCCGCGGCGGGCGGGCCAGCGAGCGGGGGGGGGGGTGCAGGCTGCGGCTGCCAGGGACCAGGTCCAGGAGCACGCACAAGCAGGCTGGTGGGGGTACTTTTTGTCGCAACCGCAGGCGAGAGCGCCAGCGGCGAGTCAGGTCCGAGCGGGCCGCGCAAGAGCCGAATTACCTAACGCCGACGGGCCGGCGACCTCAGGCAGCGCCTCGGCGGGCGGGTCGGCGCGAGGGGGGTGCAGGCTGCAGCTGCCAGGGATCTGGTCCAGGGGAGCGCACATGCAAATTAGCCAAGCTGGTGGGGTTACTTTTTTTGGTCGCGGCCACCAGCGAGCGCGCAGGCGGCGAGAGAAGTCGTCTGGGCCGACGGGCAAACCTGGCCTCGTCCTCCTTCTCCTTCTCATCTTCGTCCTCCTCCTCCTCCTCCTCCTCCTACTCCTCCTCTTCCTCAGACTCCTTCCCTCGCCCCCACGCGGGCCCAGGAATGACCCGAAGAGGCCCTCCGAGACCATCCCCTTGCTCCCAGAAATCTCTCTGTTCACCCTGGTTGCCCGCCTTGCCCCTTTTTTCCCATCAGCTCTCATGGGCAGGGTTTCTGAATGGACTGGTGGAAATATGCGAAGCGTGAAGAAGTACTCCAGATTCCGTAATAAAGGTAGGGGGGTCTCATTTCGGGGGGGGGTCTCTTCCAGGCTATCTTGGAGGGCCTGGGGGGGTCTGGGGACGATGTTTTGGAGGGTTCTCCCACGGGGGAGGTCTGAAATGGCTTGTCTTGGAGGGTCCAGACCCCCTCCCTTTTAGTACGAAATCTGGAGTACCCTCCAGGCGCAGACAGGCACTCCTGAAACCGAGTGGTCACCCACCCACTCGAAAGCAGACACCCAGGCGAGGAGCCCACCCAAGCCGTCACAAGCGGTGAGCAGCACAAAAGCAGCGGAGCACTGCAGGGACACGCAGGGGAGTGAGCCGCAGCAGCAGCACAGCTGGACAGCAGCATGCGGCAGGCACAGCCGTCGTGCGCCCACAGCAAATTCGCCTAAGGATGATTCACTCCGAACTTCTGAGCGATCAAGATCACCAACTCTGATTCACGCATATGGCCGGCTTGTTCTTCCACGAAACACTGGGTGGGAATCAGGATCTCACGAACAGCCATCGAATGAGAGGAGTAGAGGGGCCGAGAGATCAGAATCGGACTGCGCTGCCCCTCAGCAGCCAGAGCCTCGAAGGCGAAGGGCACCACGGCAACGCACACCTCCCAACGCAGCATGGTAACACCCCAGGCACGACAGCGAGCGGGCGGGCGAGGTGCCCGTGCAGGCTCGTGCGGCAAAGCGCGTGTCTGCCGTGTCCGTCTGGGCAGGGCGCGCGCGGCCGTGGCCCCTCTCGGGCCCTGCGGGGCTCCGGCCCACACAGAGACGTTCATGGCTCACGGCTGCGAGCCGGAAGCCGGAAGTCGGACTGGTGAGTGGGGCGTCGGGAGTCGGAGTTCTGCGGCTGGGTGTACCCGGTTTCCCCCCGGGGCCGTAGGCGACCCGAGGAGGAGGAGGAGGAGGAGGAGGAGGAGGAGGAGGACGTGGAGGTGCATGGAGGAGGAGGAGGAGGAGGAGGAGGAGGAGGAGGAGGAGGAGGGAGGAGCAGGAGGACGGGTCGCCGAAGCCCTTCGGAGAAACCCTCCAGCTGGGTGCTGGGAGGAGATCAAACTGGCTGAGTTCCAGGCCCCCAAGGACGGGAACGAGGCAGCATGGTGCGTTCGGGCTCAGGGGCAGCAGAAGGACCGGGGCACCCCTGGGAAAGTGCACCAGCACCAGCCGTCGGGCTTGGACGGGCCGAGAAACGACGCGGCCCGCCGGCCTCGAGGTCGGCCCGCGAGCAGCGTGTGTGGGAGGGGAGCGAGCGCCGACGGCCGCCGCCCGCCGCAGAGGCGACACCGCGGCGCGATACTCTCAGCGAGACTGCGGGACTCTCGCACTGTGGCGTGCTGCTTCGTTCCCTCCGCGTCCAATTGGCCCAGCGACGAGTCCGCCAGAGGGCTTCCAGGCCGCTCCCGGCCCCGGCGCGGGGCTGGGAGCGGCGAGCGGCAAAAAGTGGAGGAGGCACGGCGGCGCCACCGCGAGAGGCAACCGGCGGAGGTGCGGGGAGGCGGGGCGAGCAGGCCCACCCTCGACCCGGATGCGGCGGCGGGCATACCCCACAGCCCGGGCGTGTGCGCGGAGTGAGGCACAAGAGGGGGACGCTGGAAATCTACCGTCGCTTCACCCTCGCGAATCCGAGTTCCGAATCTCTCAACCGCCCTCCTGACCTTGCACGCATCAGCCGAGAGGGGGGCCCTCTCCCCCCCCCTCCGAAAACAGAGAGTGGGCTCGGACAAGAGTTGATGAGAGCAGCTCCAATCATGTCTCGGTCAAACCTCCAGGAGTGCCCGAACAAACAGGCAAATGAGAGCCAGGACTCATCACCTTGGAACTGGGCCTGCCACGGGCCTGGGAGACAAGCTACCCCAGGTGCCCACTGTGGAAACACCTCACGCAAATCTGAGCGGCATTTGCACTTTCGGCAAACTGTACACCCAATAAAGCCCGGCAGACTGTACACCCAGGATCTGTCCGATGAAATCGCGCCGTCGCGCACATACCCCTGGAAAGCACCCGCGAGATGGAGGTGGCCAACTTGGTCGACGCAGCTTTCTCAACTTCTCGAAGACGCCTCCGAGCTCCAGAAGCCTGGCAAACTCCACATCGCACGTCCAACTGCTGATCCGAACCCGAAGATGCAGGAGGGAAGCTTTATCCTTAGGTCGGGCGTGTCCCCCTACAGGGGGACTTCGGACGAATAATAAAAAATATACACCAAAAATACTCCAAAATGGTCAAACCAATAATCAAATTATCGTCCCCAGACTATGTTCTGACTGTGCTTGAATATTACTCCTGTAAGGAGGACAAGCCCGACATAACTTTTACCCTCGCGCGGACTCCGAGCGCGCGAGGGCACCGTGGACCGAACCTGACAATTCACGCTCCAGGACGGCCCACGAGGGAGGCCGGCAAGGCAAGAAGGCCAAGGAGGTCCGAAGGCCCGGCCACGAGGCCCCAATGAGGGGCCGAGATGCTCCCAAGAGGCCCCCGCGAGGGCCGAATTTCTCTGGCCACACGAGGTGGCGGTGACCCGCTGGAGGCTGCTTCGGTATCCACGTTTGTCGCCTACCCGTAAGTCGGGCGTCACCCTACGGGGGATTTTGGGCGATAATTAAGAAATACTCAAAAAATACCCAAAAAATGCCCAAAAAATAGTCCCCTGACTATTTTCTGCTCTGACTTTTGGGGGACATTCCCCCTGTAGGGGGACAGGCCCGACTTCACGCTGGAGGCTGCTTCGATATCCACGTCTGTCTCCTACCCTCCCGTTGCCTCCCTTGCCTCTTCCTCTCTCACTCCCTCTCTCACTCCCTCTCTCACTCCCTCTCTCTCTCTCTCTCTCTTTTCCCGCCTCCCTTCTGCCGCTGCTATCGCTAGCCACCGCCGCTGGTGAACGTTTTCTTATTCGGCGTTCCGACATTGGGCGGAAGGGGGGGGTCTGGCTCTGGACCTCTGCTCAATGCCACTGTTTGCAGCAGAGCGTCCTGTGGGGGAGACCCCGCCTGCTTGAAACAGGCGCCAAAAGCAGCCAAGACCTACTCCATGGGGGGGGAGGGGGGGTGCGAGGGGCGGCGCCGATCGGCACGACAGTGAATGAGAACACGACGACCTGCTGCCGCTGCTTCCGCTGCTGCCACCCCCGAACCCCTGGCCTCGTGAGCGAGGGCGCTCGCATGGCGCTGCCGACGCCGCCGAGCGACATCGCTCCAGCGGGGCAGACGGGCGGCGGCGAGGCCTCCCCTCTCCCGTCTGGGGCTGGCGGGGTGCAGGCGGGCGAGCGGGCGCGAGCGCACGGTCGCGCACCCTTTGGGGCGGTCGGCGGCGTCTCGGGCCCGAGTTAGGGTCCGGCTCCAGGACGGGGATCTCGTCGGCAACTCACGGGAGTCTCCCCTGCCCATCTCGTCGGCTCTTGCGAATCGGCGCTGATCGACGCCAGTCGACGCGAATCGACGCGAAAAATCGACGCCTATCGGCGCGAAATCGACGCCAATCGACGCTAGCCGACGCCAAGTCGGCGCTATCCCATCGACTCCCAGACGCGAATCGACACGAATCGAGGCTAAAGTTAGGCCGGGCGTGCCCTCCTGGAGGCGGATTTTTGACGAAAAATGAAAATGCCCTAAAAATACCCCAAGATGCTCAAAAATGGTCGAAAAATCGTCCCCAGACTATTTTGGGACTACTTTTGAATACTCCTCCTGTAGAGGGACACGCCCGAATGGACGCCAACGACAGCGCTACGAGGGCACACAGGGCTCCCATGGCTTGGTGCCGAGAGGGATGCTCTTCTGCGGATCGGCGGTGGACAAACCTCCCTTTGGTAGACCTCCCCTTAGTGAAAACGGCCTGGGACCGAAACCGACGGACCTGGACCCGCAAAAATGACGGCCGCGACGCCCCCTCGCGACCCGAAGGCGGCCAATTCCTTGATCGACGTGTCAGGGTAGGAGGTCTATCAACCTCCGAAATTGACGCCCACGACAGCGTTACGAGGGTACCCAGGGCTCCCATGGCTTGGTGCCGAGAGGGATGCTCCTCTGCGGAGCTCAGAACTGGGAGCTCGGACCTCGGGCGTCCTCGAAAGACCGCCGCAGCGGGCGGTACTGCCGGGGGGGGGTGCAGGACACAGATAAGGCCTGCAGTCCAGGAGGGCCCTAGATACGGCCAAGAGAAGCAGCCGCCTCGACGAGGTTGAATCCGCGAGCCGAGCGAGAGCGCCCCGGGAGAGTCTGCTGGCCTCGCTTTGGGCCGACGTCGGGGCGACCTCCCCCCGAGAGCCGCCGAGAGCGCCCCACGAGGGCGGGGCAGCGCGCGCGGGGCCCCAGGGGAGGTCCCAGGAGGAGGAGGAGGAGGAGGAGGAGGATGAGGACGAGGGAGGAGGAGGAGGAGGAGGAGGAGGAGGGAGGAGGGAGGAGGGGGAGGGAGGAGGGAGGAGGGAGGAGGGAGGAGGGAGGAGGCCGGAGGGAGGAGGGGGAGGAGGCAGGAGGGAGGAGGAGGAGGAGAGGAGGAGGAGGAGGAGGAGGAGGAGGAGGAAGAGGAGGAGGGGAGGAGGAGGAGGAGGAGGAGGAGGAGGAGGAGGAGGAGGAGGGAGGAGGAGGAGGAGGAGGAGGAGGAGGAGGGAGGAGGAGGAGGAGGAGGAGGAGGAGGAGGGAGGAGGAGGGAGGGAGGAGGGAGGAGGAGGGAGGAGGAGGAGGAGGAGGAGGAGGAGGAGGAGGAGGAGGAGGAGGAGGAGGAGGAGGGAGGAGGGAGGAGGAGGAGGACGAGGGAGGAGGAGGGAGGAGGAGGCTCGGAGCGGGGAGCAGTGCGGCAGGGCGGCGGGAGGAGCAGGCACGGGAGCGGCCGGGCGGCGGGCGGAGCGGGGGGGGCGGGGAGGGGAGGCCCGCGGGCGGCTGGCGAGCCCTCGGGGCGCCGGGCACCTCGGGCGGTGCCGGAGCGGGCTCCAACGAGCCCGCTCACGCCGAGGTCGGGCCCGTCCCCCCTACAGGCGGATTGTGGACGGCCAAAAGAAAAACTCAACAAATACTCAAAAAAAACTGAAAATATTCCTAAAATCGTCCCCCTACAGGCAGATTCTGAACGACAACACAAAAAAACTCGAAACATACTTAAAAAAAAAACTGAAAATGTTCCTAAAATCGTCCCCGTACTATTTGTTCAACGACGACAACACCAAAAAAATCGAAAAACACGCAAAAAAAATGCTGAAAGTATTCCTAAAATCGTGGTCCCCGTACTATTTGTTAAACCATTTTTGAACATTCCTCCTGTAGAGGGACAGGCCCGACTTCAGCTCGTGCCCACGCGGGTTCCAAATTGCCCTGCCCGGGCGTCACCTTGCACACTGAGGCCTAACGCCGCTCCGTGAAGAGAAAGTCAGGGGAGCTGGCATGCGCCTGCTTGCAGCAGCGCGTCCTATGATGGGAGAACTCCACCTGCTCGAAACGGGCGCCAAGGACAACCAAGATTCACTCCATAGGGGGGGGAGAGGCGGGGGGGTGCGACGGCCCGCGCCGATCGGCAAGACAATGAACAAAAAAACGATCTCCTGTTGCCCGTGAGGAGGAGGAGGAGGAGGAGGAGGAGGAGGAGGAAAAGGAAAAGGAGGAGGAAGAAGAGGAGGAGGATACGAGGAAGGAGGAGGCGGAGGAGCGAGCAGGAGCGAGCAGGAGCAGCAGGAGGAGGAGGAGGAGCGAGCAGGAGGAGGAGGAGGAGAAGAGGAAGGAGGAGGAGGAGGAGAAGAGGAAGGAGAAGGAGGAGGAGGAGAAGGAGGAGGAGGAGGAGGAGCGAGCAGGAGGAGGAGGAGGAGGAGAAGAGGAAGGAGGAGGAGGAGGTAGGAGGAGGAGGAGGAGGAGAGGAAGGAGGAGGAGGAGGGAGGAAGGAGGAGGAGGAGAAGCAGGAGGAGGAGGAGGAGAAGGAGAAAAGAAGGAGGAGGAGGAGGAGGAGAGGGAAGGAGGAGGAGAGAAGGAGGAGGAGGAGGAGAGGAAGGAGGAGGACGATGAATCAGAAAACGACGACCGGATCGGCTCTCGCCCTGGGACTGCCTCGGGGGGGCCCCGCCGTCGCCCGCACACCCGCCGGCAGTCGGGCCTTCGCGGCGCGGCGAGGCCGCTCGACCCACGGGGCCGCACGGGGAGCACAGAGGCATACACGCCTCGGGGGTTTCTCGTCCTTGTCCTCTCTGTCCTCCTGCTCCTCCCTCCTCCTCCTCCTCCTCCTCCTCCTCCTCCTCCTCCTCCTCCTCCTCCTCCTCCTCCTCCTCCTCCTCCTCCTCCTCCCCACAAAAACATACACCCACGGGACCCTGCTACACGTCCTCCTTGGCAGCGCGCGTCAGACCCGAACATATAGACCCAAAGGCGCGCGCCTCGACGCATACACTACAGGATCTCTCGGTGCGCGCGTCGCCCCTAGGGGGGGGGAAGGGGGGGGGGGCGACGCACACGCAGTATTTGTGTGTTGGGGTGACGCCAAGGCAGGGCGAGGCCGCCAGCGGGGGCGTCCTGGCGCACGGGCGGCGGCAGCCGGACGCCTCGCGGAAGCCGGGGGCGACCTGAGCGCCGACGAGCTCACGCGTCCACGGGAAGAGCTCCAGCGATGGCAGCGGAACGCCATCGGAGCAGCGAGAAGAAGCGAGTCTTGCGCGAGATGGCACAGCGACCTCGGGCCGCCAGCGAGGGCCAGCGAGGCAGGCCACGCTGGAGACGAGGGCGCTCGCGCGCGCCCCTGCGCGGGCAGCCTGCGCGCCCACTTCGGTGAAGGCGGTCCCCATGCTTCTGTGTCGCGCTCATCTGCGGACCTGCATCCGAAGGCACTGCTGCCTGGATGCCACTGCAGAAGGCCCGAGTCATGGCGTGCGCTGGGCAGCCCACATTTCTCTGCACCCGAAGGGACCTCCTGCTGACCGTCACGTCTTGCCCGCACACACCACACGTCGTTACAGGACAGTCAGAATACAGTCAAGTTGCTCAACCTTCGTGCGACTTTTCCCCTCCATCGAAAGAAAGAAATTATCCCAGTGCGACCCTACCTAGGAGTTGGAGCATTTAGGAAAGCAACATCTTCATCTACACCGACAGTTACATATACATCTACACCTGCAACTATGTTGTGCTATGATATGCTGCGCTATGCTATGGTATGCGATGCTATGTTATGCTGAGCTATGTTATGCTATGCTATGCTGTGCTATGCTTGGCTGTGCTATGCTATGATATGATGTGCTAATGCTGCGCTGCGCTATGCTGCGCTGCGCTAAGCGAGGTTAAGGTACGCTAAGCTATGCTAATAAAAGCTAAGCTAAGATAGGCGATGCCAAGCTAAGCTAAGCTAAGCCAAGCTAAGCTAAGCCAAGATGAGATAAGCTAAGCTAAGCCAAGCTAAGTCCCACCAGCCCTTTGGGCGTGAGTGGTTTAGGGAGCTCTCTCTGTCCTCAACCCCTCTTCTTCCCCTTCGGGGAGGGGTTTACCCCTCCCCCTACCCCCTCCCCCTGGACCTGGACAGGGAGTCCAGGGCGTCGTCAGGGGGGTCTTTTGTGCCTCCTGGGAGGGCCAACAAAACGACGACCCTCACGAGGATTCTGGCCCCGAGGGGGGGAGGGAGTCTGGCCCCTCTGCTCGTCTTTGAAGCAGAAATCATTGATTTTACTAAGGTGTTGGCCCCATTTTGGCCTTCTGAGGGGGCAGCGCTCATCGTCCTTTATAGCAAAATCATTGATTTTACGAAGGTATTGGGCTCATTTTGTCCTTCTCAGGGGGCAGCTCTCATTTGCGCTTCAAAGGAGGTCGCAAGAGGCCCCAAGATGGCCCCAAGAGGCCCCCAGGAGGCTCCCAAGAGGCCTCCAAGAGGCCCCCCAGAGGCCCCCCAGCGGCCCCAAGAGGCCCCCAAGAGGCCCCAAGAGGCTCCAAGAGGCCCCCCCAAAGAGGCCCCACGAGGAGCCCGAACGACTCACACCAGGACGAGGCGCCCGAACGACTCACACCACGAGGAGCCCGAACGACTCACACACGAGGAGCGCTTTCTCTCCCTCCTCCTCCGCCTCGTCCTTCTCCCGCTCCCCCCACAAGGAGGATGTACAAGGAGGCGGGAGGAAGGAGGAACAGGGGAGATGTGCGGGGCCAAGCGGACACACGCCTGAAAAACACGACTGTCGGCATGCTTCGCAAGAGTTGCTGCTGTGAGATGTGCTGGTGGGGATACGCGAAGCGTAAAGAATTCAGCTAAGCTCAACTAAGATAAGCTGAGCTAAGCTAATTTGAAATAAGCTGAGATAAGCTAAGCTAAATTAAGATAGGCTAGGCTACGCTTAGCTATGCTAGGCTAAGCTAAGCTTAGCTGAACTAAGCTAAGCTAAGGTAAGCTAAGGAAAGCTAAGCTGGGGGAACCCAGGGGGCGCGACTGGGGGAACCGCGGGGCGGGGACTGGGGGAACCGCCCGGGGCGCTTTGCACTGCCCGGCCCCTTTAAGCTAAGAGAGTAAGAGCCCTCTAGGCAGAGCCTAGGTAGGGAAAAATACGACGGCGGAAAAACGGTCCCCACGACCCGAAAGCCTTCCAGCTTGCAACTCAAACAAGTGGTGCGCGCAAATCCCTGTTGGTACCTCGGAGTTGTCTAAAGTGTTGGGCAAGCGGCTTGTGGCTGCGGCTTCAGGAGAACTGTTGCACCGGCATGCGAGGAGGCCGCACACTGTGAGAGCGAAAAAGAGACGGCGGTACGCATGGGAGCATACCAACGCAAGAACCAGCTGTCGGCGCAGCTGGCCCAAGTGCTCGTACCGGCACAGGGGGTAAGAAAGTCCCGTGGCTGCCAGTGGTTGTGGACGCATCGGCCGCATAGTGCCCCGAACAGCACGGTGGCCATACCGTGTAGTGAGTGGGTGGAGATTCGAGGACACCATGCGGATTCGGGACGTGGGTCTCCAAGAATACCTCTTGGGCGACCAGGACCGCCGAGAGACGGACGGACCAACAGGGGAGCGCTAGAGAAGAGGGCTCAGGAGGGAGGACGACCTCGGCATCGACGACGGGATCGAGCGAGAGGAAGACCGCCGACCTGCTTCGATGCGATCGGGTCCTGGGAGGGAGGGTAAGGAGGAGGAGGAGAGGAGGGGGAGGAGGGGGAGGAGGAGGAGGAGGAGGAGGAGGAGGAGGAGGAGTAGAGGCCGCACCGTCTGCCGCGTCCTCCGTCGTGCGCACTGCCGCTGCCGACCGCGGCATCGCGCCGGGATCCAGCAACGAGGATCGGACCGAGGAGGAAAGATCGGGAATCGGGTACGGCAGGTTCGTGTCGTGCCGACCCCAGCGTTGGTTTTTGACACCGCAGGGATCGTTCAACCTTGAACGATTGGCCGCTGCCGCAACGTCCGATCGTTCAACATCGATCGATTCTGGGTCGCCGGCGGCGTTCAACCTTGAACGCCCGCGCTGGGGTCGCCGCTGGTCGACACGACGCAAACCTACCGTAGGAGGCCAGATGCGAACCCTACCCCTACCCCCCACGATTTCTGAGGGGGAGGGTGGGGTTCACTTTGGTCGGGAGCTCTCGAGCGAAGTGAACCCCACCCTCCCCCTCAGAAATCGTGGGGGGTAGGGGTAGGGTTCGCATCTGGCCTCCTATCGGGGGCACCCGAACGGCGTGGTGACCACACCGCGCGGCGAGTCAGTGGGGACTCGGGGTCACCCCGCGGTCTGGGGGCCGTTCTCCGAGGACGTCTCGGGCGACTGGGGCCTGCAGGGTCCCAACACCGTGCGGTGACGGACCGCTCGGCGAGGTCTCTTGGGATTTCGAGCGTCACCGCGCGGTCCGTCCTCGCACGGTGCTGGCGCTCCAAGACGGCCACAGGACGGCCACGGGACGGCCCCAAGGGCACCGAGGTCGCCCCACGAAGGCCCAGGGCGAATCCCAGACGAGGGCCCAGGGGGCAAAGTCCGCTGCTCCCTACACGACTTGCTTGCAAAACCTACTTTTTGTTGTTTGGCTGTTGTGTGTCCTATTTTGTTATCTACGTTATTCTATGTGCTTACTGTTTTACTTTGTTGTAAAACTTGTTTTACTGTGTTTACTATGTGCTTTACTGTTTTCTATGTGTTTTACTGTGTTTTCTTGTTTTTACTGTTTTTACTTTGTTGTTTTCTATGTGGTTTACTGTTTTTCTATGTGTTTTTTTCTATGTGCTTACTGTTTTACTTGGTCGTAAAACCTACCGCATGCGCTGCGAGATCCCGAGCCGGTCGGGCGGCGAGGCCTCTGGTTGCCTCCCGCGGCCTCCCGCTGCCCGATGGGCACGAGGCGGCCCAAGCAGGCCCCCGGGGCGCCAAGGGATCGGCCCAGGATCAAGATGGTGAGGTTAGGAGGCAACTACTGTGGGAGGGCACCAACTATACACCAACACCGATCTTGGCCCAGGATCACCCTGGGCCCAGGATCGGTGTGTATGCTCTCCTGCCTTGGGCACGAAGGCATATACACCGATCCTGGGCCCAGGGTGATCCTGGGCCAGGATCGGTGTTGGTGTATAGTTGGTGCCCTCCGAGATCAAGATGGTGAGGTCAGGAGGCAACTACTGTGAGGATTGCGTCGGAAAGGTCAAGGAGGATGAAGCCCCATTTGGGAGCTGTTGCGCCGGAGTGGGCCTCGGACTAGGCGGGATCTTACGCCGGATGAAGCGGGATTCAGCGGGACTAAGCCGGATTGGGCGGGATTGAGCTGGATTGAGCCGGATTTCGGACCAGGGCGAGAACAGAATTTGACCTCCCAGCAGTTGCATCCGAAGTGAGGGCCTGGACCGAGAAGAAGCACGAGCTCGTGCTCATCAGTCGACCCCTGGCTCGGCCCTCGGCGCCCACCCCCCTCCCCGCCCCGCATACCCCCATCTCACTCGCCACCTCCCGAGTGCCACCCTACCGCTCCCCATGCCCCCCCAGCGCCATGGTGATCGGCAGACCCGGGGCAAGCGTGGTCGTCGTGCTCAGGGCGGAGGCGCTCGCAGAGGTCGCCGCGCTCGCGGTCCCCTCGCGGGCGCGCGAGGAACTCTCAGGACGCAGGGCAGGCTGCCCTTGACTCCCACTCGATCGGAACGCAGCCATGGAATGCCTCACGATCTCCGATCTCCAGAAGCTGCGCTGAGCTCGCAGAGGCCGCCGCGATCGCGGGCCCCTCGCTTTGGTTGACCCAAAAGGGGGTCCAGCCGAAAGGGGGCGGTGCAATAGGTTTGGGGCAATTGTATTGCAAATGTACTGCACCAGAGAAATGTATCGCGTGTTATTGCATCCAATGTGTTGCACGCGAAAATCCAGCAATACATTAGCGCCCCAGAATGTAGTGCACGCCCCAACAAATGTATCGCAACCCCACAAATCTATCGCACCAAATCTACTGCACCACCCCCTTGTCCCTGGACCCCCCTTCGGGACAACCCGACAGAAGCCGCGCTGAGCTCGCAGAGGCCGCCGCGACCGCGGGCCCCTCGCAGGTGGGCGAGGCACTCTCGCTCGAGCGGAACGCGGCCGCGGAGCGTCTCGAGAGGCGTTCGGGCTGCGCACAGACAACCCCCCCCCCCGTGAGCATCGTGCAACCGATCCCCATCCCCAGCGGCGTGGGCTGGGCCCCTCTGGCCGATGTACACCCCTGGATGGGGATGTAGGCTGCTCTCTTCGGGCTTCGAGGGGCATGTCCCCAACTGGGGTGGTGGGACGGCGGGGATGGGGATGGGGATGGGGATGGGGATCGGTGCAACGATACCGAGGAGAGGCGTTCGGGCTGCGCACGGACAGCCCCCCCAGGCAGCCCCGGCTGGCCTCAGAAGGCTCCCGAGCTGCCCCAGCTGGCCTCAACAGGCCCCCATGGGTAGCCCAGGACGGCCTCAGCGGCTGCCCGTGCGCAGCCCGAGCCCTTACCGGGAGCGTCTCGCGATCTCGGACCTTCAGAGGCTGCTCTGAAGAGCCGCTCGCCCAGAGAAGCGCGAGATGGTCGAACGACTCCCCGCGAATCCCAGAGAAGCTTCGGTGCTTCAACGATAACTGCTCGCCGTCGCAGCCTGCTTGCCCGACCGGTGCACGGTTTCCACCGGGGCCGTAGGCGACCCGAGGAGGGAGGAGGAGGAGGAGGAGGAGGAGGAGGAGGAGGAGGAGAAGGAGGAGGAGGAGAGGGAGAAGGAAGAGGAGGAGGAGGAGGAGGAGGAGGTGGAGGAGTAGGAGGGGCAGGGGGACGGGTCGCCTAAGCCCTTCGGAGAAGCCCTCCACCGACCGGCCCCTTCACGCCCAGCGCCCGCATGCATCGCCCCTCCCCCTCTCACTCGTAAAAACATTCGTCGCACGCTCCCAAGGGCATGATCCCTCGTGTATCCACAACATGCTACCGCGCTCCCGAGACGACGATACCATTGCTGTGTGGAAAAGGTGGTCCGCACTTGAGAGCTTCCAAGATGGCCGGGGCAGGCAACCAAGGCCGCCACGATGATCCAAGATGCCTCCAGGAGAGCCCAAGATGGCCCAAATACGCCGCAAGAGGCCCTCGACACAGCCCTCGAGGGCCAGAAGAGGACCCAAGATGGTCTCAAGACGGCCCAAGGATCCCCAAGACGGCCCCCGAGGGCCACAAGAGGACCCCTAGAAGGGTCAAACGAGGCCAACATCACTGCTGTCCCTAACGTTTCTGAATGAGTTGGGCGTCTTCACCTTTTCGCGCTTCCTTCAGCTCCAGACGGCCCTAGAAGCCTCCTAAAATGGCCCGAAGGCGGCCCAAGAGAGCACCAAACTGGCCCAATGGTTATCCAAGACGCCCTCAGCACAGCCCAAGAGGGCCCCGAGACGGCCCAGGACGGGTCCGAGAGAGCCCCAAGCTGGCCCAAGAGCCGAGATGGAAATTTCGGCTTCTGATGCTATGGACCGAGATGAATGATTTTGCAGAACGTCGGTTGAAAATCTGTCAAAAACTGAAATTGCAATCTGTTGAAAATGATTTGCGCGGCGCGGACAGGAGATGCCGCGCGCGGGGCAAGAGGGTCCCCCGAGGTACCCGAGACGGCCTCAGAGAGGCCTTTCGATGGCCCGAGATGGCCCAAAGATGGCCCCACACCGGCCGCAAGAGACCCCCCAGACGCCCAAGAGGGCCCCAGGATGGCCCCAAGAGGCCCATTGACCCCCAATACTGCCCCACAGGAGCCCAAGCAAGGACGGAAGAAAAAGAAGAAGACAAATACGATAGGAGAACCTCCGACACGACGCGGATGAGCGTGTCACATGCTACCGCTCTCCCACCAAGCCTGGGTACACAAGGTGTGACGCGTTACGGCCTCCCGTGACCCTCGAACAGTCGAGACCCAGAATGCTGGGCTGGCACAGCGGCGGGATTTGTCGCAGGCAGCTGGTTCACCTCCTCATCCCCTCTAGTCTTCCTCATGCTTTCTCCAACTATCCGATGCTCTTCCAAACCCTCCTGCTTTGTCGAAACTGCCAGCTGGGTTGAGCTAGTCTCACCGAGTCGCCTCGTCGGTTTTGGAGTCATCATATGTTCGCGTAGCCTAGCAAAGCTTTGTTTGAACCCGATGGATAAAATAGACCAGCTGCAGCAATCTCGGTTGCCCACCTGTCGTGTACACTCAGTTGTCCCGACTGACTCGCCTGCTGGATGCACCACGGTGGACCGACCACCAAGAGTCCGCCTCAGCAGCGAAGGTCTGCAAAGAAAGCACATTCACTGGACCAACACAAAGTTGCAGCAGCCATGCAAGGAACCTATATCGCCGGACCCCAGCACGAGTAGCAGGTAGCAGGTGGCAGCACAACCACTGATAGCATGAAGAGAAATGACATCTCTCGGACGGGCTCCTGAGCCCCCAAAACAGCGAGACCCGAGATGGTCACAAAAGAGAACGGATGGCAAGCCCCAGAGCTGGGAACGGTCGGGGACAGCTGGGGACAGGGCCTGGGAGAGAAGCTGGGGGCAACAGGGGTCGACACCGGGGCCAGGGAGTGGGGGACAGTCGAGGGCAGGGACTGGCGACAACCGCGGAATGCACCAGGGCGGGGGACAGCCAGGGACAGGGCCAGCGAAGGAAGCTTAGACAACGGAGGGAAGCACCAGGGTCGAGGGCAGCGAGGAGCAGGGCCGACGAAAAAACGTGAGCGGCAGCGGAGGGCGGCCAGGGACAGGCGGGATCACCTCCACTCCCATACAGCAGGAGTTCGACCACAAGAGACCTTCCACGAGAAACTCAAACCTGAGACCCCAGGGCGTCCATTGGTTTCTGGTGTGGGAACGTCACGCTTTCCACGGACAAAACCTGCGAAACCCACGAAACCCAGGGCCCCCTGGAGACAAGCAGGGTGTTTCTTGGCATGGGCGCCCGCTGCATCTGCAATACCCAGAAACTGAGAACACTGAGAGAATCGTCAGGAAACCTCGTTATCAGAGATCGGCTGTCCTTTCGGAAAAAATGCCTGCACGTCCAACCCATGGGCTCCCAGTCCAAGCTCACCTCCCCGACTCGAGCGCTCGAGAAGTAGACTGCGACACCGAGTGAAGAACTCGAGGACTTTCGTAGCATTCTCCCCACGTTCCTTCTCTGGCAGCACATGGGAGCCACGCATACCACCTTCATGGTTCTTACGACTCAATACTGATCGACGCACATCGACGCCAATCGACGCTAGAATCCGCGCTTTCTCGTCGATGACCAGACGCTAGTCGACGCTGATGCATCCTAAAAACGCAATTGCAAGGGTACTTAAGGCTCCCATGATTTGCTACCGAACGCTCATGCTGCTCCTCCGCCTCCTCAGCTCATGGGAGGCACCACGGGAGGCACCACGGGGCTCGATGCCACTGCTGACCTCGATGGGCCGGCTGGCCAGCGGGAGGCCCAGACATCGGAGGCTGACAGGATGTGCAGGGGCAGCCCGGGAAGAGCGGTGGGAGTCCCCTCGAAAGGGACGGGCCCGGGCGGAGTAAACAGTCCTCCTCCCATGCGCGAGCCCCTCCCTGCGCTGTGCAAGGAGGGCAGGGGGGCGTAGGAGCTTAGTGGGCCCTGGAAACGACAGGGCCGTTAATTTACCGCTTCCGTTTTGCCGTTTTTGTTGCCGGTTCCGACGCCGTTTTTTTACCAGGTCCGTCGCCGTTTTTTGACCGTTTCCGGCTCCAGTTCCAATCCTGGAGCCGTTTTTTTATAGTTTCCAGTCGCCGTTTTTTTGCCGTTTCCATTTTCAAGGGACATTTTTGGGGAAACGGTGAAAAAACGGCCCTGCCGTTTCCGGGGCCCACAAAGCGTGGGAGAGGGGAAGGAGGGGCAGGGGTGGTGAGGCGGTGGAGGCTGGAAGGCGTTGGGTGGCGGCGGAGAGCGCCGGCTGCCGGAAGCGTCAAAGGGTGCCGAGCGCCGGCGGAGGCTGCAGGCAGGCGCCGAGGTGCGGAGCGGAGGGGCGGAGAGCCGGCTGCCGGATGCCGGGAGGGGCGGGTGGGCGGAGGGGCGGAGGGGCAGCGCTGCCAGGATCGGGTCGGGCCTGGCCCCCTGCAGGGGGATTCTTTGGACGAAAAACAAAAAAAAAACATACTCAGAAAACATACTCCCAAAGAGATGCTCAAGAGTGGTCCAAAAAAGACGTCCCTGGACTGTTGTTCTGCTATGCTTGAATATGCCCCCTGCAGAGGGACAGGCCCGACTTCATGCAGGGAGGGAGGGCGAGGAGGGAGGCGGGGGGGGGCAGCGGGGCAGCGGGGCAGAGGGGCGGAGGGGGCGGAGGGGCGGAGGGGAGGGAGCACACGGGGGGCGGAGCGGCGTCCGGGGCTCTGCTTCGGGGCCCGCGGGCCGGGCGAGGCTGGAGGCGCGCAAAGCCCGGCTGCTGCGGCGACGGCGGCATCGGGGGGATCCTCGCGAGATGAGGCAGTGCTTGTGTGGCGGCTGGGGTGCGAGGTCGAAGACGCGCAAAGCCCGGCTGCTGCGGCGACGGCGGCATCGGGGCGATCCTCGCGAGATGAGGCAGTGCTTGTGTGGCGGCTGGGGTGCGAGGTCGAAGACGCGCAAACCCGGCTGCTGCGGCGACGGCGGCATCGGGGCGATTCTCGTGAGATGAAGCAGTGCTTGTGTGGCGGCGGGATCCATTACGTCGACTCCCTGGGCTGGGGTTTCCGCATCCTTGCCTGACATTAGAACGCTTCTCTTGTTTCCGCATCCTGGGCTGGGGGGTCCATATCCTTGCCTGACGTTAGAACGCTTCTCTTGTTTACGCTTTGCATCAGACTGTATGATGTTCCTGTTCATTGCGCCGTTGAGCATGTGTTGTCCGCTTTGGATTGCCTCGCAGTCGCACCACGTGCATGAGAACAAGTTGCACGACAGAGTAGTGCGCAAGCTTGGAATGCGCGTTCCCTAGCCCCTGCCTCTCCGTCCTCCTGTCCCCCCCCAGCTGGGGCATGCCAGCCCGCTCTCGTACCTTACGGTC
>CAUYUJ010022709.1:36328-61328 GCA_963575745.1 Prorocentrum cordatum
AGGAGGAGGAGGAGGAGGAGGAGGAGGAGGAGGAGGAGGAGGAGGAAGAAGAGGAAGAGGAGGGAGGAGAAAGAGGAAGGGAAACGGGAGAGGAGGGGAGGCAGGTTACCAGCGGGTCAGCTGGGCAGAAGGCAAACGGGGGGGGAGAGGAGCAGAGATGACCGAAGGGGTGGAAGGGAAGGGGCCCCTGAAGGGCGGAGTGGCGGACGGGCAGGGTGGCGGAGGGCAAAGGGGGCAGGAAAGAGGAGGGGTTGGGAGGGGGGGTACGGTAGGAGCTCGCCCACGAGAAACCTTCCACAACAAACCCGACCCTGAGATCCCACGGCGTCCATTGATTTTGGGTGTGGAAGCGCCGCACTCCCCATGGCAAAACCATCGAAAACCAAGAAACCCACGGCACCCTGGAGGCAAGCAGGGTGTTTTTTGGCATGAGTTTCTGCTGTAGAAGGGGGCAGATAGCGGGAAAAAGGCGAACTGGGTAGGGAAGGGCCTCGTGCCCCAGGAGACAAAGAAGGCAGCGGACGAACTCCGGACGTTTCGGGCACAGAGGTCGGCTCCACGCGAACTAGATATCAACAGTGAACTGTTCATCCCCCCCTTCCCCCTCCTCCTCTTCTTGACCCTCCTCTTCCTACTTCTCTCCCACCTCATTTGTTATCATCTATACGAGACCAACCATGCATCAACAACGCAACCCAAACATACATCAACAACGCAAAAGATACATTGGCTGGGCCCAGAATGGCTGCACAGGCCCCTGGCGCAACAGCCTCTCAACGAAGCATCAGAGGATCCTACTGTGTCCGAACGTTTCGGGCGTCACCCTGCACCGACGGGACAACCACGGGACACCCACGGGCAACAACGCGACAAACAAGGCATAACCACGTCACAACCACGGGAAAAATACAGGACAACCGCGGGACGACTGCGGGACAACCGGGGCACAACCAAATGTCACGGGATGACCACGGCACAACCACGGGACGACCACAGAACAACGGTTGGACAACCCACGACAACGGCGGGAGAACACCAGAACGTTCACGGGACAACCGCGGCACAACCAAAGGACAAGCACGGGAAAACAACGGGACAACAACTGGCAAATCACAGGATAATCATCGTGACAACCAGGGGACAATCACGGCACAACCATGGAACAATCACAGGACAACCGCGGGACAACTACGGGGCAATCGCAGGACTACCCCGCGCACACTTTTTTTGCGTCGGCGGCTAAGCAGAGCAACTAAGGTGGCGGGGACCTACCTAAACGGGGGCGCCGTCGCAGCGAATTGCGTGAGCATGCAGGAGGCGGGGAAAGGCAGAGGAAACGGCCGAAAGAGGGGGCGGAGGGGGGGCAAGGCCGCTCAGGGGGACGGATCAAGCCCCGAGCGCGCGACGCGGCCAGCCCCGCCAGCGGGCCCGCCGCGGCCGCTGCACCAGGGGGCCAGCGGCGGCGGGGTGCAGCGCGGGGGCTGGGACCATCCCAGTGGGGCAAGGGCGCAAAGCCGTCAGCGTGGAGCCAACGTCAGATGGCCGCACGTTCCTCAGAGCGGGAGCAGGCGCGGTGTCCAGCAAAAGCAGGGGCGCAGGCGGCGGGCGGCAAGACCAAGCCCGGGGTGCCAGCGGAGGGAGGGAAAGCAGGCGGGAGGGGCAAAAGTGAACAGGGGGAAGACGCCCCGCCCGCGATACTCACAGGCGGGGCGGCAGGGCGGCAGCGGCGGCGCCGCGCGCCGTCAAACGCGGGGGGCAGCGCGAGGGCAGGCACCCTGCTGGCGCCTGGCGGGGGCACCAAGAGGGCCCCCAGAGCCGGGGAGGACCCGTGGGCGAGGCAGCTGCGCCAGTCGGCAGCGGCGTCGGGGGCGCTGCCGCACGGGGCACGAGGGGGGGAGAGGTAGCACCGAACAGGTGCAAATCAGAAGAATCAGGGCGCAGGGCCCCTCTGCCAGGGTAGACAGGGCGGGCCCGCTGGAGGGAGGGCGGGGGGGGAGAGCTGCCGCTGGAAAGGACGGCAAGGACCCCCCCGCCCGGGCAAAACTGCGGCGGGCGAAAAGCGCCCCCAGCCCGCCGGGAACAGCGGGGGGCGGGAGGGGGCGCCGAAAGGGGGAGCAATGCCCAGCAGGGTGCTGGGCCGCGGGGGCGGCGGGCGGCAACACCAGGCCCGGGCCCCCTCGCGGAGGCCGCGGGCAGCCAGGCGCCGAGGCGGCGCGCGGAGGAAAGGGGGCGACCCCGACTGCCGGGGTGGACGGGGGGCCACGGGGCAGGCCAAGGCCGCCGCAAGTCGCTAGAGAGGGCAGCAAGCCAACGTTGCCGGGCAAACTTTGGCTGAAGACGGCGGCGCCCGCAGCCCAGGTGGACAGGGTGGGCTCGGGCGGGGCGCCTAGCGGGATGGCGCGGGGCTAGGTTGGCGGAGGAAGCAGCGGAGGAAAGCGGCGTCGCGCGGCCCGGGAAAGCGGGCGCCGCCGCCGCGCCAAGCACAATATCTCCAGGCCGCACATGGTTCACCACCAGCTTGCTGCATCCTCTTGACCCGCCGCCCGTTCGCTGCATCCTCTTGACCTGGGCCGCGAGGGCCCCTTCGAGATGAGGAGGGCGGGCAGGGCGCGTGCGGGGACATTTTCAGGGTCGATGGGGCCGGCGTCGGAGTCGTCGTCGGCATCAGCGCCGGCGCGGGCGTCGCCGTCGTCGTCGTCGTCGCTGGCGTCGGCGTCGGCGTCGGCATCGGAATCGCCGTCGGCGTCGCGGCGGGCGTCGGCGTCGTCTGGGGCCGGGGCCGCCCGGGCATAATTTTCCGGCCGCGGCGACGAGGGGCGTCCTGGGAGCGCGCCGGCGACGGGCCCGGCGCCGGCGGCGTCGCCGCCGGGGCCGTCGCTGGCGTCGGCGCCAGCGTCGGGGACGGCGTCGGCGTCGAACGGAGGGCGCCCGTCAGCCTGGCGGGCCCCCCCCCCTCCTCTCTCGGCGCGGGGTCGCACCTAACTGGCGCACGTCGCACCCCCCCCCCCCCGCTGGCAGCGGGGCCCACAAGCCGGGGAGGGGGGATCCGCGTCGCACGGAGGTGGCCATCCTTGGAAACCTCCCCCACCGCCCCCCTCGCCCGCCCCGATCCTTGGGGCGCGCCGAACTGGTGCACGCACAGGATAGCGAGTCCGCGCCCCCCTCCTGCAGGCCGCGGAGCCCGCCAGGCGGGAGGCCCCGCGCCGCGCGGAGGGGGGGTCGCACCGAACTGGCGCGCGCCCAATCGCCCGGGCCCGCGGCCTCCCCGCAGGCAGCGGAGCCCCCGTGGCGGGGGGGCCCGCGTCGCACGGAGGGCGCCCATCAGCCTGGCTCCTCTCGGCGCGGGGTCGCACCGAACTGGCGCGGGATCGGCCCCTCCCTGCAGCCAGCGGGGCCCCCAAGGGCGGGGGCTCTGCGCCTCGCGGAGGGCGTCCATCAACCTGGGGGGATCGTCTCACCCCCCCCTCTCCCCCTCCCCCCCGGCTGCGGGATCGCACCGAACTGGCGCGCGCTCGGCCCTTTGGGTCTGCGGCCATTCCCGCAGACAGCGGGGCCAGGGTGGCGGAGGGCCCCGCGTCGCGCGAAGGGCGCCCGTCAGCCTGGCGGAGCCCTCTCCCCCTCTCTCCTGGATGCGGGGTCGCACCGAACAGGCGCGTGCCCGGCCACCTGGGCCCGCGCTCCCCCCGTAGACATCGGGGCCTACAGACTGGGAGGCCATGCCTCAGCCCAGCCCCGAGCCACTGCGTGAATGCGAGGACGCGGGACAGATGTTGGGATCAGGCCCCGAGCGCGCCGCCGCGCTTGCGCCCCCCGCCCGCCAGGAAAGGGGGCCCACTCCCTGAGAGACGGTGCAAGACCATCTCCCGGCGCAGGGGGGGCGGGCCCCACGTCGTTAGGGCGCAAGACCCCCACACCCTGGGGGACGGCGCAAGACCACCTCCCGGCGCAATAGAGCGACCAGAAGGCGACGACGCCCCAGCGGACAGACCACCCGAGCACATTCCCCACCGGAGCTGTTTTTCTTCTGTCTACTGCATTTATACTGGGCCATCATAGCCCTCTGCGCGCGCTTTGGCAGCGCCTCCCCGCCCGCCCTCCCCCCCGCCCATTCCACCCCCCTGTCAGTCGGCGCTCTGCTCCGCGGAGGTCGGGAGACCACAACTGCGCGGCGCCCCAGGGAGGCACCTTAGGATCGAGGCCCAGACCAAGGCGCCTCACCTCGCCTGCCGGCCCCCGGCGATCAAGCGGGACCCAGCCTCGCGCTGCCCGTTGCGCGGGGGCAGATGCCAGGAATCCAACCGCCCCCGCACATACATGGCAGCGAGCCGCGCCCGCCCGGCCAACTCAAAGTAGTCCGGGCCAACGTATAGCTGCGAGGAGCCCATGAAGGGTCGCACCTGGGACGCGGCCCACAAAGCGCACCCCCACCGCACCAAGCTCAAGTCATCGCGAGGCCACGGGAGAAGTCCGGGCCGGGGGGGCCCGAACGATCCCCCATCTTTGGGCTGGCCGCCCCCGGGCGCCATCGCAGTTCTGCGCGCGCACTCGACCGAACGCCCCACCGGGCACCCGGAGAGCGCTGCCCCTCGGCTCAACCGGGAGGTTTGGGCACTTCGGGCCTATTTCGGCGCCGTACCGCCCAGTCTCTTACCCCGAGACGCATTATTCTGCTCCCGTCCGACTCGGCGGTCTATGGACGTGCCAGCGCGGTTGGCGGCCACACCCGAAACCGCGGCCCCGGGAGCAGGGCGTAGGCCGGTGAGAACTACGGGCGCGCCCCCCGACGCCATAGCTTCCGAGGATCCGAAACGCTGTCTGGAGCAACCCAGACACGGGACCCGAGACCCTGCATGCACCAACCCAGCACGCATGCCACGCCGCGCAAACACGCAAGCACACACACACACACACACACACACACACACATACACGCCAGGCAAATGCAACACTCAAACGCTCGCACGCGCGCGCAAAGACACTCTACCCGTCTGTTGCAAATATTCGTAGTTCCGCCGTGCCAAGTGAGTGTTCGCAACGTTCGCCGCCAGCTTGGACTGCCTTTCCGTGGTGCCACTGGACGTCCGCACCTCCCAGAGAGAGCTGACCCCCGCGGCAGCAGTGCTGGCAGACAGGTTTGGGGACAGCTCGCAGGGCGCGCAGTACGCCGCGACGTGTGCCCCGCACGCGACGGGAACCTCAGCACTCGCGCCAGCCGCGGCAGCGGCGGAGGCCACCGCAACCGCGACCGCGCCAGCCGCCGCGGCTGGGACAGCCGACGCGGCGGCGGCCTCCGCCCGCCGAGCGGGCGGCCGCCCGCGCGACGGAAGCCGCAGCACCCGCCGAGCAGCCGCCCGCCGCGGCGGCGGCGGCGGTCAACGGCGGCCGCGGCGGGCAGCAGCACGCGTGGCCGACGCGCGGCGCGCGGCCGCCGCGCCGCAGACGCGGCCCAGACCGCCAGGGCCGCCGGCGGGGGCCGCAGCGGCGGCAGCAGTGCACGCGGCCGCTGCGGGACCCGCAGGGCCAGCCTCGGCAGGGCCAGCCGGGCCGGCCGGCAGCGCCAGCCCCGGGGGCGGCGCGGCGCGCAAGGCGGCCGCGCGCCGCTGGCGGCGGCGGCGGGCCGACCGCGACACCGCCGCGCCGCCAGCCGCGGCGACCGCGACGGCGCCGGCCAGCGGGCGTCGCCGCCACGCACCCAGCATGGCACCAGGAGGGGGGGGAGGCTGGGACCGGGCCCCCCTTCCCAGGCCCCCCCGCAGGCAAGCGAGCCGGAGGTAGGGGCCGCCCCCAGCTCGGCGAGCGGCTGGCTCGGCACTTGAGCCAGGGCGGCCTTGAGCCGGAGGGCTACGGAGCCCCGCGCACACAGGAGACAACAGCGGGACAACCGCGGGACGAGGGACAGCCCCGAGGGGCTGGGACGCTGCCCGCGTTGGCTTTGCCTCGGCGTGGCCAGGGCAGGAACTCGCGCCACTCCGCCTCGCTCGCACGCGCGTCACGCACGACACGGACCAAAACCGAAAATGCCTTCCCGGCTGTGGGGCTCCGCTTCACTTCGGTCTCACGCCCCGACCAATGAGCGTCTGGACTGTCGGATGTCCGAGCGCTTGCATGCATCGCCAAAACGCTCCGCCACCGCCGATGCTGAGGCGCGGACGGGAAGGCGCTGGTGGTCGGCGTGATCATCATTCTGGAGGGGCGGCCGAAGCGGGAGCGAAAGATCAGATCGAGATGCGACACGACACGACCAGCAAGGACACGAACAGACATGATCCCAGGTGGACATGTCTTCCCACAAGCAAGCAGTGAACGTAGGGCTGCGCAGCTGCCGACAGGACAACGGGGGGGAGCACGAGGGTGCCCGCGGGGGGGGGGGGGGGGACAGGCACTTACGAACTCCCCATCCTACAGTCGGACTTAACTGGAGAGGACAGGACAGAACACGCGAGAGGGCACAAGACCCTTCCGAGGGCCACACTGCCACAGGAATGCAAGAGGCATGAGTCGCGAGACACAGGACACGAGAGCGCCCTCGATTTGGCAGGATCGACCTGCTAATCCGGGCCGCCTGCAGCTCGCAGAACAGATCCAACGAGATCCAACGAGAGCATCTTCATCGGGGCTCGGGTCCCTACCAGTTCACCCCCCCTGCTCGCTTCCTCTGCTGAAGGGGCCCCAGGACACACAAATAAATACACACAAATAAAAGGATCCCCCATACTTTCCCATATTTTCTGGGTTTCTGTCTTCCCCCCCACTTCCTATATTTTCCCATATTTTCCTGGGGAATCGATGATTTTTTCCCTCTTGAAACATATCCAGTTCACCCCCCGCTGCTCACTTCCTTTCTGTGGCGGCCCCAGGGCCGACGCACGCCCCAGGGGCGAAAAGCAGAGCAGCTCGGGAGCCCCCCCCCCCCCGTCTGAGGACGCGCCGGGAGGAAAACAGAGAACCGTCGGTCGGCGATCCCTGAAACAGGGCTGAACCTCGTTTTTCGTTTTCGTTTTGCTTTCGTTTTCGTTTTCGAGACAGGGCTGAACCTGAACGGATTTGTTGTTTTCGTTGTGCTTTTTCGTTTTCCCTCGTTCTGTATCGCATCCGCCCTTGCCGCAAAGCGAACTCGGAACGAGAACGGCCCACGGAATCGCCAAAACACCGTCCAGTTCCACACCTGAAAAAAACAGTCGGGCGGTAATCCCTGAAATTCTGGGCGTCGAAGCCAGAATCAGAAATCGGGTGGCGAAATAAAAAACTCTCGGCAACGAACCCAGAAGCCAGGAGGGCCAACCAGCGAAAAGCGCGAAGGTGAACGAGGAAGCCCCTCTCGACATCGGACCACGCGAACGAGAACAAGGCAGAGGCGGAGCAAAATCCTTCCTCCCCCCCGCCCACCCCCCACGCCCACGCCCTCAAAATCCTCCATCCCCTCCTCTCCTCCTCCTCCACCACCCTTTCCCTCCTCTTCCCCATCCTCATCCTCTTCTTCCGCCCCCTCCTCCTCCTCCTCCTCTTCAAGCCCTTTCCCTATCAACCACTCTTCTCAATCGCGCCACCAGACGTGTCCGTAGGCCACGCTGGACGCTTCGCTTGAAATTCTTCTCAAGCTTACGACCACGCAGCTTGAAATGTTGATCAGCGAGGACAACAAGCAGTGCGGCATTGCGCTCTGGATGCGTCCTGTGTTTTACTTCGACTCGGCCATGCCCTAAGAGCTGTCTTGCCTCGACAATGGTAGCTTGCCATAGAACCTAATGCACGTGTTGCGTGCTGGCACTTCCATTGTATATACATCTGTTGTATCGGGCTGTACAACTGCGCACTACCCAAGTAGAGATAGGGATCCTACAACATGGGGATGCGCATGATATGTTTGTACATGTGTGTGCATGTACCTGCCCATGGCTGTACATGCATGCGTATGTATGTATGGTGTGTGATGTTCCACGTGTGGCGCGATCTACGTGGTACCGTCTTTGTGTTGCAAGCTATGCGGTGCATCCTCTGTGGTGGAATCGGTGTACGAAATCAGCGGTATGTCATCCAAACTGTGTGGTGTAAGATCCGTGGTGCGATATACCGATATAAATATTGTACAAGCACGTGCCGCATGTGTGTGCGTCGCAGGCTGTGTGTAACGATCCAGACGGCGCAAGGGTTGCACATCTATGCACAAGTCTTATGTGCACATACAGTCACCGCATACACACACACACACACACACACACACACACACACACACACACAGAAAAGTGAGTGCGGATCGCAAGACAGGTGGTGCAAGCTGCGAGGTGCGAGCTATGCCGTGCAAGCTGCGCGGTGCGATATACCGCGGACCTCGCAGGGGCGCACCCCGGCGCCGGCCGGGCGAAACCTCGGCGCACCCATCCAGCGCACGGGGCACCCACGAGGCGCCCCCCGGGCGCCCCCCGGGCCGACACCTCGGCGGATCCGGCCAACGCAAATGGCGGATGGCAGGGAAGAAACCTCCTCCTCCTCCTCATCCTCCTCCTCCTCCTCCTCCTCCTCCTCCTCCTCCTCGTCCTCCTCTTCCTTCTCCCTCTGCTCCTCCCCCTCCTCCTCCTTCTCCTCCGGCGGACCCGGCCGGCGCACGGGCGCCCACAAGGCGCCCGCGGGCGCCCACCGTGCGGAGCCTCGGCGGACTCGGCCAGCGCAAAAGATTCATGAAGGGGCCCCGGGACACGCAAATAAATACACATAGATAGAAAGGTTCTCCATAGTTTGCTACATGTGTTGGGTTTTTGTCTTCCCCCCCACTTCCCATATATTTGCATTTTTCCCCGGGAGTCGACGATTAATTGTGTCTGTGTGTTTCTTTCCCTCCTGAATTCACCCCGTTTGTTCTTGTTCGATGGCCCCTCATATGGCCCGAAGAAGGCGCACAGCGAAAGGTTTCCGACAGCTCACAAAGATATCCCACTGAGGACTCCGAGAGCCAAGATGGCCTACGGGATGGCTCCACGAGACCTCCAACAACCGCCAGGGCAAAGATTAGCCACTCCATGTATGTCCAAAATTCCCACCTCCAGCTCCCGCCTCTTCCTCCTCCTCCTCCTCCTCCTCCACCTCCTCCTCCTCCTCCACCTCTTCCTCCTGTTCCTCCCCCTCCTCCTCTCTTTCCAACCCTTATCCTTACAAACAGACCCTTATGTTTTTCTTCGTGCGCCCATAAGCTGAATTGGGCGCTTCCCTTGAAATATTCATTACACTTCGTTACCAACAGAACGAATTACGGAAGGTCCTCGAAGAGCCTTATCGGCGGTACGATATCGGTAGCAGTGGATAAATGAGGTGACGGCGATGCGCCTTTCATGGGTGGCAGTGCAGGGGGGGGGCCTGCACGCAAAGCACTTGCCACTCCCACGAACTTAAATGCCCCAGGGATCTTGTGAGCGTTATGCTGAAATTGCCGAGCGCCTGAGCCCAACTGGCCACAGACATCGGACAAGGAAATGGAACACACTCGTCGAAGTGCGTCATATCCAGGGTGCCAGAGTCGCCCGCCTCCTGGCCACCCTCGCGCGGCAGCCATTCCAGACTCACCGCCACCTTGGGCGGGCCCCGTTCCTCCACGAGCTCGGCGAGGAGGACCGCGAACGGCCGCGCGTCTGGCTTGGCCCTGTATTCTGCATAGGCGCCCCCCAGGTTGTCCGTCGGCCCCGCCACCTCGAGGTCTGCCCTCATGCGGAACTCCCCCAGCTTCGAGAACGGCTTCACGCCGAAGAACGCGCCGAGGAGCTCCAGCGCCGAGACCCCACTCGGGTCGTCTATCTTGCCCACGCCGAAGGAACCCCTCTTTCTCAACTGCCCGCGCGCGCGGACGAGCCCATCGCGCGCCGCCCACCAGCGGCGCACCCCAACCGCCAGCCCACAGGAGCGGCATCTCCCAGACGAGGGCCACTGCGGCGGGAAACAATCGCTCCAATCCCGCTGCTCTGTCGCCCTCGCGGAAAGCGCCACAGCCGAAAACCCCCGCCAGAAAGCCGCCCCCCAAACTGCACTCGCCCCCAAGAGACCCGCGCGAGTGGCGCAGTCAGCGCGAAGGCTGACCCCGCCCACAAGGTGGAAACCGACGCCGCCCACCTCAAGGCCGCCCCGCGCCGTGAAGCCGGAAAGACGCCGAGCCTGAGCGACGTCGCACAGCGGGCGCATGACTCGATGCATCGTGAGCACGCGCTGCCCGACTCGATCGCCCCCGGGTCGCCGGCGCCCGCGCGCTGCCCCACGGGCTAGCCGTTGCCCCCCGGTCGCGGGCAAGCCGCTGCCCCATTCTGGGTCGCTGGGTCTGCCACAGAATTGCCCACGCTGTCGCCGTGGACCTCGCCGTCGAACGCGCCGGCAAGCAGGCCCTGCCCGCCCTCGCGGGCCACCGAGAGCCGCCGCGCCGCACGCGCGGCTCGGGGGGCAAGGGGGGGGGGGAGGAGGGGGAGCGCGCCAGCGGCGGGCGGCGCCCCTGCCCCGAGGGGCCCCGCGAAGCCCCGCCGCCGCTCGCGCCCGCGCCCACCTCCCTGAAGGGAGGGCCCTCGACTGACCTTTGCCAGCACCGCCATAGTCGAGGGACGCCCCCGCGTTCGCGACGAACTGATGGGCCACTGGCCGAGCAGAGAGACTGGCGTTCAAGTCCAGGCCCGCCACGCGCTCCGCCGCCCGCCGCGCCGCGCCGGGCCCGGTCGGTCGGGCGCCGTCGGCCCCGCGGACCGGCAACCCCGGCGCGCGCGCTGCCGACGAGGTGCGCGGTCGCCCCAGGCCCTGGGACGCAGCGCGCCGCCCCCACCGCACACGCGCGCGCCCCCTCTGTGCCAACGCGCGCGCGCGGCACGACGCCGCCGCTTGCCCACTCCGGGCCCCAGAGAGGTCGCGCCAGCAAGACCCCCCCCGAGGCTCATCGGCCGTCGCGACCGATCTATCCGCGAGCCACCCGGCGGCCGATCGCGATCGCCTGGGCCAGGAGGGCGGGGTCGCGCTGGGGCTCGGGGCGGGTTGGGCGATCGCCTGATTCGGCCATGTCTCCGCCGATCGCATACTTGGTTACGCATGTCCTTCCTTTCCATCCCCGCCTTCCCCCCAGCCCTGCTTCCAACCTGCGTTCACCCCGACCAAGAGGACACCCCTTGCCCCGCTGCTCCGGCAGCCAGCCGCCCGTCTGGCATGTCCAGCGATGCCCCGCCCCTCCCCGCCAAGTGCCGCCCCGCCGCAGTCGGGGGCCCTGGTCGGCGAGCGGCCCCTGCCCCGCTGCTTTCGCAGCTGGGCGCCCCCGCCCGGCCAGCGGAGCGGCCAAGCCCCCATCCCCACTCAGCTGCGACGCGTGCGCCAGCCGGGCCCGCGGCACGCCCCTTCCCGCCACTCGCCGCCCCGCCGCCACCCGGGCGCCCCCAGCGATGGCCGGCGGCCCTTCGCCGCGCGCGCCACTTCAGCAGCCGGCGCTTCGCGGCTGACTGAGGAGCCCCCGGCCGCATGGCAGCTCTGCCTTGCAGCCCCTGGCAGCATTGCAGCTCTGCTCTGCGGCCATCGGCAGCTTTGCAGCCCGCAGACCTGCGGCTCTGCCCGCAGCAACTCCTCATGGCAGCATAACAGAACTTGGCCGCAGCGCGCCGGTCTCCGGCCCAGCCCCGCGGTCGCCCAGGCGCCACGCACACCGCCGGCGCCGCACCTTCGCAACAAAGCCCATCGCCCACGGCATCGCGATGATGGCGGGGGCGACGCCCGCATCCGCGGGCTCGCCCGCCGCTGCCCCCCCCCCTCCTCCGCCGCCTCCTCCGCCTCCTCCTCCCCCTCCCCCCCCCTCCTCGCCCCGGACTGGCCCGACTTCGTCTGTTGCGCTTCCTGCGCTGGCAGCCTGTCTCTGCCCCCGGGCGCGGCCGCCGCGCCGCTCCGCAACCACTGCGGGGCCCCCTCGAGCACGAGCTGGCCGCGCTGACCACTCCTGAGGAAAGTCTTCGCGCAGCGACCGCCCCCCCCGCCCCCAGCCGCCTTCCGCGGCCACCCTCCGCCCCCCCTCTCGCAGCCATCCAAATAAGTCGCCCACGCCCCGCCAATCTGAGCACGCGCGCGGGCCGCCTCCGCCGCGCCGGGGAATAGCAAGCACACACACACACACTCTCCCTCTCTCTCCCTCTCTCTCTCTCTCTCTCTCTCTCTCTCTCTCTCTCTCTCTCTCTCTCTTCTACCCTTCCTCTCTCTCTCTCTCTCTCTCTCTCTCTCTCTCTCTCTCCTCTCTCTCTCTCTCTCTCTCTCTCTCCTCTCTCTCTCTCTCTTCTCTCTCTCTCTCTCTCTCTCTCTCTCTCTCTCTCTCTCTCTCTCTCTCTCTCTCTCTCTCGCTATCTCTCTCTCTCTCTCTATATATATATATATATACTATATACCTGTTATCTCTCTCTCTCTCTCTCTCTCTCTCCTCTCTCTCTCTCTCTTCTCTTACTTATATATATATATATTTGTTGTTTCTCTCTCTCTCTCTCTCTCTCTCTCTCTCTCTCTCTCTCTCTCTCTCTCTCTCTCTCTCTCTCTCTCTTTCTCTCTCTCTCTTCTATCTATAATATCTCTCTCCCTCTCTCTACATATGTGTATATATACACACACGTGTGTATATATATACTCGAGATGTCTCTCGATTTATCTATATATGTATATTTGCTTATCTCTCTCTCTATTTCTCTATATATCTCTAAATATGTATATATACACACATCTATGTATATGTATCATGGCATGTCAAATCATAACATATCATATCATAACAAATCATACCGTATCATGACATATCACATGTACTGTTTCATATATATATATATCTCCCTCTCTCTCTCTCTCTCTCTCTCCTCTCTCTCTCCCCCTCTTCCCTTTCTCGCTCTCTCTTTATATCTCTCTCTCTCTCTGCCCCACGGCGGCCATTCTCCGCTGCCGCGGGGCACCTCCGCGCGAGACTCGCCCTCGCCGTCGCTCGGCCCCCCCGCGCCAGGGGGGGCAAGCGCGCCCCGTCGGCCGGCCACCGCCCCGAGGTTCATCACGGCGCCCTCCCGCACTGCCCGTTCGGAGCGGCCGAGGAGCGCCTGCAATCGCTTCGCATCTGCCCCCCGCCCTTCGCCCGACCCGCGAGGCGGCGCCCCCTTCGCGCCGAGGCGCGCGGCTGCACCCACCTGAACAAACGCGCACACAGACTCGGGCTCGCCTGCCAAAGGCGACCGACGCTGGCCGAAAATGGCAGCAGCGGACCACCTCACCGACCTCGGCCGTCGCTTCCGCCCCTGCCCCTCGCCCGCCCCCCGGCCAACAAGCCCCCTCAGCGGCGCCTCCGTCGCGCCGAGGCCCTCGGCCGCCGCCGCCTGCCCGAGCGCCCCCCGAACGCGGGCCCGCCTGCCAAAGGCGCCCGACACGGACCGAGAAGGCGGTAGCAATGGATCACCTTGCTGGCCTCCGCCGAGCGGGCTGCTATCCGCGGGGGGGTGCCCCCCCTCTGTTCTACGCGTCGTTTTCCGAGCGACCCCAGGCGAAGTTCCCCCCCACACGCTGGGCGGCGAGTCGCTCGACAAGCCCACCGATGCCAGGCCCCGCAGCGGGGGCGGGCGTCGAGGTCGAGGGCGTTGTCTTCTCCTCGGGGAATGCTGCCGTCTGCTGGCGGCGCGAAGTCCCCGCCAGTCGCAAGTGCTCGTCGGTGCCCTCATCTAATGGCTCGCAGCTCGCCGCGACCGCCCTGCGTGCTGCGCCGGGCTCGGCCTCTGGCCGTCTGTGACCAAGCTGACGGGGGAGGGGGCCGCTGCTGCGCCCCGCCGGTGCCGGCGCTCGACGGAGGCGGCAAATTGCAGTGCTCAGGCGGGACGCGCGGGCCCCAGAGCTTCCCCCCCCGCCCGCGGGCGACGGGGAGGCCACCTCCCCAACGGCGCTTGACCGACGGCTGCGCGACAAGGCGGCCCGCCCGGGCTGCATGCTGCCCCGGGCGCCACGCTGCCCTGGCCACCGCTGCGCGGGCCCACCGGCCCCGCCCTGCACGCGGCGCCCGCGGGGCCAGCAACTGACCCTCAGAGCCGCGCCCCCTGCGGGACTGAGCTATGATTCACGATGCCGTCGGCATCGCCGGCGCGCCCTTGTCCTCGGAGGTCAGCCCGCCCTCGCCCCAGGGGCCTCTTCTCGCCAGATGCCGCACCGCTGGGCCGCTTTATCAGCAGCTCCTCGCGCAACGCACGGAGCTGCCACGCACCTCCGGTGCGATTGGGCGCCCGAGCCGCTCCACGTAGCACCTCGCAACCTCGGCGAACACCCAGCAGACGTCCGCACCCAACCTCACTCTCGCCGACCTGGTCTTCGAAGTCCCTGATCATTCGCAGCTCGCGCCCATCAGGCCCCGGCCGAGCGTGACTGGGGCCTGCCTGCGAGTGCACTCTGCCGCGCGGCACCAGACTGTCCTCCTCGCGAGCGCGAGCACTCTCCAACACTGTCCGCATCGCCACGGCTGCCGCCCCCCCCTCCGACGGCGGCGCCACCGGCGGCCCCGCGCACGGGGGCGCCGCGATCTCCAGCCGCTGCGGGCCGGGCGGCTGCTCTGGGGAGGCGAAGGAGGCGCGGGCTGAAAGTCCAATATGGTTATCGCCTGCCGCCCCGGCCGCGCCGCCGTCCTCCTCGCCATCCGGCGCGGAATTCGTCTTGTTCTCGCTCTCGTCCGCCATCAACTGCGCCCCCATCGCGCCCGTGTCTCGGGCGCGGCGGGCAGCCCCCCTGGTCCGAATCGAGCATGTTATAATCAGCGGACGAGCGCGAGTTCGGCAGCTGCCCCGCGATCGGATGCCCCACGGGCCCCGCGGCCGCCCGCCCTCGCTCGCGCGCGGGCGGGGCCCCCACCCCGAAAGATTCGACGGAACCCCGCGGCCGCCCCCCATGTGATAGGCGAAGAACGGCATAAACACACACACACACACACACACACACACACACACACACACACACACACTTCCTCGCCGTCGGGGACGACTGCCCCAGAGTGGCCGGGAAGTCCCCACCCCCGCGGCGACACGCCAGGGCACGCACTTCCCAAACGCGCTGGGAGAGGCGCCCCTGGCGACGGACAATTTAATCTTCTACCGTTCGCCCGCTAAGAAATCGCCGACACGTCACCGTCGCTGCCGGACCTCGCCCCTCCGGCAACCTGGGAGGGGCCTGATCCCGGGCTACACGGCACCGAAATCGGCAGCACCTGCGCGCCCGATCCTACGCCGCCCCCGCACGCGTCGCCTCCATCTGCAGGGGCTGCTCCTCTCTTGCGAGCGCGTCAGGGGCGGGCCTGGCGCTCTCCCCGGCGGGCCCGCGCGCTTCTATCCTTGATCTCTCCCAAGCGGTGGCCCGGGACTGCCGGGCACCTGCGCGCGAAAGCCAGCCCGAGGGCCTCCCCAATGACCCCTGCGGACCTGCCCAAACTGTCTTCGACCACCTCGAAGCCGGAGGTCTCCCCGGCGTTCTCCTGCCACCCTTCCACAGGCGACCCGGGCGCCCCCGCCCTCGCCCCCCTTGCCAGCGCGCCGGCGGACCGGCCCGCGCGCGCGGGCGCGCGGGCTGCGCCGAACACAACTGCCCCCCCGTCGAGCGCACCCCCCCGCCCTCGGCGGGCGCGCGAATGGGCGGGCACCTTCGCTGCGGGAAGGCGCCCACCGGTCGACGGGGCCCAGGCCTGCCCGAGCAGCCATGGGCTGCGAAACACGCGCCGATCCCGCTGCCCCGACCGAGCTACGATGAGACAGACAGGAAGGAAGCTCGGCCCCAAAGCCCTGCCTGCCCCCCATGGGACCCCTCCCTTCCGCGAGGGCGCATCCCACCCCCCTGCTCAGCGCCCCCCCGCCCGCGGCGGGAGGGGGGGGCGCGCGCGCGGGCGGGCGCCTTCACGATCGAACGAAGCCCCGCGCCGCGGACGCACGCACTCACGCTGCGCCGCCCGCGTCGCGCGAGCGGCCAGCAGGCGCCGCGGCGCGCCGCTGCCTCGACATTGCCCGCCGCCCCCCCCGGGAGCACGGCAGCCGCTCTCTTCGCTGCCGTCTGGGGAGCCGCTGCTGACGCTACCCGAACGCCTCGTCGAGCCCCGCAGACCCCCCGATCAAAGCTTGGCGTTTTGTGTTCAATCAGGCCCGATGTGGCAAACCGCTGACGACCGCGCGACCCCCCCCCCAGTCTCGCGAGCTGCCCCATCCTCTCGCCCGTCTCGGGTCTGAGAATTGCCCGGAATGTCCAAGATCCGCCGGCCCCCTTGTGGGGCCACCAGGCTGTAGGCCCGCGATTCGCAGTTTCCTGTACCAGTCGCAGGTTGTAGTTTCCAGTGTTACAGTCCTGCTTCTTGCTGGTTACTGTATCTAGTTGACTTATTGCTGGTTACTGCAACTAGTTGATTGACCGCGCGAGGAGGGGGGGAGGCCCAAACCAAATTTTTAGCACCCCCTGGGCGCGTTGTCTGAATTGCTGGGGGGGCTCGAAATCGACACCCCCCACGCAGACCTGCGGGGTCAGGGTCCAAAAACACATAGGATTTGCCACATTTCTGAAATTCGGCGCCACCCCTCACGCAGATCCGCGGGGTCAGGGTCCAAAAACACATGGGATGTGCAACATTTCTAAAATTCGGTGCCACCCCTCACGCAGATCCGCGGGGTCAGGGTCAAAAAACATATGGGATTTGCCACATTTCTGAAATTCGGCGCAACCCCTCACGCAGATCCGCGGGGTCAGGGTCCAAAAACACATGGGATTCGCCACATTTCTGAAATTCTGTGCCACCCCTCATGCAGATCCGCGGGGTCAGGGTCCAAAAACACTAGGGATTTGCCACATTTCTGAAATTCGGCGCCACCCCTTACGCAGATCCGCGGGGTCAGGGTCCAAAAACACAAGGGATTTGCCACATTTCTGAATTTCGGTGCCACCCTTCACGCACATCCATCGCAAGGCGTGGCAACCCAAACTGCGAGAACTCCCTCGGCCCTTTAATCGCAAGGCGTGGTAACCAAGCCCGTAAACCATACACGTCTTACCAATCGCCAGGTATGGTAACCCCTCTTGTGATCAGTTGGTTTTGCTGATTGCGAATCGGCTTCGCATGAAGTTTCGATACTGCTTCACGACAGCGCCAAGACCTCATGACTTAGCTCTTCCATGGCCCATGCTCCGAGAAGAGGGGGCCGGCGGCAGGGGGCGAAGCCCTTACGGATATTAAAGAGCAGGAGCTGACGGTGGGTCACCCTGCCCCGATCTGCATCGCTGAGACTGGAACAGTTCTCGAGCGGGCTGAAAGCGCAGTAGTTGCCTGCGAACCTGCCCTGGGAGAAGCGCGAGTCCTCTCAGCAGCAGCGGACCTGCAAATCCCCAAGCATGTCCGCGGCGATCCTCTCCTCCGGGAACGCGGGCGCGTGCTCGGCGAACTTCTCGCAGGCACCCTCGCTGCCAGAATCGGCGGCGCCCACGACCACGCCGAGCTCACTCTCCAACCGCCCGCCCAAAACATTCCCTTCACTTCATGGCGCCGATCATGGCGGACACCAACTCGGCCGCCCGCAGAACTGCCGGGGCGCCTTCCTGCTCCGGGGCGCCGAGGCTAAAGTGTATCATCTCCGCCCGGCCCTCCGGGCTGCACACCTGGGCCTGCTTGATCTGCTTCCCCCCCGCCGCTGGCCAGCTCCACGCCGCCCTTCTCGATGATGGAGCGCGACGAGAAGATGGCGACGCGGCGCCCCCATGCGTCGGCGCCCTTCTCCGACCACCTGCGGCCGCCAATTTTTGTTCGCGCCCCACAATGGCCTCAGGCGGCGCCCCCCCCCCGCTCGCCCAGCTGCGCCGGCACCACATAGCGCGCCCACTCATTCGGTTTGCAGGGGTCTATCTTCCAGCGCGGGTGCACATAGATGATGTGGTCATTCCCGCCGTGGGCTATCGCAAACTCCGCCGCGTCTCCCAAACGCTCGCCCTTCAGGATGACCACAATGACCATTTCCAGGTTGACGTGCGGGGCTGAACGGGCCTTGATTTTCACGAGCTCCACTCCCATGGCGAGATCGATGGACTTGATCTGCTGCGCTGGCGATTCCTTCTTCTGTTTGCTCCTCGGGTTGAGCCATCCTGACTTCCAGCAGTAGGTCCCCAGCCTCAAAGCTTCGCGTCACTGTGTTGTTTGCTCCCGTGGCGCCCGAAACACAAGTAGTGGCGCAGGCGCCAGGAACCCGGGATTATGGTAATGAGCGTCCGCGAACTCGCCACCCATGGCCTTAGCGACGTACACGCTCTGAAAGAGCGGCGTGCGACCATCCTCGTAGGCCAGAACGAAAAATGAAACCAAAACGTACTCGTCCTCGCAACACTGACACATGACGGGGGCTAGTCGCGACAGCGTGGCCGCCCACCATCCCGGCCGTGCCGCGGGCCTCCCTGACCAGCCCCCCTGACCGCAGGCGTCGCCTCCGCATTGGCTCGGAGGGCACCAACTATACACCAACACCGATCCTGGCCAGGATCACCCTGGGCCCAGGATCGGTGTATACGCCCTCCTGCCATGGGCAGGATGCATATACACCGATCCTGGGCCCAGGATCGGCCTGGGCTGGATCGGTGTATAGTTGGTGCCCTCCGATTGGCCGCCGCCTCTGTGGCCACGTGCCCCCCTCGCACCTCTTGCCGGCCCTCGGCGCTCCTCCCCGAGCCCAGCGAGGAAGGAGGCCCTGTCCGCCCGGCCGTCCTGTCGCACGGAGCCCTGCCCCGTCGCTCTCGCCGTTCTCCACCACCGGCCCTCCGCCCCGGCTCCGCCTGCCCTCCGCCTGCGCGCCGGCACGGCAGGCGCCGCGGCGCGGCGCGGCCGAGCTGTGCGGGGCGGCGTCGGAGGCGCAGGCCCAAGGGCCGGCCTCCGCGCCCAACCGTGATCCTGGAACGCCCGAGCGCCCGCGTCCGAGTGGCCGGAGCCACCGGACAAGAAAGGAGGGTACACCTTCGCCTTGGCACACGGGGGCTGACACGGCTGCCACAGCGCCGCGCACACTCGTCTCAGGACAGATCCAACAATTACACGGATGGAGGCCAATACGTGTTCGAAATGTGGTTCTGGCCTCGGTTCCGCGCACGGTCGTTACAAAAGTCGTCCCTGGTTAATGATACACTGAAGCTGGTACCATTTTCAGCATGCGACTCTCGCCTTAGTGCCGCGCACATTCGTTATAGAAGTTCTGGTCAACTGCAAGGCCGGAGGTCCGCATGTTTCCAGGAACGGACTCTCGCTTGAGACGTCCTCAGACCTCTACGACCCGGACGTCCAGAATTTGTGCGACACAGATATACGGACAGCGGGCGGATCCTTGACAACATGGGGCTCCCGCGCGAACTCTCGCAAACTGTACGATCACAGCCTTGACCGTACGTCTTGCCCACGCGGATGGGGAGCAGATCCTGTTTCGAAACGGGGCCATCGCTGAACAAGGCTAATGAAAGGGGCCCAGGGACACGCAAATAAATTCGCACAATTCCCAGGATTCCCCATATTTCCCCACATGTTCTGGACTTTCTCCCTCCCCTGCCACGTCCCTCACTTTCCCACTTATTTTCCTCTGAGTCGACAATTGATTGCGTCTGTGCTTTTTCCCCTGCAGAGCTGCTTTGAAGTAGGTCGGGCGTGTCCTCCTACAGGCGGATTGTGGACGAATACGAAAAAATGCCTTTAAAGAATGCCCCAAAGCGGTCAAAAAAAATACTCGAAAAATCGTTCCCTGACTATTTTTGTTTGCCTGTGTTTGAATATTCCTCCTGTAGGGGGACAGGCCCGACCTACGCTTTGAACTTCGTTATCCTACAGATCTCTGCAATTTCAATCGGTCAGAGGGGCGACGAACCACGAGCCACCGCGTCCTACAGTTGGTTCGGCCACGAACCAGTCCCACTTTTAGTGCCAAGACCTACATCGCCGTCACCTACATGTGGCAGCGCGCACAAGGGGATGGGCGGAGGGGGGAGGGCTGCTTAGAAGCACCCCTACTTCTTAGACGGCGCCGGGCTTACATCTACAGATCAGGCCCGCGCCTCCTAGAAGCAGGGGTGCTTCTGAGAAGCCCTCCCCCTCCCCCCAACCCCCTTCTGCGCGTGGCCCATGCACTGCCGTCAGCGCGTCTACGGCCTACATCTCCGCATCTCTCCCTCTCGGTCAGAAGGGCGAGAGCGGTGGATGTCCTCTGCGCAGCAGGATCCTCGCCTGAGGGTGCCTGGCCCACCGGGGCGCTCGGCCCTCCGAGGGGGCGCGTCCCCCTGCAGCGGAAGGAGGCGCCCCTGTAGGGGCGCACGTCGGGGGGGGGGACAGAGGTGGGGCTGTGGCAGAGGTGGGGCTGGAGGGAAAAAATCGCTCCGCACGGCCCCTGGAAGAAGGAGCCGCGGTGCCTGCATCGCCGTTGCCCACGATGCCGTCAGCGCGTCTGCGGCCTACATTGCAGCGGGACATCGTCGCCCGAAGGACAGAAGGCCCATCGGGGCGCACAGGCAAGTGGCCCTTGTTCAACGCCCCGACGGTGCATCTCCGCTTTGAACTTCGTTATCCTATATGTATTTCTTTTCTGCGAGCGCTCGCGGGATCAATCAGAAAGCGCTCGTGCGAACTGCTGAAAGGCATGTACGGTACTGCTCTTACCATTACCAACGATAACTTCGTCATCCTATATCTCTCCGCACTTCTCCCGGTCGGAAGGGCGCGCGGCGGAGACCCTCTGCGCAACCGGGGGATCCTCGCCACGAGCGCAGGGCCCACCAGGCGCCTCGGCGCTCCCGAGGGGCAAGCGACCCCCGCAGCGGAAGGAGGAACTCCTGCAGGGGGGCGCGCGGCAGGTCTTTCAATTGCCGCCAGCCAGAGTCGGCAGACAGACTCGCAGTTGCACGTGCACAGAACAAAATGAACTAAATTCTCAACGCAAACGCACTCAGGCGCCGCAGTCCGAACCAAAGTGATGAGGCCGCCGTTGGTGGGCTTACGTGGATCGTCGAGAATCGTCCCATGTCCGTGCCGTCATCTACTTCCCCACTACTCCCGTCTCCTCTGCACCCCCCCCAAACAAAGAACTGCCCCTCTGCAGTGCCCGCTTCCCTCGACGGCCCGGCCTCGGCTCACGCGCCCACCAGCCTGGGCATCTGCGCGGTCTCCCGCGGGCCTGGGCGAGAGACCCTCGCGCCTGGCTGGTCCTCCTCGGCCAGCCCTCAAACGACTTTTGATCCAGAAGGGAGGGCACAAAGAAAGGTTGAGCACACAAGCGCTCGCGTTCACACACGGACACACAAGCATCAGAACATAGGCACGCAGGCTCACGACACTGACACCCATACGAGATCACGGGAGCACGAAACCAGGCGCGCGCGCGTACCCCGCAGATGCGAAGGCAACAAGTACACACATGTGTGCACGCATACACACATGCAAACTTTAGCCACCAACGGTGCTTGCATTGAATCCTAGTGCTATGCAAAAAACATGTCAGCCGACACCACCAGCTGCCGCACCATCATTTATGCTGTGCCTTTTCCCGTGTAGCCCTTGCCCAGTCTCGCTCGCAAGCGATGTCTCGAGCGCCAGTTTCATGATCCTGCTCTAGTGAGCGTTTTTGTTGCTCGGCTTTTCGACACTGGGCGGAAAGTTGGGGAGGGGGGGGGCTCTGGCTCCGGACCTCTGCTCAGCGCGACTGCTTGCAGCAGTGCGCCCAATGGGGAGAGGGACCCCACCTGCTTGAAACAGGCGCCAAGAACAGCCAAGATCTACTCCATGGGGGGGGGGGAGGGGGGGGGGGGGGGGGGCGAGGGCCGGCGCCGACCGGCAGAACAACGGACAAAGAAACGCCGACTCACGTGACGCTGCGCTGTGTTCTCCCTTCTCTTCCTCGCCGCGGGCGTCCGCGCCGCACTGGAGCCGCCGCCGCCAGGGGCGCGCGGCCCAGTGATAGATAGGCCGGGGCCTGGGCCCGACGGCACCGAGTGCGCGCCCGCGAGGGCCGCGGCATGTGGCTGCCCGTGCCGGGCGCGCACTCGGTGCGCGCGCCGGGCACGCCAGACACCAGGGGAGGGAGAGGAGGGAGGGGACGGAGCGAGGGGAGGGAGGAGGGAGGAGGAGGAGGGAGAGGAGGGGGAGGGAGGAGGAGGAGGGAGGGAGAGGAGGGGAGGGAGGAGAGGAGGGAGAGGAGGGAGGAGGAGGAGGGAGGGAGGAGAAGAGGGCCGGGGACAGGAGGACGGGACCACAGCAATCGCCCTCGGAGCGCACCGAGGCAGGAGGGCGCCCCCTCAGTTGCACACGAGAGGGGCCTCGGGACACACCAACAAATACACACACACACACACAAACACACCAATACCAGGACTCCACATACTTTCCCTTACTTTTTGGATGTTCGTCTTCCCCCCCCCCTTCCCATATTTTCCTTTATCTTCCTGGGGGTCGACGGTTACTTGTGTCTGGGTGTTTTTTCCCCTCCTGACACATCTCTGCATGCACTTCCTGGGGGCGCCGGGATGATCCGTCCCCCCCGGATGGCCCTGGTAGACCCTCCCTCCACTCCTGCGCGGCGCCCACGAGCCCCACGCGGTGCCTGCACCTGCTTGCCCCTGACGAGCCTCGCTCGGATGCAGCCGCTGGCGCAATCAGACGACACGTTGTTTTAGGTATTGGAACTGCGAGCCCTGAACTGACGAGTCACAACCGGGTTAGAAAGCTACTCACGGAAGCTTCTGGTCGTCCCCCTGGCCCTCAATGGCGCGCCATTACGCACGCAAAGCGGACATCATGCATCTCCCCCACATGGCGCTGTTGGGCGTTGGTGGTCGCTATTTGAGCTCTGTTCGGCGCTACTGGGCGCTATTCGGCGATATCTGGCGCTGTTGAACGCTGTTGGACGCTGTTCACCGATACAAATTCAATCCAAGACGAGCGGAACCTTCCGTGAATTGCCATCTAAGCAGGGTTGTTCGAGCTATCTCCCTGAAACACGCGTAACACGGCACGGTTGTTCGCTAAACATACGTTCGCATGATCTCCTGCAATTCAGCGGCAACTAACACTGGCGACACTCAGCGGTCCGCTCGAAAAAACACAATCGAATGCATCTCAAAATGTTGGCACCATGTTGCCATGACTTTGTGGGGCGCTACATTGCTATCATAATGGGGCACCACATTGATATTGCACAGGAAAAAATCCCATCGCAACTTTGGAAAAGAAAAAGGGCGAGGCATGCGGGAGACAGCACAAACACCTGACGTGATCCAATTCGGTCCTGGGAGTGAGCAGGCAGCCCTGCCAGAAGAACGCCCTCACGTTTTCCTCCCGAACGAGACGAAGCCACAAGCGGGGCGGAGAGAGAGAGAGAGAAGAGAGATCGAGGAAGAGGCTTCAGAACAAGGTAAGCAAGGCTTGAACCACTGGTATCTAATAAAATAACATAACGCCCAAAGCTTTTCAACGCCGGACACAGGTGTCCTGAGAGAGAGGACGGGGGCAAGATGCGCACACATCTAAGATATCGGCATGCCTTCCAACGGGATGTCCAGGCAGTTCCATGGAAATTTCCCACACCACAAGGGGCACAACCACGACATCTCCAACGGCGAGCCATATTGATAGAGTCACCACACCCCGACGGGCCAGCTACAGCCTCATACACGGAGGGGCCGAAAGGGAAGAGAGAGAAAGAGAAAGAGAGAGAGAGAGAGAGAGAGAAACCCCCCCCCCAAAAAAAAAAAAAACAAATGTTTTTTGCAAACGCGTGGCGAGAGTTCGCAGAAACGCTCAACGCACATGAACATACTGAGGGAGATGCAGTACGCACGAACGCTTCGCCACATAACGCCTTACACGTTTCGGTGGATCTCCATATGGAACCACGAAACGTGTAAGGGGCGTGCCAGATGGACCCGAGTAATCGGCCCCCTGGATGGGGCCACGAAACGTGGGGGGGTTTACCGAGATGGAACCGAGTAACCATGCGGTTGCAGTGGGGCCCTCGGTGGGGCTACCTATGAGGCCACGAAACATGCGAATGGTGTGCCAGACAGTGGGCGTGAGTACTCATGCGGACGCTGCCACTGGTGCCTTCGGTGGAGCTTTCTATGGGGCCACTAAACGAGCGAAGGTGTGCAGAAATAGACCCGAGTAACCTAAGCGTTTCCCAACACGCGTGCCCAGAAGCTCTCCATAAGGTCCTCCGTTCGTTTTTCCCTGCTCCTGTAGGATCTCGTTGAAAGTTGCGCATTCTCCTTTCTGTCAAATTCTACAGATAAGAAGAGTACGCTAACAAAAAACTCAGCCAACGAATAGAATCCATGAACTCATTTTTCTAAGGGTGACGAAGATACTTTCCGCGTTGACCAGGCAGACAAATTCTGGAATATTTCGCTGTGCAACACCGACTCACTTTATTACACAAGTTGTCATGCCAAAAACCATGTTGCAGCCCTTGCTGGGTCATATAATAATGCTTACAAGTCTTAGTGAACTCTCGAGGAAAGGCACGATAATATTTCGCAAGACGCGCCACGTAATAATTTGTTCCACGCAGCGTCGGATATCTGAGCTTCTTCAAAAAACTTGAGCGCAAAGGCCGCTGGACATAAAATTCAGCTCCCCCGCAACGACGCAGAAAAAAATGATTAAAGAAATGAGGGGGGAAAACTGAAACCTGAATAGAAAATTCGAATGGGTTGGAAGGGCCCCATTTATATCCTTATATATATATATATATATATATATATATATATATATATATATATATATATATATATATATACATGCATACATACATACATACACTTATACATACATACATACATACATACATACATACAGGCATACAGACAGACAGACAGACAGACAGGCGGACAAACATGATATGCAGCCTTCTCGGAACGCGGCGGCAAACACTTACATGTGTGCTCAAAGTATTAAGGTATAAAATAATGACAACATGTTGCAAATGAATTGCAAGGGTCGCAAAACTATCATGTTCCGCCTTCCTGGAACGAG
>CAUYUJ010022709.1:66328-119900 GCA_963575745.1 Prorocentrum cordatum
ACCTTCGCGGCCAGGCTGTCCATCGTGATGCCCTCATATACGTTGCCGCGGTACCTCGCCGCGCGCGCGTACGACAGGAAAACCTGAGCATTCTGGCCAGGCATGATAAATTGCGCTAAGGATTCCGCGGTCTCGATGCTGAAGGAAAACACGCGGCATTGAGCCTCTCGAACGAAAAGCAGAAGATATTCGAGTGTGTGCGAGAAGAGCAGAGGCCCCTTCAGAAGCGAAATAGTCTTCAATACGTCAGCAAACTCCGCCACGCATGCGGCGCGGAGCAGTCTGTCCATCTTGTCCCAGCATCTCCAGGCTGGCGTTAAGATGTGGTCCTGGATTTTTCCGAAAGTCCAGCGCCGCTGCTCGGCCGTAGCCAAATCATAGGCGCTGACTGTATTGTTCTTCAAGCCAACGGCCGCCGGGCCCCGCAAAACGACCCTGTCGATGATTTGTGGGAGAGCGGCTGCCGAGTCCAGGAGGGTGTCCAGGTGCTCTTCGAGGAACGCCAGCAAGCGGACGCTCCGCACCGAAAGGAACGATAGCGTCGCGAGCAAAACCCCTCTCTTCACCTGCACCCGGCGGGTTACGTCTGTGATGTTGCTCAGTTTCTCACAACGGTGCCGCCACCACGCTCTTGCCCTGTCGAAAAAAAAAATCGCCCCCAATCCATTTGCACACAGGGTGCAATCGCAGCAAGTGTATCACATCTCCCATGCATAGACCAGTTCGCAGATTTTTCTGATTGATGATGCACGTGTATCGCTCCAGTGATAAGGACACGCCGCTCCGCTGCTCGTAACCAACAATTGTGCGCCCAGCGGCGTTCCGGCATATGCAGTATGGCGCCATGAGCATTACAAGCAAGGATGAAGGATTGTCATATTCAGCGCAGGGCAACCTTCGATAAATGAACCGGAACGATTCCAGAACACCCAATGCATTGTGCAGCACAGAAGGAAAGGTCATGCAACTCAGGTACGCGATCTGGCGGGCGGCCTGGCTATCGCCAGGCGTCGCCCTGCTGGTTTCTCGATCGCACAGTTCCTGCGGGGAATTCTTTGCAGACCCCCCCCGCCGATACGGGCGTCAACGCTCCAGCGAGAATCAGGCACGTCAATAGGCATGCGGATCCTCAACAATATGTCATTGCTTAACCGTTGAGGCTCTGACCAAAATGACACGCTTGAGCCTCAACCGAAATGGTTACGGATGCGTTTCGCCGAATCTGGCCCGAGATTGGGTGGGCCGCCTCAGGGCGAGGCATCTCTGGACTTAGTTGCGAAGATGTTTTAGGCGAAACGGACAACATCACTTCGTGCACGGCATCTCTGAGCCCAAAGTTTGGGAACGTCTCAGGCGAGACTGGGTGGACCATCTCAAGCCGAGGCATCTCCGACCCCAGAGTTGCGAGGATGTCTCAGGCGAAGCTGGTCCGACCATTTCGTGCGCGGCATCTCTGAGCCCAAATTTGAGCGGATGTTTCACGCGAGACTTGGTGGACCACCTCAGGTCCAGGCATCTTTGAACCCAGAGTTGAGAAGATGGTTCCGGCGAGACTGGTTGGAATGCTTCGTGCGCGGCATCTCTGAGCCCAAAGTTCGGAGCATGTCTCAAGCGAGAATGGCCGGGCCACCTCGGGTAAAGTCATCAATTCGACCAGAGTTGCGAGGATGTATCATGCTAAAATGGCTGGGGCGCTTCGCGCGGGGCATCTGTAAGCCCAGAGATGGGGGATGCACCGAGAGCTAAGTGGCAGGATCAACTCAGGGCGAAGCATCTCAGAACACAGGGTTGCGAGGACGTCTCAGGCGAGACTGGCGGGATCGCCTCGTGCGCCGCACCTCCGAAACCAAAGTGAGTAAGATGTGTCCGGCGGACCTGGCCGGAACACCACGGGTAAGGGGATCTCTGAGCCTACGGTCGACATGGCAACAATAAACATGGATCAAGAACACACGCCCCTTCGCCGAAGGCCAAGGGCCCCATGAAGATGCCTGAAAGAAAGACCAGCCCAATGTAGGGGTCCAAATGGCGAAGAACAGAAGAACACCCCTCCGAAATCATGGCGATTCTTTCCCCTCATGCCAGACCACCTCTTGCGCGGCATCTCGGAGCCCAAAATGGCCAGAGCGATTGCTTACGCGCGGCACCGTCGAGGCAACAACCGTCAGCGTCGCCGCCGGCGTCATCTTTGTCGTCGTTGTCGTCGTCGCCGCCGCCGCCGTCTTCGTTGTTGTCCGCATCCTCCTCCTCCTGGTCCTCCTCGTCCTCCTCTTCCGTCCTCGTCCTTCTCCTCCCCCCCCTGCTCCTCTCCCCGCCTGGCACGCCCCCTCCTCCGCCTCGCCGCCTCCTTCTCTTCAGCCTCCTCCTCCTCCTCCGCCTTCTCCTCCTCTTCCTCCTCATCCTGCCTTTCTTTCTGCCGACCGAGCCGGGCTGCCCGGCCAAACCGGGGGCGAAGGACGAAACGAAACGAAGGAGGGAGGAGATGAGGGAGAAGACGAGGGCGCACGGCAAGGAGGCAGGGGCAGCGGCAACGCGGATAGGGGAGGAGACGAGGAGGCAACGAGTACTCAGGCCAACTCCGCTACTGTTCCTCGAGACACGATGTGAACTGTTCTCAGGTCCCATCGATTGTCTTTCCAAGGGCATGAATATTATCATAAAACCCACATCCCGGAGTTCCAGGCGATCCAAGGATTGCTCGCGTGACCTCCACACCCCAAAAACACCATTTCGCCTGAGACACCATCGAACAATCTGGCCCCGAGGGTGATACTCGAGTTTGGCTACCGAGCCCAACCATCCGAAAATTACGCCACACTCGCGCCCCCGAAGCCACGACCCCCCGTAAAGTACGCCATATCCGCGCCCCCGAGGCAACGATCCCTCGTAAATGAGGCCACGTTCGCGTCATCGCCGTTGCCGTCGTCGTCGTTTCGGACCTCGGTCCTTGAAAGAAGCCCCCCGAGGCACCCCAAGAGGCCCAAAAGTGGCCCCACGAGGGCCTCGGTAATCTCAAGAGAGCCCCAAGAAAGCCCCAAGAAGCCCCCAAGAGGGCCCCAGGAGGATCCCAAGAGGCACCCAAGAGGCTCGAAGAAGGCCCCGCGCCGCCGACGAAATTGCGTCCCGTAAGATTATTACTTGCGGGAGACAAATCCTCTATACCTTTTTACACTTTTAACGCACGGGGGACCCTCCCAGACCCCTCCGACAGGGGCCCTCTTGGGGCCCTCGTGGGACCATTGCCGACCGCCGACGGCCCCCTCCGACCCCCTGGAAAATTTCTGGGAGCCAAGAGGATGTATGCGTCAACGCACTTACGATAAGAATGCATATGCACTATTGTAGGGTGCATTAACCGATGGTGAAGAGAATGATGATGATTGGGATGACGTCGCAAGACGTCGGGCACGCACAGCGATGATGATGTTACTTTTGTTGGCATACAACAACAAATGCTTCGATGCTTGCGAACTGCTGCGTACAACTGTATACGCAACAGCGTTGAAACGCTCGGCCTGTCAGCGCCTGCACGAGCCAACAGCGAAGCAGAGAAAGACGGCGATGAAACCAGGAAGTACATCACGCGAATCGTGTCTGAGGCCCGTCTAAGCGCGAAGATCTGCGGCCTTCATCTGTACGCGCACAAGCAGTGCACAAGTCTGGCCGCTCGGCTCCTGCACGAGCCAGCAGCGCGAATGAAGATGGGCAAAAACAGATACGCGGCCAACTGGTAATCATTTGAGAAGCGTTGCCATGGCCTGCCACGGGCCCATTCCTCTTGTCCAGTATTCGCATTGTGCTGATTTGACTGCCACCGTAAAAGGCGCGCGACCCCAGTTTCATACATTGATTGTTGTGGATGCGGGCCTTCAGGAATCTCCAGCAACTATCAATTGTTTGAGTTCCCGACTTGCGCCAAAATCTTTTACCGTCGACGCTATGCTGCACTGTAGCTACGTATTTGGGCATGGTCCAAAAGTAACGCCCAGTCTTCTTGTTGAACACTCTGTTTCTCTTGTGCACGACCTGGTCCCGCACAGTTCCTGGGACATTAGTTTCGCGATGAGCTCTTGCTGAGCCAGCATGTATAACAACACAGCGGTGCTGCAAACGTTTCTTGGCGATGGCTTTCCAGCGATCCTTTGTCATCGGCCCTGGGCCCGGCGACCTCGCCAGGGTGGGCGAGTTCTTCGAGCGAGTGAGCACTCGAGTTCCTGGGTGGCCTCGACGCAGAATACCATTCCAGTTTTCCCGAGCAAGCGCCTTGTCAGACGTGCTGCGTGGAGGGCGGAGTAGCACCTTGCCGAACGAGGCGTCGTCAACTTCGGCGTCGTGCCACTTCTCCGCCAGTGCTCTTTTCTCGCTGCCATGTCATGACCTTCTCCTTTCGCTGCACGGAAAGTTTGCGGGCATTCCGCAGTAGGCCGTGCGTGTGGATTACGGACCTACGCGCACGCCCCGTCAAATGGATGGCGCTAGTCACGGAGTTCGTCGTGGACAGACATAGTAAGTTCATGAGCTGCTGGTGGAGAGGTGCCGAACGTCGCCCATGATGCAGTAGTGGAAGTTGACCCCATGGAAACTTACGATGTTGACACGTATAAGACGAGCAGCGGTGAAATGGCTTGCTCCCGTCAGATCGAAACTGCTTGGCACCAAGAATTCCCTCCTCACACACAGGACAGCGCTCTCCATGCAAGTCTTTTGCGAGACCTAGCTTGAGCATGAAATCCCATATCTCTGCCTCTGTCATGCGGGCCAAGTCAACTAAAGTTATGCTTATTTTGCGATCCCGTGGATCCCCTCTGATTTCTGCTGCCGCGGACTGCGTGTAGGTGGCGCGCTTGGGCACTCTGCCGCGCGCGGGCTTGCGCCGCTGGTTTTTTGGCAAGTCCCAGAGTTTTCATAACGCTGCGGCCATTGCGAACTCTGCCGCGTTTCGGCACAAATTTCCCCATACTTCACACCGCGGGTAGCTGTTCTTAAGCCGAATCGCCGAGAGAACCCACCTCTTCCCACTCCTGGCAGCGATGCCCGAGCAAGCCAGCGGAGATAGGTCTGACGACGACTGCAACATGTTTTCCTGCATCCTCGCTTCCAGGCAGTCGACGTCAGCTGGGGCCGCCAGCGCAGAGCGCGCGCACTGCGCGCTGCAAATAAGCGGAGGCGCCTGCACCAAAAAGCGCCCGCGCCGAAACGGCCTTGGATGCGCCGCCCCTGCTCAACAGTGACCTATGGTACACGCAACGCCGCACACCTATGGCACATCGTCGCAGCGGAGAGCGCAATGGAGAGCGCAGCGAAGTGTTTCAATGAAGTGCTCCGCGCCCCGTTCAGCGGGCATTCTCCCCGCGCAATAATGCATGGCCAAAAAATTACGCCTTCTACCGAGCCACCGAGCCTACGTCAGAGAAGGCGGGCAGGTCGCGCCAACGCACTCCTGCCCCCCAGCATTCGCTCGACGCCCTGCACGCGCGCCGCGAGCCGGCGCAGCACCGGCAACTGATATCTGCGGAGCAGCGGCGTCAACCTTGCACGCGACGCCAGGACTGCTGCATCTGCGAGGCAGGCGATAGCGCGAGAAAATCTCGCGGTCACGCGATGACGCAGACCACCTGGCACCACTCACAACTCTCCGAAGGCGCGCCGTCGGGCAGCAGGTGCCAGGCGGAATGGCCCACGCTGATCTGCTCTCGCAGGCCGTCAATGAAATGCACGCGGCCTTTCTCAACAATGCCGCCGACGGCGTGCCCTGGGTGCTCGGGCGCGGCATCGTAAACGACGACGCAGCGCCCGGTCTGGGAGCCCCTGGCCGACTGGGGTCGCGAGCGGAGAAACGACAAACCAAAGAGGCTGATCATAGCCTCTGCCTCGCCCAGAGTGTAGGGGCCTGGGCGATCGTAGGGCACGGGAACGCCAACGGCGCCGAGGGCATCCAGGAGGCAGCAGACTGGGCATTGCAGCACATTCTCGGGGCGGACCTGCATCGACAGGGCGGAGCCGAGTGGTCTGTCGCACAGGCGGGCCCCCCGCGGGAGGCGGGCGGGCCGCTCGCCCTGGGCCTCGCTCTCGTCCCCGCTTGAGAGAACGTCGATCACGGCGCCACTGGCGCTGGCTGCGGCGGGCGCCGCAGCGGGACTGCCGGTCTTCGGCCTCGCGGCCGCGCCCGGCGCGGACCTGGCGCCGCTGGCGCTGTCCGATGCATGCCCCGCAGCGGCGCTGCCGGGATCCCTCTTCGATCTCGAGCCATCAGGTGCGTCGGCCGGATCCAACTCCACGCGCTCGCGCTTCGCGGGGAGAGGGCATCGGAACGCGCGGCGCGACATACCTGTCGGCGCCAGCGACCCCGCGGCCGGCAGGCGGAAGCGATACTGGCCGCCAGCATCCGGCCGCACGCGCACGCCGCCGGAGTCGGACGCCGGCGTGCCGGCAGTCGCGGGAACGCGGCGAACCCAAGGTGCAGCTGCCGCGGCGATGGCTGACGATAGAAGGTCGGCCGTGCGATTCGCCCACCACGAGGCGATTTCCTCCGAGGTCTTCTGCCGCACAGCCTCCTCAGGTCAGGTCAAGCCGTAGGCTGGGGCAGCCCATGGGCACGTGCACGGGGCATGGACCGGGACCCCGTCTTTGACGGCATCCGTCCTGCAAGCTGCGGAACGAGGCTGTGGATGTGCATGCATAGATCTGCGGTGCTACAACAGGAGGGGGAAAGGACGCACGGGGGGAAGGGAGGGACGCACGACGAGCGGGGACGAGAGGCGAGGCCAGGAGGGAGGGAGGAGGGACGAGCGACAAGGGGGCGACGGAGGAAACGCGGGCGAGACTTCTACGACACTGCGGCCGGCAACACTTTTGGGGGGAGGAAGAAGGAGGGAAGGGCAGTTTCAAGACTCCTTGACGATCTTGCGCCAGTGCTGCTCGTCGATGGCTGCGTCTGTCAATTGCTGGAAGCCGCCCGCGACGCGCAACCCGTCCGGCAGAACGGTCCGGATCCACTCTGTCCGGGGTCTCCCGCGCACCCGAATGTAGCGGTCCGTTGCTGGACGGAGAGATCTGCCCGGGCAGAATGATACGTCTCTCATTGCAGACCCCTCCGGCTGCCGGATGACCTTCCCGAGGAGGCGCAGTTGCCTTCGCCGCAGCTGCGCGGAGGCAGGCTCTGCCCCGGCCTTCTGGAGCACCGAGGCGTTGGAAATCCGAGAAATGTACGCACTGGGAATCTTCATGATAACCCTCAGGCATCTCGCCTGGAAACCGTCCAATCGGCGAAGATCTGCCTTGGTGAAGCACCCTGCGGCCAAACTGTATAACAGCTTCGACTCGATGAGCGCGTGGAAGACGCGCAACCGCCACTGCAAGGATAATGACGAATGTCTCCAAACTTGCCGGACTGCACGGAAGGCCGCGTGTGCCAGCCCGATGCGCCTTGTGAGTTCCCCAGACATTCTGCCGTCTGGCGTCAGACTGGTGCCAAGGTATATAAGCGCATCCTCGGTCTCCAGCGCGCGTCCGGATATGTGAAGAGGTCGGTTTGTGCGGCATTGCAGCAGCTGTAGCTTGTCCAGGTGAAGCTCGAGGCCGTACGCCTGTCCAGCCTGTGCCACAGCCGAGGCGAATTCCTCCACGTGCGCCGCGTTGGAACCGATGAGCAACGTGTCGTCGGCAAAAGCAATGTCCGCGAGATCCCCGCTGCAGTGCGCCATTGCTGCAGAAGGTCCCAGGAGCGCCACTGCGTCTTCCATTAGTGCACTCATGACAACAATGAACAGGAGCGGGCTCAGGGTGCACCCCTGGGAGATCCCAGAATTCTGGCGGCGAGTGGCTGACTGGCGGCCCATGTCGTCGACGAAGAAGTTCCGTCCGATCATGATGCTGCGCAGCAGCTCTCTGTACATCACAGGAATGCCGAAACGTTCCAGGGCCGATATCATGCCGTCTACGCCGACGCTGTCGAAGGCTTTCCTCCAGTCTAACGCAAGCAAGGACACCGCCCCGTTTTTCTGGGCGCAGGCGAGCTCAATGCGCCGCCGTGCTACGTAGATCGCGTCCTCTGTGCTCCTCTTGGCCCGGAAGCCGAACTGGGTCGGCCAGAGACGCTCGTCCAAGTCCGCGTCCAGAAAGCGTTGCTTGATCATGCTCGCGAAGACGCGGTACGCCACAGAGGTGAGGCAGATGGGGCGGTAGTTTTCCATGCAGCCAGGGTCTTTTTTCTTATATATCATGGTCACCCGAGATGTCATCCACTCTGCTGGCACTGCTCCATCGCGAAGGCACTGGTTCATGATGTCTAGAAGAGCACCCAAGTCTGTGCCAGTTGATGTCACCAGCACCTTGAAGGCCTCTATGGGAACGTCTCCGTCGACCACGCTCTTCCCGCTGGCCATCTTGCGGATAGCCTTGCGGAGCTCCGCGGTGGTGAACTGCGACTCGACAACCGGCAATGGCAAATGAGATGGAAGGTCTCTTTCAGGGAGTACTGCTGCTGGCCGGACCCTCCACTGCACTGTCTCCAGAAACTCTGCGAAGGTTTCCGCCCGCTCTTCGGTGCCGACAGTCATGCCGTCCACGGCGTTCAAGCGCGTCTGCAATACCTTTCTGCCTCTGCGCAGCTTCTGGATCGCACAGCCTCCTGCACCTCGCATACGAGATTGTACTCATTTTCGACGTGCAGCGCATAGTCTGGGCGCACGCAGTCCTCATTGGCCCATGCCCTGGTAGAACCCGGCCAGGACGCCCTTGTTGCCAGGCAGCAAGAAGTCGGACGCGACGTCGCCCTGGGTGAACTGAAAGATTTTGGCAGTGTCGTCGGAGCTGGGCCCGCACATACAGAGCGCGCCGGCCGACGACGACCAGCACGAACCGCTTGGCGAGGGCGAGCCTGTGCGATTGGCTCAGGTAGCCGAAGGGCTTCTCGAGCATCTTCATGAAGAGCTGCGGGTCGACGAAGAATCCAGCCGAGGGCGGCGGCTCAGCATCTTCAGACCAACTATCGCTGAGAAGTGCGTGGAACTGTCCCTTTGCCCATTTTGGGGGGTGTATCTCGCGTCAGAATGGCCGGCTGTGTGGATGGTGCCGAAGGCCTTCAGGTCCTCGACATCGATGCGGTCCAGAGACGGATCGTCGAGCAGTATACCCACATAGACAGGAGTCGCCTTGTCACGGAACACATCCATCTGTTTGCCGCGCCGGTAGCCAGGCTTTTTGTCGATGCCATTGCTCCGCGTCACGTATCGACCCCAGGCCACGGCTGCGATCTGGCACAGGGGGGGGCCCCCCACTCCGGGAGCACCAAGGACCATGGTGCCAGAGAGCGGGGCGAAGGCATAGATCAATGGCAGCAGCAGATCCTGGACGACAGGGTGCAGGTCGCACGACGTCATCGGGAAGAAAGTGTCTACATCGGCTGAGGCAGATGCCTTGTCCATGTTCACCAACGCCTTCTCGATCTGGCTAGTCGGCCACGCATAGCAGGCGCTTGACCGGACCTTAGTCTGCAGCAGCACCCACTCCTGAGCTTCGATCGCACTCGAGCCGGCAATATCATGGTAGTGGTCGCGGATGTATGCGAAGCCGTCGCGGATCTCTTCTGGCGTCGGGTCCCACCCCTTCCCTTGCTGATATTCCGGATGCCCCTTGCGAGTCACACTGAAATGGCGAACGTGGAAACCAGGCAGGCGGTCGAGCATCGCGATGAAGTTCTTCCGCTGGCCCCACGTGTTGTTTTCCTCAGCCGCAGGGAACGTCGCCGACTGGCCCATGGTGTACAGGCGCGCGTCTGCACGCTTCAGGTTGCTACCGTGCTTGAAGATGAAATGGCGCAGCACGTTGTACCGCCCCACACCGGCTCGCTGGACGACGAACTGCGCCTTCACACTCGCAGGCGCTCCCTGAGAAATCTTCAGCACGTCCGGCAAGCCCGCCATTGCCTGTGGCCCACCACTCTCGAAGGTAGTCTTGACCTCCTGTTCGTCGATGCTACCCGGCCACGACATCACCACGTCGAGCAGGTTCTGCATGTGGGCGACCTGTTCGACTGGGCGGAAAAGGAAGTCCTCCATCTCGAGCGCGACCGCCACGACAGGGTTCACCATCCTGCCTTGGTTGTCTGGCCGACTGCAGGGGGCATTTTTCGATCGCAGACGTCACCTCTCTCGGATGGTGAGATGGCGAAAGATCGAAGACCGGATCGAGCAGAATTCAAGTTGGCGGCTGAGACTGGAAAGGAAAAATATTGGGAGCATGACCGGGATCACACTCAGTAGCTCTAGGGGCGATCAGCTGCGCGATCTGGCAAGATCCGATCACATTGCGAGCTCAGGCGCAAGCATTGGGCAGCCGTCAGGGTGACGAGGCGAGACTCGCCATCATCCAGACGGCGCAGCTCAGCAAGGCGTTCGTCCGCAGACAAAGGCATGGTGGCCACGTGGATCTCGACTCTGATCGACTGTTCGTTTGAGCAAGCGTGGCGAAGATACGAAGATGAACCGAGTAATGGGAACAAGATGCTAGTCCCCTATCTGCCGGACATGAACTGGAATCGTTTTTCGGGCCATTTTTCCCATCGAACAATGAGCCTTCGGTGATTCATCTCCGGTCGACCAGAGACCGGAAACCGAAAATCCCTCCAGGACTCATCTCCAGTCGACCACAGACCGGAGACCGGAGATTCCTCCAGGACCCATCCCTCCAGGACTCATCTCCGGTCGACCGGAGACCAGAGACCGGAGATCCCTCCAGGACTCATCTTCGGTCGACCGGAGATGAATCCTCAGACGCTCTCCGGTCGACCGGAGACTGGAGACCGGAGATCCCTCCAGGACTCATCTCCGGTCGACCGGAGATGAGTCCTCAGACGATCTCCGGTCTCCGGTCTCCGGTCTCCGGTCGACCGGAGATGAATCCTCAGACGATCTCCGGTCGACCGGAGACCGGAGACCGGAGATCCCTCCAGGACTCATCTCCTGTCGACCGGAGATCAGTCCTCAGACGATCTCCGGTCTCCGGTTTCCGGTCGACCGGAGATGAGTCCTGAAAGGATCTCCGGTCTCCGGTCTCCAGTCGACCGGAGATGAGTCCTGGAGGAATCTCTGGTCTCCGGTCTCCGGTCTCCGGTCGACCGGAGATGATCTCATAGAATGGCGTGAGTTACAGGCTTGTGAGTAGGCGGCCTGACGAAACTGCGATGCTACAACATAGATCGTAAGATATCTGGAGGCGATTGAAGTTCAAAGGTTGGCGATCTCTTCTCGGTATCGCCCGATTGGGTGCCGCCACCCATACATACATACATACATATACACACACACATTAATACATACATACATACATACATACATACATACATACATACATACATACATGCATACGTACGTACGTACGTATGTACGTACGTACGTACGTACGTACATACATACATACATACATACATACATACATACATACATACATACATACATGCATACATACATACATACATACATACATACATACACATTCAACAAAACACAAAAAAAGGATTGTGTCAGGGAGCCGGGGCCAGGCCGGGCAGGGGGGTAATTTTTGATGAAGAAAACACAAAATCGGGACATAACTGTGTCAGCGGACCCGGGCCAGGCTGGGCAGGGCGTTGTTGCTTGATCAAGAGGACACGAGATCGGGACAGAACTTACTCAGGCGATTTGGGCCAGGCCCGACGGCGGGTGTGTTGTTTGTTTAAGAGGACACCTGATCGGGACAGAATTGTGCCAGGGGGCCGGGGTCAGACCTGGGGTGCTAATTGTTTGAAGAACACCAGCTCGGAACAGAATTGTGTTCGGGAGCCGGGGCCAGGCAGGGCAGGGGGGGATTTTATGTGAAAAAGAAGACAGCAGATCTGGACAGAATTGCGCGAGGGGACCGGGGCCGCACCCGCCCGGGCCAGGCCGGGCAGGGGGGTGTTGTTTGATTAACAGGACACCAGATCGGGACAGAACTGTGTCAGGGGACCCCGGCCAGGATGGCCTGGGTGTGTTGTATGTTTAAGAGGACACCAGATCGAGACATAATCCGCCGGCCCCTTTTGTGGGGCCACCAGGCTGTAGGACGAAGCTTCGCAGTTTCCTGTGCCAGTTGCAGCTTCCAGTTTCCACTGTTACAGTTCTGCTTCTTGCTGCTTACTGTCTGCTTCATGCTGCGTACTGTTCCTTGTTGATGGACCGCGCGAGGGGGGGAGGCCCAAAACGAGCATTTTTCCCTCGCCCAAATCGTATGATCTGAATTGCTGGGGTGGGTAAAACTTGACACTCCTCACGCAGATCGGCGGGGTCAGGATCCTAAAACACATGGGATTTGCCACATTTCTCAAAATTCGGTGGCACCATTCACGCAGATCGGCGGGGCCTCGAAGCGTATCCACGCAATCTCACTGATTTCGTCTATCATAAACTGGGAGCCGGCGGTAAACCGTCAACCAGGTTACCGCCGGAAGCCTCGTAGAGCTCTGTTCTCGCACGACGCCGCTCGCAAAACAGGGAGGGAGCTACTCTCAAGCGCAAGCTGAAAAACTTGAGAAACAAAAAAACACGTTTTTCGGTTTTTATGCAAAGTCGGTTCCGCCAAGTGTTTTGATAGTAATACTGCAGCTCACACCTGAGAATTTCACTGGCTGACGCGGCATATCCCACTACAGGTGCGAAAGATGACGGTTCTCAAAACGCATTTCAAAATCTCTGACAATCTCCGAAAAACCGACCCGAGGTTGACACATTGTCCGTCCGGGCGGGGTCGGCCAACTAGCTGCACCCCGCGCCAGAATTCCTCTAGCTCATCGATGCCGAAGAACTCTACGAGGTATAGCGTCTCACACGCTCGGTGGTACCTCGTAGAGCTCCTCGCCATCGATGAGGTAGAAAATTCCGGCGCGGGGTGCAGCTAGAGAGCCAATCTGACCCGGGCGGACAATGTGCGACTGGGAGCCGGCGGTAAACTGTCAACCAGGCTACCGCCGGGGGCCTCGAAGAGCATTTTTCTCGCAAGGCGCTGCTCGGAACACATGGCGGAAGTTTTCTCAAGCGCGAGCTAAAAAACTCGAAACAAAAAAAACCTTTTTTTTCGGTTTTCATCTAAACTCGGTTCCCCCTAATGTTTTGATAGTAATACGCGGCTACGGACCTGAAACTTGCACTGGCAGACGCGGCATAACCCATTACAGGCGCGAAAAATACCGTTCTCGAAACGAATTTCAAAATCTCTCACACTCTTGCAAAAACCAACCCCAGGTCATCACATTGCCCGCCTGGGCCGGGTCCGTCAACTGGCGCCGGCGGTAAACCGTCAACCTGGTTGCGCCTGCAGAGCTCATACTGAGACGCAGAGACCCTCATAGTCTCCTACAGGTGCGAAAAAACCTGGTTTCTTAAAATAAACGGTCGAATATCTTTCAAATCGTAGCAAAACCGACCCAAAGTGGTCACATTGTCCTTTCTGGTCGGGTCGGCCAACTGGGCGCCGGCGGTAAACCGTCAACCTTGGTTACCGCCGGGAGACTCGTAGAGCTTCCTCGCTCATGCAGCTTGAGTTCAATCATGAGAACCCAAAAGAATTAGCAGAGTACGACTAGTTTTCCAGCCCGAGCGCTGATAGCAAACTGATTTCGGGCGTCTAGATATTTTTAACTAGCGCCCCAAATGATTCCCTTCCAATTGCTATGTTAAATAGCTCTGTAGCTCATCTGCAGCACGAGTTAAGTGACGAAAACCAATACCATCTCCAAGAAATTAGCAGAGTACAAATAGTTTTTCAGCCCAAGCGCTAATAGCAGACTGATTTCAGGCGTCTTGGTACTTTAGAATAGCGCATATGATGCGTTCCTTCCGATTGATGCGCCTAAGAGCGCTGGAGCTCATCTCCAGCTCGAGGTAAGTCGAGAAAACCAATTCCATCTCCAAAAAAATAGCAGAGTATAAATAGTGTTTCGGCGTCTGCGCTGATACAGACCGAGTCCTGATCTCTAGTCGCGCCTGAAAATTGCCATATGATTCGACTGCTGAACAGCTATGTAGCTCATCCTCAACGCGAGTCAAGTCAAAACAAAACGTCACCAAATCGAAACAAATTCAGAATACGGATAGCTTTTCAGTCCCAGCGCTGATAGCAACCGAATTCAGGCGTCTAGATACTTAGAACTATCGCGCCTGATGATGCCCTTCCGATTGCTGAGCCGAACAGCTCTGGAGCACATTTGCAGCTCGACTTACGTCAAGAAAACCATCACAATCTCCCCAAAAAATGGGGGGACGAATAGTTGTGTGGCTCCAGTGCTAATAGCACTCCAAGTTCGGGCGTCTAGATACTTGAGACTAGCGCGTCTGATCATTGCCTTCCGATTGCTATGCCGAAGAGCCCTTTAGCTAACCTAAGGCTCGAGTTAAGTCAAGAAATTCATCATCATCTCCCGGGAAAACAATAGAGTGCGAAGAGGTTCGCGGACCTAGCTCGAGTAGCAGACCGAGTTCACACCTCTAGATGCTGGAGACGAACGCGCCTGATGATTCTGAATCGATTCGTGTGAGTACTAGCTCTGTAAGCTGTCCTGCAGCTCGAGTCGAGTACAGAAAACCGACAGCACCTGTCAAGATGACTCGAAACAGCCGATCCCGCCTGGATGCTTTTTGGCAGTAATAGGTACCCGATCGAGCTGAGATTAAGACGGCGAGCGTGAATAAGATCGAATAGCACGGGAAAAGATACTAGAGCTCTAACGAATGGCTGAAGTTTGGGATCATGATTTTCAACCGAGCAAAAGTCAGCAAAAGGTCCGTCGAGATTTTCTTGCCAACTAGCCCTCCAGCGCCCCGGAACTGGCGCCGGCGGTACACCGTCAACCTGGTCTTTTTGGGGTCTTTGCTGGGACCATCTTGGCCACTGAGGCCAGGTCCAACGAAGTCTCAGGCGAAGCGAAGCCTCTAAATTGTCAAGCAAGCAGTCCGCTCATAGAGAAACAGAAACATGCATGACCAACGACGTTCGCACAACCTGTGGGAGAACATCGCAGATGCGCTCCGCCGCTGATAACTTTGTATCAGGGATCAGACCTAGGTCCGCAGGTGCAGTATACAGACAACCCTACAACAGTGAGAACACTGAAGAGGCGACACTAAAACTACGACAAGAGAGCCAGGAGAGCTGGCCAAGAACTGAACATGCACACAATGAATTGTTAGAGCTCAAACAAATGCATATGCCCCATGTCTATGGACCGAAAGGCAACACTACCGAAACACAAGCAATAAACAAAGGCAACGAACAAACTAAAAAAGACTATGCACTGAATAAGGATGCACTGAATGACCACACAAGGCAATCACAATCTGAAAGACTATGCACTGAATAAGGATGCACTGAATGACCACACGAGGCAATCACAATCAACAATAAAAAAGACCACGCGAGGCAATCACAATCAACAATCCAATACAATTCAGCGTACAATACACAGAGGTAATGTATGCAGACAATCATGTTCAAAGCTGCCCTATCGTTTGCCTTTGCCTCTGCCTTTGCGGCTACCTCTAGAGCTCCCACCGTTATCGGGAGAAACTCGAATGCTCTGGGGAGATTCGGGAACCAACTTTTGATGTCCAGTCTTGGCTATCACATCCGAAGCGACACGGACAGACGACGACCCCGACGGAGAGGCGATTCGTCCACGTGGCGACGTAATTGGGGCTCCCACATTTGCTGTAGTCTCCGGGTGTCTGCTGCGAGTCTCCGCGGGTCTGCGCGACTGGCACTCTCGAAGAGTCCGTCTGGAACAAAACTGAAACAATCGACAATGTACCCTGGAGCTTTAAACCTGGCCTCCTCGGCACGGTCCATTTTCCCCGTCACGAAACGGTGAGATTTGAGACAATCCAAAAGTTCTCCCAGAAACGACTGAACATGATCCGTGAGGTTGAACAAAGTATGGAACATCCGTGAGGTCACCGCCGGGAACCTCGTAGAGCTCCTTGCATGCGTAAGAGTGCTCAGAATCGAAGCAGGGAACTTCGCAGAAGATGTTCTTAAAATCTTGATTTTTGCATGTTTGGATGTGAATATGAAGTCGGTTCCCGGAAGTGAACCAATAGTAAAACTCCCTCGGCAAAGCTGAGCTGATCTCAGAACAAACTTTATATGCCAATGCTCAGCATCAAAATCTAATTTCTTACATAAGTTGTTATATATCTTGCAAATCTTAGCAAAACCGACCCAAAAGTGTCACATTGTCCTTTCTGGTCGGGTCGACCAACTAGCTCCACCCCGCGCCGGAATTCCTCTAGCTCATCTATGCCGAAGATCTCTACGAGGTATTCTTAGCGAAAGAAAGCCCGAGTTACCACATTAGAACTAATTCGAATATGTTAACTCGCTCTCGGAGCACTGGGCGCCGGCGGTAAGCCGTCAACCTTGGTTACCGCCGGGGAACTCGTAGAGCTTCCTTGCCATATACAATCTCTAATGAATAAGCAGAGTACAAATAGTTGTTCAGCCCGAGCGCTAATAGCAGACTGATTGCAGCGGTCTAGATACATTCAACTAGCGCCTCTAATGATTTCCTTCCGATTGTTGTGCAGAACAGCCCTGTCGCTCATCTGCAGCGCGAGTTGACCAAGGAAACCAATACCGTCCCCAAGAAATTAGCAGAGTACGAATAGTTGTTCAGCCCGAGCGCTGATAGAAATCTGACTTTAGGGGTCTAGATACTATCAAATAGCGCGCCTCATGATTGTCTTCCGATTGCTGTGCCTAAGAGCTCGGGAGCTCATCTGCAGCTCGAGTTTAGTCAGAAAAACCATTCCATCACCAGGAAAAAAGCAGAATATGAATAGTCGTTCGCCTTCTGTGCTGAGAACAGACCAAATCCAAGCGTCTAGATACTTCAGACTAGCTCGTCTGATGATTTCCTCCCGATGTCTGTGCCAAATAGCTCTGAAGCCTGGATACAGCTCGACTTCAGTCAAGGATCTCACCATCGTCTCGAAAAAAATCGGTATAATACGAATAGCTTCGCAGACCTAGCTCGAGTAGCAGACCGAGTTCGGACCTCTAGATGCTTCAGACGAACGCGCCTGATGATTCTGAATCGAGTACGTGTGCGCATCAGCTCTGTAGCTCTCCTACAGCTCGAATTCAGCACAGAAAACCGACAACAGCTGTCAAGAAAATTCGTACAATACGAATACTTTTACGGACCTAGCTCGAGAAGTAGACCGAGTTCAGACCTCCAGATGCTTCAGACGAACGCGCATGATGATTATGAATCGATTCCGTGGGCGTACAAGCTATGTACCTCTCCTAGAGTTCGAGTTAAGTACAGAATTATCCTGGCGAAGGACCCAACCATATGCAGTTGTGAATGCCGCAATTGTGAATGCCATCTTCGCCTGCGCTCCCTATGTGGCCACGGCTTCCCGCCGGAGCCCGACATGCTCAGGGACACGTTCGTGGCCGTCTTCGCGGGCGCCGACGACGACAAGGACGGCGTCCCTCTCACCGAGGAGCAGAAGCAGGAGAAGGCCTTGAGAGCCATGAAGGAGGAGTTGGCGTTGCACGTCGACAAGGCGGAGTACGACGCCCATGCGCGGTTGTTGAAGCAGCGCAACTATGGGGCCACGATCCTCGTGAGGGATGTGCCGCTATGGCCCGGGGCCACCATGCGAACCCTGCCACTGGCGCCTTCGGTGGAGCTCCAGTGGGGCCACGGTCCTCGTGAGCCGAAATGGCCCGAGGCCGCCATGCGAACCCTGCCACTGGGGCCTTCGGTGGAGCTCCCCATAGGGCCACGATCCTCGTGAGGGGTGTGCCGAAATGGCCCGAGGCCGCCATGCGAACCCTGCCACTGGCGCCTTCGGTGGAGCTCCCTATGGGGCCACGATCCTCGTGAGGGGTGTGCCGAAATGGCCCGAGGCCGCCATGCGAACCCTGCCACTGGCGCCTTCGGTGGAGCTCCCTATGGGGCCACGATCCTCGTGAGGGGTGTGCCGAAATGGCCCGAGGCCGCCATGCGAACCCTGCCACTGGGGGCCTTCGGTGGAGCTCCCTATGGGGCCACAATCCTCGAGAGGGGTGTGCCGAAATGGCCCGAGGCCGCCATGCGAACCCTGCCACTGGCGCCTTCAGTGGAGCTCCCTATGGGGCCACGATCCTCGTGAGGGGTGTGCCGAAATGGCCCGAGGCCGCCATGCGAACCCTGCCACTGGGGCCTTCGGTGGAGCTCCCTATGGGGCCACGATCCTCGTGAGGGGTGTGCCGAAATGGCCCGAGGCCGCCATGCGAACCCTGCCACTGGCGCCTTCGGCGGAGCTCCCTATGGGGCCACGATCCTCGTGAGGGGTGTGCCGAAATGGCCCGAGGCCGCCATGCGAACCCTGCCACTGGGCCTTCGGTGGAGCTCCCTATGGGGCCACGATCCTCGTGAGGGGTGTGCCGAAATGGCCCGAGGCCGCCATGCGAACCCTGCCGCTGGCGCCTTCGGTGGAGCTCCCTATGGGGCCACGATCCTCGTGAGGGGTGTGCCGAAATGGCCCGAGGCCGCCATGCGAACCCTGCCACTGGCGCCTTCGGTGGAGCTCCCTATGGGGCCACGATCCTGTGAGGGGTGTGCCGAAATGGCCCGAGGCCGCCATGCGAACCCTGCCACTGGCGCCTTCGGTGGAGCTCCCTATGGGGCCACGATCCTCGTGAGGGGTGTGCCGAAATGGCCCGAGGCCGCCATGCGAACCCTGCCATGGGGGCCTTCGGTGGAGCTCCCTATGTGGCCACGATCCTCGTGAGGGGTGTGCCGAAATGGCCCGAGGCCGCCATGCGAACCCTGCCACTGGCGCCTTCGGCGGGGCTCCCTATGGGGCCACGATCCTCGTGAGGGGTGTGCCGAAATGGCCCGAGGCCGCCATGCGAACCCTGCCACTGCAGCCTTCGGTGGAGCTCCCTATGGGGCCACGATCCTCGTGAGGGGTGTGCCGAAATGGCCCGAGGCCGCCATGCGAACCCTGCCACTGGAGCCTTCGGTGGAGCTCCCTATGGGGCCACGATCTTCGTGAGGGGTGTGCCGAAATGGCCCGAGGCCGCCATGCGAACCCTGCCAGTGGGGCCTTCGGTGGAGCTCCCTATGGGGCCACGAAGCGGTGGGTGAAACGCAGGGATGAAGAGGAGGAAGGGGGCAGCGGGAGGAGGAGTGGACGCGGGGCGCTGTCTCTTCAAAACGAGGACCCAACACCACAGGATGGTTGGGAAAAAAGAGAGCACCTGTCAAGAAATTTTGTCCAATACGAACAGTTTCGCGGACCTACCTCGAGAAGTGGACCGAGTGCATACCTCTAGATGCTTGCGACGAACGCGTCTGATGATTCTGAATCGATTACGTGGGCGCACCACCTGTGTAGCCCTCCTACAGCTCGAGTTAAGTACCGAAAACCGACAGCATCTGTCAAAAAAACTGTAGAATACCAATAGTTTCGCGGACTTAGCTCGAGTAGCAGAGTGATTTTAGACCTCTACATGCTTCAGATGAACGCGCCTGATGATTCTGAATCGGCTTCTGTGCGCACCAGCTCTGTAGCTCTCCTAAATCTCGAGTTATGTACAGAGAACCGTCACCGCGTGTCAAGATGACTCGAAACGGCCGATCCCGCCTGGATGCTTCTGGCAGTAATAGGTACCCGATCGAGCTGAGATCGAGACGGCGAGCGGGAATAAGATCGAATATCACGGGAAAAAAGACTAGAGCTCAAACGAATTGAGGAATTTCGAGAACATAATTTTCAACCGAGCAAAAGTCACCAAAAGGTCCGTCGAGATTTTTCTTGCCAACCAGCTCTCCAGTGCCCCGGAATTTCTCTTCAGTTTCCAGCAACTAGCTAAGGGACGCTCTACGAATTATTTCTAGAGAAACGTCAAATTTGCATTTTTCGGTGTCAACGTGATCTCGGACCCTCCAAATGTTTCAATAGTAAAACTCTCGCTAGAGAGCTCAGGTGTTCTAAGAACAAAATTAAACACTAATGCTCGGAGTAAAATAATCTGCTTTCTCAAAATGAATTGTTGAATATATTCCACTGGCGCCAGCGGTGAACCGTCAACCTGATCACCGCCGGGAACCTCGTAGAGCTCCTTGCACGCAAAAAAATGCTGAGAATCGAAGCAAGCAGCTTCTGAGAGCATGTCTAGTTTGGGAACCGGCGGTAAACCGTCAACCAGATTTTTGCGTCTTTGCTGGGACCATCTTGGCCACTGAGGCCAGGTCCAACGAAGTCTCAGGCGAAGCGAAGCCTCAAAATTGTCAAGCAAGCAGTCCGCTCTTATAGAGAAACAGAAACATGCATGACCAAAGACGTTCGCACAACCTGTGGGAGAACATCGCAGATGCGCTCCGCCGCTGAAGGCTCGTACAACCCTACAACAGTGAGAACACTGAAGAGGCAAAAATAAAACTACGACAAGAGAGCCAGGAGACCTGGCCAAGAACTGAACATGCACACACTGAAGTATTAGAGCTCAAACAATGCACAGAATGACCACACGAGGCAATCACAAACAACAATCAAAAGACCACGCGAGGCAATCACAATCAGCAATCCAATACAATACAGCGTACAATACGCAGAGAGGTAATGTATGCAGACAATCATGTTCAAAGCTGCCCTATCGTTTGCCTTTGCCTCTGCCTTTGCGGCTACCTCTAGAGCTCCCACCGTTATCGGGAGAAACTCGAATGCTTTGGGAAGATTCGGGAAACAACTTTTGATGTCCTGTCTTGGCTATCACATCCGAAGCGACACGGACAGACGACGACCCCGACGGAAAGGCGATTCGTCCACGTGGCGACGAAATTCTGAGCTCTTGGGGCTCCCACATTTGCTGTAGTCTCCGGGTGTCTGCTGCGAGTCTCCGCGGGTCTGCGCGACTGGCACTCTCGAAGAGTCCGTCTGGAACAAAACTGAAACAATCGACAATGCACCCTGGAGCTTTAAACCTGGCCTCCTCGGCACGGTCCATTTTCCTCGTCACGAAACGGTGAGATTTGAGACGATCCAAAAGTTCTCCCAGAATCGACTGAACATGATCCGTGAGGTTGAACAAAGTATGGAACCAAAATGATACATGATGTTTTGGGATGGTCATTGGCTCTGTCATGAGGTCTACGAATAATTCAAGCCCCTGGATTAAATACTGCAGCGCAATCTGGGGCCAGTGAACCCCTTCTGGGCAGTGCTCCTGCCAATCCATGTTTTGACGGCGTCCTGGAAAGTGAGCTGAGTTTGCACACAGGCGTCCTTCAAAGTGAACTGAGTATGCACGCCAGCATCCATTGAAGTGAACTGAGTTTGCACACAGACGTCCTCGCAAGTGAACTGAGTTTGCACGCCAGCACCCATTGAAGACACTCGAATGCTTTGAGAATGCACTTGGACCTCAGCATCAATTGAGGACACTCGAATGCTCTGACAGGGACAGTGCACTTCGTCAACCTGGACACCAGCATCAATTGAAAAGACTCGAATGCTTTGAGAAGGATATTCGACCTCGTCAACCTGGACCCCAGCATCAATAGCAGAAGAAAAACCGCGAAGTGCAACGGAATCAACTTTCGGGCAGCTATCAGAGGGATGGAGTAATGCTGTCAACAACTTATTAGCCTGAGCATCCAACTCTGCATGCAAGACCGCGTCACGGGCGACTAGGCCTTCGAGCACCAACGGAAGAGGACAATTCGGTCGAACCCATCCAAGTTGGCAAGCCCGAGCCCGACGCAAACACCTGGATGCGAGACTCCGCACATGAGGCATCTGGCACAAACAAGACCACACATGGTAGGTATATGGCAGAAGACTGAGGGAAGATGTGCGAGGACACCTGAGAGATCACAACAATGAAATACTGCAAATTGAACAATATGCAATCCACGCAAGGCAGATCTGAAAAAACAGAGACTTACGAGCACCACTCTAGGCAGTGAGGAACAAGTCAGCGTATACAAATTGCCACCACCAAACCGCAACGATAAATGGATATGAGAGACCAACAATGACAAGCAGGATGTAAAGGGAGATGGGCAGTTGCGTAAGCAGAGCAAAACAACACGCTAGCTCAACGTTCACCTTCGCGGAGGTTCCCCAGGCAGGAGAAAATGAACGTTCGCGGAGCCTTGAGCCTTGAGCCGAGAGCCTTGAGCCGGGCACCTCGTAGAGCTCTTTTCTTGCACAGCGCTCCTCTGAACACATGAAGGAAGATTCAGGTGCGAGAGCCGAAAGATCAAAAGTCGGTTCCTCCAAGTGTTTTGATAGTATTGTTGAAGCTAGAGATCTAAGAATTGGACTGACAGACGCGGCATAACCCACTACAGGTGCGAAAAGTCTGCTTTCTCAAAATGAATTGTCAAACATCTTTCAAATCTTAGGAAAACCGGCCCAAAGTCACCACTTTGTCTGTTCTGGTCGGGTCGACCAACTAGCTCCACCCCGCGCCGGAATTCCTCTAGCTCATCGTTGCCGAAGAGCTCTACGAGGTAAAAACGTCAAAATGACATTTGTGGTGTCAATCTGATGTCCGTTCCCGCAAATTTTTGGATAGTGAAACACTCTCTGGCGAGCTGAGCTGCTCTGAGAACGAAGTTCACATACCTCGTAGAGCTCTTAGTTATTGATGAGCCAGAGGAATTCCGGCTCGGAGTGGAGCTAGTTGCTCGACCCGACAAGAGGCAAAGTGATATGGTCGGTATTGCTGGTATTTGAAAGATATTTGACAATTCATTTTGGTAAAACGGATGTTTACGCTGAGCATTGGCATTTGAAATTTGTTCCCAGATCAGCTCAGCTCTCTAGAGGCAGTTGTACTATCGAAAAATTAGGAGCAACCGACATCAAAGTGACAACGAAATGGGAACGGCGGTAAACCGTCAACCAGGTTACCGCCGGGCACCTCGTAGAGCGCTTTTCTTGCACAGCGCTCCTCTGAACACATGAAGAAAGATTCTAAAGCGAGAGCCGAAAAACTCTCGGAAAATCACGTTTTTCGGTTTTTATCCAAAGTCGGTCTCCAAGTGTTTTGATAGTAATACTGCATCTACGGACCTGAGAATTTCACTGGCAGACGCGGCATAACCCGCTACAGGTGTGAAAAATCTGCTTTCTTAAAAATGAATTGTCTAATAGCTTTCAAATCTTAGGAAAACCGATCCAAAGTCACCACTTGATCTCTTCTGGTCAGGTTCCACCCCCCACCGGAATTCCTCTAGCTCATCGGTAACGAAGAGCTCTACGAGGTAATTCGACGTTTTTCTGGAAATGCTCCGACTGGGAGCCAGCGGTAAACCGTGAGTCAGGTTACCGCCGGGAGCCTCGTGGAGTTCTTTCCTCGCACGGCCCTGCTCGTAACACGTGGGGGATCTTCCTCACACGTGAGCTGAGAACTCGAAAGAAATCGTTTTCTTCAGTTTTTTTTTAAAAAAAAAGAAAGTTCCTTCAAGTGTTTTGAAAGTAATACTGTCACTACGAACCTGAGAATTCAACTGCCGGACACGGCATAACCCACTACAGATGCGAAAAATACCGATTCTCGAAACGAATCTTCAAATCTCTGGGAAAGTTCGCCCAACCGACCAAATTTCCGATAAGCTCTCTGCTTTAAATCTAAGCACTCTTACGCTTGCAAGGAGCTGTACGAGGTTCCCGGCAGTAACCACTGGCGCCGGCGGTGAACCGTCAACCTAGTCACCGCCGGGGACCTCGTAGAGCTCCTTACAGGCACGAAAGTGCTCAGAATCGAAGCAGACAGCTTCTCGCGGCCTTTCTCGAAAAACATCAACTTTCCATTTTTCGATGTCACTCCGATGTCACTTCATTTGTTCATGTCGACATGAAAAAAAATGAATTTTCTTTTTTTCGAAAAAAAGGTTCCAGAAGCTCTCTCTTTCGATTCTGAGCAATCTCACGCGTGCGAGGAGCTCTACGAGATTCCCGGCGGTGACCAGGTTAACGGTTCACCGCCGGCGCCAGTACTGATGATGGGAGTGAATATCTGGTTTCTCGAATGAATTGTCAAACTGGGAGCCGGGGGTAAACCGTCAACCAGATTACCGCCGAGCTCTTTTCCTGCGCGGAACACATGGGGGAGCTCTCTTACGCGTGAGCTCAAAAACTTGAAAAAGTACGTTTTTCAGTTTTCATCGAAAGTCGGTTCCTGTTTTGATAGTAATACTGCAGCTACGGACTTGAGAATTTTACTGGCGGACGGGGCATCATGGCGGCAGCGGTGAACCGTCAACCTGATCACTGCCAGAATCTCCTGAAGCTTTGCATGCGGAAGAGTGCTTAGATTCAAGCAGAGAGCTTATCGGAGCATTTCTAGGAAACGTCGAATTTGCATTTTTCGTTCTCAACTTGATGTCTCCAAATTTTTCGATTGCAGAACTCTCTCGAGGGAGCGAGCTGCTCTGGAAACAAATTTTACACGCCACTGCTCGGCGTAAGAATCTACTGGGCGCCGGCGGTAAACCGACGACCTTTCTTTTTGGCGGTCTTTGCGATCGACTATGCGGGCCGCCAGGCCCAGTCGCTAGCAGGAAAAAGGGCGGCATACAGAGTCAGGCAAGACACCCGCCACTCTTTGAGCGGAAGTGGGCACATGCGAAACTCTTATTACGAACAAAGTGAAAAGCACGCGGAGCTCTTATACCAACACGCGCGCTTGCCCGACACACACACACAGCATGGCAAGAGTCAATGCAAACACAAAGTCCGAAGTATGTCGAAACCTCAGAGACACATCGATGATGCGACAACCGACCGTGTTACGATATTTCCATCAAAGAAACAACATGCACAAACCAAAGAATGTAAGAGAATGGTGATGCTGATCGGACCCATCTCAGATGGCAGGCCCGAGCGCGACGCATAAGGGGGACTCGTAGAGCTTCCTGACAATAAATAATGTCGATAAAAATCCAGAGAACGAATAGTTGTTCAGCCCGAGCGATTTCAGACCTCTCGATGCAACAGCCGAACGCCTCTGATGCTTCTGGATCGTTTTCTCTGCGAACGAGCTCTGTAGCTCTCCTACAGTCCGAGTTACGTGCGAAAATCGACAGCACCTCTCAAGATGACTCAAACAATATGAATAGTTTCGCGAACCTAGCTCGAGTATCAGACCGAGTTCAGCCTCTGAATGCGACAGGCGGACGCGCCTGATGTCTCCAAATCGATTCCTGTGATTACCAGCCCTGAACCCCCCTACAGCCCGAGGAAAGTGCAGAAAACCGACAGCACCTCTCCAGATAACTCGAACAATACGAATAGCTTCGCGGAGCTAGCTCGGGCAGGAGACCGATTTGCAGGCTCTGGCTTCGACAGGGGGGCGCGCCTGCTGTCTCCAAATCGATTCGTGTGATTACCAGCCCTGTAGCTCCCCTAGAGCCCGAGTTACGTACAGAAAACTGACAGCACCTCTCAAGATGACTCGGACAATATGAATAGTTTCGCGAACCTAGCTCGGGCAGCAGACCGAGTTCAGAGCTCTCGGTTCAACAGACGAACGCACCTGATGGTTCTGAATCGATTTATGTGAGTATGAGCTCTGTAGCTGCCCTATAGCTCGAGTTAAGTACAAAATACCGGCATCGCGTACCAAGATAACTCCAAACGGCCGATCCCGCCCGTGTGCTTTTTGGCAGTAAAAGTTACCCGATCGAGCTGGGATCAAGACGGCGAGCGGGAATAAGATCGAATATGACGGGAAAAAATACTAGAGCTCAAACGAATGGTTGAACTTCAAGAACAAAATTTTCAACCGACCAAAAGTCATCAAAAGGTCCGTCGAGATTTTTCTTGCCAACTAGCTCCCCAGTGCGCCGGAGTTACTCTTAAGCTTCCAGCAACTAGCTAAGGGAAGCTCTACGAGTTACTTTCTTAGAACGAATTGTAATATATCTTTCAAATACCAGCAAAACCGACGAAAAGCTACCACTTTGTCACCTCTGGTCGGGTCGACCAACTGGGCGCCGGCGGTAAACCGTCAACCTTTCTTACCGCCGGGGGACTCGTAGAGCTTCCTGACCATATATTATGTCCAAAGAATTAGCAGATAACGAATATTTTTCAGCCCGAGCGCTGATAGCAGACTGATCTCAGGCGTCTAGTGATATCCCACTGCTGTGCTGAACAGTTCTATAGCTCATCTGCAGCGCGTAGAAAATACCGTGTTTGGCGTCTGCGCTCACAACAGACCCAAACCAAGCGTCTAGATGCTTCGCGCCTCATGATGTCCACTTGATTTTTCGGCCGAAGAGCTTAGAAAAGAAAGTCGCCATCATTTTGAAAAGATTGTCTGTCGAATACGAATAGTTCTGTGAGCCTGGCTCGGTTAGCAGACCGAGTTCAGACTCTCGATGCAATAGACGAACGCTCCCAATGCTTCTGCAACAGTTTCTGTGCGCACCAGCTCTCTAGCTCTCCTACGGCCCGAGTTGAATGCAGAAAATGAACAAAATCTGTCAAGATGACTCGAAAAATACGAATAGTTTTGCAGACCTAGCCCGCGTAGCAGACCCAGTTCAGACCTCCAGATGCAACAGACGAACGCGCCTGATGATTTCGAACCGTTTCTGTGCGTATGAGCTCTGCAGCTCTCCTACAGCCCGAGTTACATGCGAAAACTGGCAGCACCTCTCAAGATCACTCGAATGATACCAATAGTTTCGCGGACCTAGCTCGAGTAGCAGACCGAGTTCAGACCTCTGGATGCAAGAGACGAACGCGCCTCATTATTCTGCATAGGTTTCTGTGCGTACCAGCTCTGTAGCTCGCCTTGCTCGAGTTAAGTGCAGAAAACCGAAAGTCCCTGTCGAGATGGCCCGAGCAATATGAATAGCTTTCCGGAACTAGTTCGAGTAGCAAACCGATTTCAGACCTCTACATGCAACAGCCTGACGCGCCTAATGTCTCGGATTGGGTTCCTGCAATTACCAGCCCTGTAGCCGCCCTACAGCACGAGTTAAGTACAGAAAACCGACAGCACCTCTCAAGATTACTCGAACAATATGCATAGTTTCGCGAACCTAGCTCGGGCAGCAGACCGATTTCAGACCTCTAGATGCGACAGACGAACGCGCCTGATGCTTCTGAATCGGTTTCTGTGAGTATCATCTCTGTAGCTCGCCTATAGCTCGAGTTAAATACAAAAAACCGTCAACGCATGTCAACATGACTCGAAACAGCTGATCCCGCCGGGATGCTTTTTGGCAGTAATATCTATCCGATCGAGCTGAGATTGAGATGGCGAGCGGGAATAAGATCGAATACCACGGGAAAAGATACTAGAGCTCCAACGAATGGCTGAATTTCGAAAACAAAATTTTCAACCGACCAAAAGTCACCAAAAGGTCCGTCGAGATTTTCTTGCCAACTAACTCTCCAGCGCGCCGGAACTGGGATCCGGCGGTAAACCGTCAACCAGGTAAACGCCGGGAGCCTCGTAGAGCTCTGTTCTCGCGCGGCGCTGCTCGGAGCACACGGAAAAAGCTTTCTCAAGCGTGCAGAAAAATGCTCGAACAATACCTTTTTTCATTCTGCATCTTCGTTTCGTGGACCTAGCTCGCCAGACCGACTTCAGATTCGATCCGAGAAAAGAAAGCGCCGGGTGATACTGGATCGTTGTATATGCGTACCAGCTCTGTAGCCATTCTAAATCATCAGTTGAGGAACACCGAGAACACCTATCAAGATCACTCGTACAATACGAATAGTTTTGCAGCTCTAGCTCGGTACCAGACCGAGTTCAGACCTCTAGATCGAACAGACGAACGCTCCTGATGATTCTAAATCGGTTCTACAAGCAGCAGCTCTGTAGCTGTCCTGAATCTCGAGTTAAGTACAGAAAACCGTCAACGCGTGTCAAGATGACTCGAAACGGCCGACGGTTCCAGGAAGTCTTTTGATAGTAATATTCCAGCTACGGACCTGAAAATTTGACTGGCAGACGCGGCATAACCCACTACAGGTGGGAAAAATACCGGCTCTCAAAACGAATTTTCTAATTTTGCACAAAGATAGAAAAACCGACCCCAAGTCGCCACATTATCTCTGAAGGTCGGGTCGGCCAACTGGGAACCGGCGGTGAACCGTCAACCAAGTTACCGCTGGGCACCTCGTAGAGCTCTTTTCTTGCACAGCGCTTCTCGGAACACATGAAAGAAGCTTCTGAAGTGAGAGCCGAAAAACTCGAGCAATGACGATTTGTTGGTTTTCATCTAAAGTCGGCTTCTCCGAGCGATTGGATAGTAAGATTGCACCTACGAACCTGATCATTCGACTGATACACGCGGCATAACCCACTCCCCTCCCTTCCTTCCTGCCTGCTCACCGCAAAAGCTTATCATGACTCAGAAAAACGCATTTTTTGGCGGTCGATAGAAAGTCGGTTTCTCTAATTGTTTTGATTGTAATACTGCCCCTAGAGACATGAAAAAATTACCATCAGCTGCGCCATAGCTTACTGCAGGGAATGCAAACCTCACTTCTCAAAATCAATTTCAACATTTTGCACAAAGATTGCAAAAACGACCCAAAGTTACCACATTGTCTCTTAAGGTCGGGTCGGCGAACTAGCTCCACCCTGCGCCCGAACTGGGAACCGGCGGTAAACCGTCAACCAAGTTACCGCCGGGCACCTCGTAGAGCTCTCTTCTTACACAGCACTTCTCGGTGCAGATCAGAGAAGCTGCGAGAGCCGAGCAACTCGAGCAATCACAATTTGTTGGTTTTCATCTAAAGTCGGCTTCTCCAAGCGATTCGATACCTACGAACCTGATAATTCGATTGAAACACGCGGCATAACCCACTCCCCCCTTCCTTCCTGCCTGATCACCGCAAAAGCTTATCATGACTCAGAAAAACTCTTTCTTTGGCGGTCGATAGGAAGTCGGTTCCTCCAAGTGTTTTGATAATAATACTGCCCCTAGAGCCATGAAAAATTTACCAGCAGCTGCGCCATAGCGAACTACAGGGAATGAGAATCTCACTTATCAAAATGAATTTCAAAATTTTGGACAAAGATTGCAAAACCGACCCAAAGTTACCACATTGTCTCTTAAGGTCGGGTCGGCCAACTAGCTCCACCCTGCGCCCGAACTGGGAACCGGCGGTAAACCGTCAACCAGGTTTTCTGCGTCTTTGCTGGGACCATCTTGGCCACTGAGGCCAGGTCCAACGAAGGCTCAGGCGAAGCGAAGCCTCTAAATTGTCAAGCATGCAGTCCGCTCTTATAGAGAAACAGAAACATGCATGACCAAAGACGTTCGCACAGACTGTGGGAGAACATCGCAGATGCGCTCCGCCGCTGATAACATTGTATCAGGGATCAGACCTAAGTCCGTAGGTGCAGTATACACACAACCCTACAATAGTGAGAACACTGAAGAGGCGAGACTAAAACTACGACAAGAGAGCCCGGAGACCTGGCCAAGAACTGAACATGCACACACTGAATTATTAGAGCTCAAACAAATGCATATGCACACACTGAATGACCACACGAGGCAATCACAATCTGAAAGACTATGCACTGAATACGGATGCACTGAATGACCACACGAGGCAATCACAATCAACAATCAAAAAGACCACGCGAGGCAATCACAATCAACAATCCAATACAATTCAGCGTACAATACACAGAGAGGTAATGTATGCAGTCAATCATGTTCAAAGCTGCCCTATCGTTTGCCTTTGCCTCTCCCTTTCCGGCTACCTCTAGAGCTCCCACCGATATCGGGAGAAACTCGAATGCTCTGGGAAGATTCGGGAACCAACTTTTGATGTCCAGTCTTGGCTATCACATCCGAAGCGACACGGACAGACGACAACCCCGACGGAGAGGCGATTCGTCCACGTGGCGACGGAAATTCTGAGCTCATGGGGCTCCCACATTTGCTGTAGTCTCCGGGGGGCTGCTGTGAGTCTCCGCGGGTCTGCGCGACTGGCACTCTCGAAGAGTCCGTCTGGAACAAAACTGAAACAATCGACAGTGTACCCTGGAGCTTTAAACCTGGCCTCATCGGCACGGTCCATTTTCCCCGTCACGAAACGGTGAGATTTGAGACAATCCAAAAGTTCTCCCAGAAACGACTGAACATGATCCGTGAGGTTGAACAAATTATGGAACCAAAATGATACATGATGTTTTGGGATGGTCATTGGCTCTGTCATGAGGTCTACGAATAATTCAAGCCCCTGGATTAAATACTGCAGCGCAATCTGGCTGGTGAACCCCTTCTGGGCAGTGCTCCTGTCAATCCATGTTTTGACGTCTTCCTGGAAAGTGAACTGAGTTTGCACACCGGCGTCCTTCAAAGTAAACTGAGTATGCACACCAGCATCCATTGAAGTGAACTGAGTTTGCACACAGGCGTCCTCGCAAGTGAACTGAGTTTGCACGCCGGCACCCATTGAAGACGCTCGAATGCTTTGAGAATGCACTTGGACCTCAGCACCAATTGACGACACTCGAATGCTCTGAAAGGGACAGTGCACTTCGTCAACCTGGACACCAGCATCAATTGAAAATACTCGAATGCTTTGAGAAGGATATTCGACCTCGTCAACCTGGACCCCAGCATCAATAGCAGAAGAAAAACCGCGAAGTACAACGGAATCAACTTTCGGGCAGCTATCAGAGGGATGGAGTAATGCTGTCAACCACTTATTAGCCTGAGCATCCAACTCTGCATGCAAGACCGTGTCACGGGCGACTAGGCCTTCGAGCACCAACGGAAGAGGACAATTCGGTCGAACCCATCCAAGTTGGCAAGCCCGAGCCCGACGCAAACACCTGGATGCGAGACTCCGCACATGAGGCATCTGGCACAAACAAGACCACAAATGATAGGTATATGGCAGAAAACTGAGGGAAGATGTGTAAGGACACCTGAGAGATCACAACAATGAAATACTGCAAATTGAACAATGTGCAATCCACACAAAGCAGATCTGAAAGAACAGAGACTTACGAGCACCACACTAGGCAGTGAGGAACAAGTCAGCGTATACAAATTGCCACCACCAAACCGCAACAAGAAATGGATATAAGAGACCAACAATGACAAGCAGGATGTACAGGGAGATGGGCAGTTGCGTAAGCAGAGCAAAACAACACGCTAGCTCAACGTTCACCTTCGCGGAGGTTCCCCAGGCAGGAGAAAATGAACGTTCGCGAAGCCTTGAGCCTTGAACCAGGTTACCGCCGGGCACCTCGTAGAGCTCTTTTCTTGCACAGCGCTCCTCGGAACACATGAAGGAAGCTTCTGGAGCGAGAGCCAGAAAACTCGAAAAATCACGATTTGTCGGTTTTCATCGAATCAGTTCCTCCAAATGTGATAGTAATACTGCACCTACGGATCTGAGAATTCGACTGACAGACGCGGCATAACCCACTCTCCTCCCTCTCTCGCTGCCTGCTCACCGAAAAAGCTTATCAGATTACGCAGGCAAACGAATTTTTAAATGTTGATACAAAGTCGGCTCCAAGTGTTTTGATAGTAACACTGCACCTAGAGCCATAAAAACTTAACCAGCAAATGCGCCATAGCAAACTACAGGGAATGAAAATCTCACTTCTGAAAAGGAACTTCAAAATTTTACACACAGTGGAAAAAAAAACACCCCCGGTTAACACATTGTCTCTTTTAGTCGGGCCCGCCACCTGGGCGCCGGCGGTAAACCGTCAACCTGTCTTACCGCCGGGGGACTCGTAGAGCTTCCTGACAATATATAATGTCGAGAGAATTGCAGAGAACGAATAGTTTTTCAGCCCAAGCGATTTCAGATCTGTCGATGCAACAGCCGAAAGCCCCCGATGTTTCTGGGGATTGTCTTCTCTACGAGCTCTGTAGCTCTCCTACAGCCCGAGTTACGTGCGATAATCGACAGCACCTCTCAAGATGACTCGAACAATACGAATAGTTTCGCGAACCTAGCTCGAGTAGCAGACCGAGTTCAGACCTCTGAATGCGACAGGCGGACGCGTCTGATGTCTCCGAATCGATTCCTGTGATTACCAGCCCTGCAGCCACCCTGCAGACCGAGTTGAGTGCAGAAAACCGACAGCACCTCTCAGGATGACTCGAACAATACGAATAGTTTCGCGAACTAGTTCGGGCAGCAGACCGAGTTCCGAGCTCTGGATTCGACAGGCGGACGCGCCTGATGTCTCCAAATCGATTCCTGTGGCCACCAGCACTGTAGCCCCCCTACAGCCCGAGTTAAGTGCAGAAAACCGACAGCACCTCTCAAGATGACTCGAACAATACGAATAGTTTCGCGAACCTAGATCGGGCAGCAGACCGAGTTCAGAGCTCTGGATTCAACAGACAAACGCGACTGATGATTTTGAATCGGTTTCTGTAAATATCAGCTCTGTAGCTGTCCTATAGCTCGAGTTAAGTACATAAAACCGAGAGCGCCTGTCAAGATGACTCGAATAATACGGATAGGTTTGCGCACCTAGCTCGAGTAGCAGACCGAGTTCAGACCTCTAGATGCAAGAAAGGAACGCACCCAATGATTCTGCATCGATGAGGTGTGCTCACCAGCTCTGTAGCTGTACTGTATCTCGAGCTAAGTCCAATATACCGACAGCGCATCAAGATGACTCGAAACGGCCGATCCCGGCTGGACGCTTTTTGGCAGAAAAAGGTACCCGATCGAGCTGAGACCAAGATGGCGAGCGAGAATAAGATCGAATATCACGGGAAAAAATACAAGAGCTCTAACGAATGGTTGGATTTCGAGAACAAAATTTTCAACCGACCAAAAGTCACCAGGTCCGTCGAGATTTTTCTTGCCAACTAGCTCTCCAGCGCCCCGGAACTGGGCGCTGGCGGTAAACCGTCACCCTTTCTTACCGCCGGGGGACTCGCAGAGCTTCCTGACAATATATAATGTCGAAAAAACATTGCAGAGAACGAATAGTTTTTCAGCCCAAGCGATTTCACACCTCTCGATGCAACAGCCGGACGCCCCCGATGCTTCTGGATTGTCTTCTGTACTAGCTCTGAAGCTCTCCTACAGCCCGAGTTACGTGCGTAAATCGATGGCAGCTCTCAAGATGACTCGAACAGAACAGTTTGGCGAACCCAGCTCGAGTATCAGACCGAGTTCAGACCTCTGAATGCGACAGACAGACGCGTCTGATGTCTCCGAATCGATTCCTGTGATTACCAGCCCTGCAGCCCCCTGCAGCGCGAGTTAAATGCAGGAAACCGAGAGCACCTCTCAGGATGACTCGAATAATACGAATAGTTTCGCGGACCTAGTTCGGGCAGCAGACCCAGTTCCGAGCTCTCGATGCGACAGGCGGACGCGCCTGATGGCTTCTCGATTCCTGTGATCACCTGCACAATAGCCCCCCAACAGCCGAGTTCAGTGTAGAAAACCGACAGCACCTCTCAAGATGACTCGAACAATACGAATAGTTTCGCGAACCTAGATCGGGCAGCAGACCGAGTTCAGAGCTCTGGATTCAACAGACAAACGCGACTGATGATTCTGAATCGGTTTCTAAGTATCAGCTCTGTAGCTGTTCCATAGCTCGAGTGTAGTGCAGAAAACCGACAGCACCTCTCAAGATGACTCGAACAATACGAACAGTTTCGTAGATGCAACAGACGAACGCGGATGATCATTCTGAATCGATAAGGTGTGCTTACCAGCCCTGAGCTGTCCTGTATCTCGAATGAAGTCGAATAAACTGACAGCGCGTATCAAGATGACTCGAAACGGCCGATCCCGCCCGTATGCCTTTTGGCAGTAAAAGGTACCCGATCGAGCTGAGATCAAGATGACAAAATAAGATCGAATATCACGGGAAGAAATACTAGAGCTCTAACGAATGGTTGAATTTGGAGAACAAACTTTTCAACCGACCAAAAGTCAGCAAAAGGTCCGTCGAGATTTTTTCTTGCCAACTAGCTCTCCAGCGCCCCGGAATGGCGCCGGCGGTAAACCGTCAACCTGGTCACCGCCGGGAACCTCGTGGAGCTCCTCCCACGCGTGTAAAGTGTTCAGAGTCGAAAGAGAGAGCTTCTCGAGGCCCCGGAATTAGTCTTAAGCTTCCAGTAACTGGCGCCGGCGGTGAGCTGTCAAGCTAGTGACCGCCGGGAACCTCGTAGAGCTCTTACACTGGTGAGAGTGCTCAGAATCGAAGTAGTCATAACAAAAAGATGTTTCGAAAATCTTTATTTCCGATTTTTTCGATGCTCATATTCGCTCGGTTCCCGGAAGTCAACTCATAAGAAAACGCACTGGAGGAGCTGAGCTATTGTGAGAGGAGTTTGTATGCCAATGCGGCGCGCAAAAATCTGCTTTCTCAGAATAAATGGTCAAATATCTTTCAAATTTTCGCAAAACCGACCAAGGGTCACCACTGTGTCCGCCCTGGCCCGGTAGGCCAACTGGGCGCCGGCGGTAGACCGTCAACCTTTCTTACCGCCGTGGGACTCGTAGAGCTTCCTTCCCATATAAAATGTCGAAAAAATGCAGAGAACGAATAGTGTTTCAGGCCAAGCGATTTCAGACCTCTCGATGGAACAGCGGAACGCCCCCGATGCTTCTGGATCGTTTTCTGTGCGAACGAGTTCTGTAGCTCTGCTACAGCCCGAGCTACGTGCGAAAATCGGCAGCACCTCTCAAGATGACTCGAACAATACGAATAGTTTCGCAACCTAGCTCGAGTATCAGACCGGGTTCAGACCTCTGAATGCGACAGGCGGACGCGCCTGATGTCTCCGAATCGATTCCTGCGATTACCAGCCCTGCAGCCACCCCACAGCCCGAGTTAACTGCAGAAAACCGACAGCACCTCTCAAGATGACTCGAACAATACGAACAGTTTCGCGGACCTAGCTCGGGCAGCAGACCGAGTTCCGAGCTCTGGATTCGACAGGCAGACGCGCCTGATGTCTCCAAATCGACTCGTGAGATTACCAGCCCTGTAGCCCCTCCATAGCCTGAGTTAAGTAAAGAAAACTGTACAGCACCTCACAAGATGACTCGAAGAATACAAATAGTTTCGCGAATCTAGCTCGGGCAGCAGACCGAGTTGAGAGCTCTGGATTCAACAGACGAACGCGCCTGATGATTCTCAATCGATTTCTGTGACTATGAGCTCTGTAGCTGCCCTACAGCTCGAGTGAGGTACAAAATACCGACAACGCGTATCAAGATGACTCGAAACAGCCGATCCCGCCCGTGTGCTTTTTGGCAGTAAAGGTACTGATCGAGCTGAGATTGAGATGGCGAGCAGAAATAAGATCGAACATCACGGAAAAATACTAGAGCTCTAACGAATGGTTGAATTTCGAGAACAAAATTTTCAACCGACCAAAAGTCAGCAAAAGTTCCGTCGAGATTTTTCTGGCCAACTGGCGCCGGCGGTAAGCCGTCAACCTGGTCACCGCCGGGAACCTCGTAGAGCTCCGCTCACGCGTGAGAGAGCTCAGAGTCGAAAGAGAGAGCTTCTGGAGACATTTCTCGAAAAAAATGAACATTCATTTTTTAATGTCGAATTAAAGTTGGTTGCTCCAAGTGTTTTGGTAGTAAAAGTGCGCCTAGAGAGCTCAGATTAACACACAGAGGCTCTGATAACCTTCTAGAGGTGCGAAAAATCTGGTTTCTTTATATAATCTGGGATCCGGCGTAAACCGTCAACCAGGTGACCGCCGGGAGCCTCGTAGAGCTCTGTTCTCGCGCGTTGCTCAGAGCATACGAAAAAATCTTTCTCAAGCGTGAAGGAAAGAACTCGAACAAACTGTTTTTTTTTCAGTTTGCATCTTGGCTTCGAGGACCCATCTCAGTGCCAGACCGAGTTCAGACCGCTCGATGCGAGGAAAGAACACGCCGGGTCATACTGGATCGGTTCATATGCGCAAGGCAATCCGACAGAACCTCTCAAGATCACTCGTAGAATACAAATAATAAATCTCGAGTAGCAGACCGAGTTCAGATCTCTCGATGGAACAGACAAACGCGCCTGATGATTTTTAATCGGTTTATGCTAGAAGCAGCGCCGTAGTGCTCCTGAATCCCGAGAGAAGTACAGAAAATGGTCAATGCCTGTATGCTCGAAACGGCCGACAGTTCCCTCAAGTCTCTTGATAGTAATATTGCAGCTACGGCCCTGAGAATTAGCTGGCAGACGCGGCATAACCCATTGCAGGTGGGAAAAATACCGGTTCTCAAAACGAACTTTCAAATTTTGCAGAAAGATTGAAAAACCGACCCCAACTTATCACATTGTCTCTTAAGGTCGGGTCGGCCAATGGCGCCGGCGGCGAACCGTCAACCTGGTCTTTTTGCGGTCTTTTGCGGACGGTCGATTCGAGCCTCCACGGAGACAGACCGAAACACGAAGCAACTCAGAACAGAGCCTGAGAGCAAAACGCTGAGCGCACTAACAGCGAAGCTGTACAGCAATGCCCAAGAGCGCATATCACACTAAGAAACAACTAAAATGGAATAAATAATAAAAGCAGTGCGAGACCATGCAGTAACCACATATAGCGATTACCGTCTCAGCACCACTGAGAGAAGAAGCAGTGAGAGACCATACAGTAACCACTGGTTTATACAGCGATTACCGCCTCGACACCACTGAGACAAACACAAAACTAACAACTAGAATGACGAGTACACTTCAAAGTAATGCGAGACCATGCAGTAACCACAGGCACGAAAGCGCTCCTAACAGACACTTAAACCTGGTCACCGCCGGAAACCTCGTAGAGCTCCTAACAGGAACGAAAGTGCTCAGAATTGAAGCAGAAAGTTTCGTTCTCGAAAACTGGGCGCCGGCGGTAAACCGTCAACCTTTCTCACCGCCGGGGGACTCGTAGAGCTTCCGGACAATATACAATGTGGACAAAAAAATATTGAGAACGAATAATTTTTCAGCCCAAGCGATTTCAGACCTATCGATGCAACAGCCGAACGCCCCCGATGCTTTTGGATGTACGAGCTCTGTAGCCCTCCTTCAGCCCGAGTAACGCGCGTAAATCGGCAGCACCTCTCAAGATGAATCGAACAATACGAACAGTTTGGCAAACCTAACTAGCTCGAGCATCAGACCGATTCCAGACCTCTGAATGCGACAGATGGGCGTCTCCGAATCGATTCCTGTGATTACCAGCCCTGCAGCCCCTCTGCAGCCGGAGTTGAGTGTAGAAAACCGACAGCACCTCTCAGGATGACTCGAACAATACGAATAGTTTAGCGGACCTAGTTCGGGCAGCAGACCGAGTTCCGAGCTCTGGATTCGACAGGCGGACGCGCCTGATGTCTTGAAATCGATCCCTGTGACTGCCAGCACTGCAGCTCCCCTGCAGCCCGAGTTGAGTACAGAGACCCGACAGCACCTCTCAAGCTGACTCGAACAATACGAGTAGTTTTGCGATTCTAGATCGGGCAGCAGACCGATTTGAAAACTCTCCATTCAACTGGGCGCCGGCGGTAAACCGTCAACCTTTCTTACCGCCGGGGGACTCGTAGAGCTTCCTGATAATATATAATGTCGAAAACAAATGCAGAGAACGAGTAGTTTTCAGCCGAAGCGATTTCAGACCTCTCGATTCAACAGCCGAACGCCCCCGGTGCTTCTGGATTGTCTCCTTTAAGAGCTCTGTAGCTCTTCTACAGCCCGAGTTGCGTGCGTAAATCGACAGCACCTCTCAAGATGACTCTAACAAAACGAATAGTTTGGCAACCAAGCTCGAGTATTAAACCGAGTTCGCACCTCTGAACAGGCGGACGCGTCTGATGTCTGCGAATCGACTCCTGTGATTGCCAGCCCTGCAGCCCCCCTACAGCCCGAGTTAAGTGCAGAAAACCAGCATCTCTCAGGACGACTCGAACAATACAATAGTTTCGTGGACTAGTTCGGGCAGCAGACCGAGTTCCGAGCTCTGGATTCGACAGGCGGACGCGCCTGATGTCTTCAAATCGATTCCTGTGACCAGCACTGTGCCCCCCCCCCCCCCCCCGCCAGGCCGAGTGTAGAAAACCAAGAGCACTTCTCAAGATGACTCGAACAATGCGAATAGTTTCGCGATTCTAGAACGAGCAGCAGACCGAGTTGAGAGCTCTCGATTCGACAGACAAATGCGACTGATGATTCCGAATCGGTTTCTGTAAGAATCACCTCTGTAGCTGTCCTATAGCTCAAGTTACGTAAAGAAAACCGAGAGCGTCTATCAAGATGACCCGAATAATACAAATAGGTTTGCGGACCTAGCTCGGCTAGCAGACCGAGTTCAGACCTCTGGATTCAACAGGCGAACGCGCCTGATCATTCTGAATGGATTAGCTGTGCTGACCAGCTCTGTAGCTGGCCTAAAGCTCGAGTTATGTTCAGAAAACCGTCATCGCGTGTCAAGATGACCCGAAACGGCCGATCCCGCCTGCCTGCTTTTCGGCAGTGAAAGGTACCCGATCGAGCTCAGATCAAGATGGCGAGCGGGAATAAGATCGAATATCACGGGAAAAAATACTAGAGCTCAAACGAATGTTCGAATTTCGAGAACAAAATTTTGAACCGACCAAAAGTCACCAAAAGATCCGTCGAGATTTTTCTTGCCAACTAGCTCTCCAGCGCCCCGGAATTACTCTTGAGCTTCGAGCTCCCGCCAGTGTGCTTTTTGGCAGTAAAAGGTACCCGATCGAGCTGAGATCAAGATGGCGAGCGGGAATAAGATCGAATATCATGGGAAAAAATACTAGAGCTCAAACGAATTGAGGAATTTCGAGAACATAATTTCCAACCAACCAAAAGTCAGCAAAAGGTCCGTCGAGATTTTTCTTGCCAACTGGGAACCGGCGGTAAGCCGTCAACCTGGTCACCGCCGGGAACCTCGTAGAGCTCCGCTCACGCGTGAGAGAGCTCAGAGTCGAAAGAGAGAGCTTCTGGAGACACTTCTCGAAAAAATGAACATTCATTTTTTAAATGTCGAATTAAAGTTGGTTGCTCCAAGTGTTTTGGTAGTAAAAGTGCGCCTAGAGAGCTCATATTAAAACACAGAGGCTCTGATAACCTTTTAGAGGTGCGAAAAATCTGGTTTCTTTAAATAATCTGGGATCCGGCGTAAACCGTCAACCAGGTGACCGCCGGGAGCCTCGTAGAGCTCTGTTCTCGCGCGTTGCTCAGAGCATACGAAAAAAAACGTTTCTCAAGCGTGAAGGAAAGAACTCGAACAAACTGTTTGTTTTTTCAGTTTGCATCCTTGCTTCGAGGACCCATCTCAGTGCCAGACCGAGTTCAGACCGCTCGATGCGAGGAAAGAACACGCCGGGTCATACTGGATCGGTTCATATGCGCAAGGCAAACCCAAGATCACTCGTAGAATACAAATAATATATCTCGAGTAGCAGACCGAGTTCACATCTCTCGATGGAACAGACAAACGCGCCTGATGATTCTCAATCGGTTTATGCTAGAAGCAGCGCCGTAGTGCTCCTGAATCTCGAGAGAAGTACAGAAAATGGTCAATGCGTGTATGCTCGAAACGGCCGACAGTTCCCTCAAGTCTTTTGATAATAATATTGCAGCTACGGCCCTGAGAATTAGCTGGCAGACGCGGCATAACCCATTACAGGTGAGAAAAATACCGGTTCTCAAAACGAACTTTCAAATTTTGCAGAAAGATTGAAAAACCGACCCCAACTTATCACATTGTCTCTTAAGGTCGGGTCGGCCAATGGCGCCGGCGGTGAACCGTCAACCTGGTCTTTTTGCGGTCTTTTGCGGACGGTCGATTCGAGCCTCCACGGAGGCAGACCGAAACACGAAGCAACTCAGAACAGAGCCTGAGAGCAAAACGCTGAGCGCACTAACAGCGAAGCTGCACAGCAATGCCCAAGAGCGTATATCACACTAAGAAACAACTAAAATGGAATAAATGATAAAAGCAGTGCGAGACCATGCAGTAACCACATATAGCGATTACCGTCTCAGCACCACTGAGAAAAGAAGCAGTGAGAGACCATACAGTAACCACTGGTTTATACAGCGATTACCGCCTCAACACCACTGAGACAAACACAAAACTAACAGCTAAAATGACGAGTACACTTCAAAGTAATGCAAAACCATGCAGTAACCACAGGCACGAAAGCGCTCCTAACAGACACTTAAACCTGATCACCGCCGGAAACCTCGTAGAGCTCCTAACAGGCACGAAAGTGCTCAGAATTGAAGCAGAAAGTTTCGTTCTCGAAAACTGGGCGCCGGCGGTAAACCGTCAACCTTTCTTACCGCCGGGGGACTCGTAGAGCTTCCTGACAATATACAATGTGGAGAAACAAATTGAGAACGAATATTTTTTCAGCCCAAGCGATTTCAGCCGAACGCCCCCGATGCTTTTGGATGTACGAGCTCTGTAGCCCTCCTTCAGCCCGAGTAACGCGCGTAAATCGGAAGCACCTCTCAAGATGAATCGAACAATACGAATAGTTTGGCAAACCTAACTAGCTCGAGCATCAAACCGATTCCAGACCTCTGAATGCGACAGATGGGCGCGTCTGATGTCTCCGAATCGATTCCTGTGATTACCAGCCCTGCAGCCCCTCTGCAGCCGGGGTTGAGTGTAGAAAACCGAAAGCACCTCTCAGGATGACTCGAACAATACGAATAGTTTTGCGGACCTAGTTCGGGCAGCAGACCGAGTTCCGAGCTCTGGATTCGACAGGCGGACGCGCCTGATGTCTTGAAATCGATCCCTGTGACTGCCAGCACTGCAACTCCCCTGCAGCCCGAGTTGAGTACAGAGACCCGACAGCACCTCTCAAGCTGACTCGAACAATACGAATAGTTTTGCGATTCTAGATCGGGCAGCAGACCGAGTTGAAAACTCTCCATTCAGCTGGGCGCCGGCGGTAAACCGTCAACCTTTCTTACCGCCGGGGGACTCGTAGAGCTTCCTGATAATATATAATGTCGAAAACAAATGCAGAGAACGAATAGTTTTCAGCCCAAGCGATTTCAGACCTCTCGATGCAACAGCCGAACGCCCCCGGTGCTTCTGGATTGTCTCCTTTAAGAGCTCTGTAGCTCTTCTACAGCCCGAGCTGCGTGCGTAAATCGACAGCACCTCTCAAGATGACCCTAACAAAACGAATAGTTTGGCAACGAAGCTCGAGTATTAAACCGAGTTCACACCTCTGAACAGGCGGACGCGTCTGATGTCTGCGAATCGACTCCTGTGATTGCCAGCCCTGCAGCCCCCCTACAGCCCGAGTTTAGTGCAGAAAACCAGCATCTCTCAGGATGACTCGAAGAATACAATAGTTTCGTGGACTAGTTCGGGCAGCAGACCGAGTTCCGAGCTCTGGATTCGACAGGCGGACGCGCCTGATCAAATCGATTCCTGTGACCAGCACTGTGCCCCCCCCCCCCCCCGCCAGGCCGAGTGTAGAAAACCAAGAGCACTTCTCAAGATGACTCGAACAATGGGAATAGTTTCGCGATTCTAGAACGAGCAGCAGACCGAGTTGAGAGCTCTCGATTCGACAGACAAATGCGACTGATGATTCCGAATCGGTTTCTGTAAGAATTACCTCTGTAGCTGTCCTATAGCTCGAGTTAAGTACAGAAAACCGAGAGCGTCTATCAAGATGACCCGAATAATACAAATAGGTTTGCGGACCTACCTCGGCTAGCAGACCGAGTTCAGACCTCTGGGTTCAACAGGCGAACGCGCCTGATCATTCTGAATGGATTAGCTGTGCTGACCAGCTCTGTAGCTGGCCAAAAGCTCGAGTTATGAGAAAAAGGTCATCGCGTGTCAAGATAACCCGAAACGGCCGATCCCGCCTGCCTGCTTTTTCGGCAGTGAAAGGTACCCGATGGGCTCAGATCAAGATGGCGAGCGGGAATAAGATCGAATATCACGGGAAAAAATACTAGAGCTCAAACGAATGTTCGAATTTCGAGAACAAAATTTTGAACCGACCAAAAGTTACCAAAAGATCCGTCGAGATTTTTCTTGCCAACTAGCTCTCCAGCGCCCCGGAATGGCGCCGGCGGTGAACCGTCAACCTGGTTAGCGCCGGGAACCTCGTAGAGCTCCTTGCACGCGTAAGAGTGCTCAGATGTAAAGCAGACAGCTTCTCAGAGCATGTCCAGAAAAACACCGAATTCCGATTTTTCGGTAACAACATGATGTCGGTTCCTCCAAATGTTTAGATATTAAAACTACCTCCAGACAGCTGAGCTGCTCGCAGAAGGAAGTATAGATACTAATGCTCGGAGTAAAAATCTGCTCTTTCAAAATAAATTGTCGAATATCTTTCAAATTTTCGAACAACCGACCCAAAGTTATCACATCTTCTTTTCTGGCCGGGTCGACCAACTAGCTCCACCCCGCGCCGGAATTCCTCTAGCTCATCGACGCCGAGGAGCTCTACGAGGTATCACTCTTAAGCTTCCAGCTCCCGCCGAGCTGAGATCGAGATGGCGGCGGATGCTTTTCGGCAGTAAAAGGTACCCGATCGAGCTGAGATCAAGATGGCGAGCGGGAATAAGATCGAATATCATGGGAAAATACTAGAGCTCAAACGAATTGAGGAATTTCGAGAACATAATTTCCAACCAACCAAAAGTCAGCAAAAGGTCCGTCGAGATTTGTCTTGCCAACTGGGAACCGGCGGTAAACCGTCAACCAAGTTACCGCCGGGCACCTCGTAGTTACCCCAGCCGATAAATTCGAAAAATGACGATTTTTCGGTTTTGATACAGCGGGTTCTCCAAGTGTTTTCATAGTAATACTGGACCTAGAGCCATAAAAAAAATACCAGCAGGTGCGCCATAGTTAACTACAGGGAATCAAAATCTCACTCCTAAAAACGAACTTCAAAATTTTGCATAAAGTGAAAAACACCGACCCCAGGTTACCACATTCTCTCTTTTCGTCGGGCCAGCCAACTAGCTGCACCCTGCCCCGAATTCCTCTTAGCTCTTTGCCGAGGAGCTCTACGAGGTACTGGCTCTCCACCGCCCCCGAATTACGCTGAGCTCCCAGCAACACCTTGCTCAGGAAAGGTCGAGTTACTTTGCAGTGTTCAAAATCCCGAGAGAGAAGAAGGGGACTGGAAAGCGGGAAATCTTTCCTGAAGGGCTCTGGGAAGCTCCCCTGCAGCGCTGCTGAAGCGCGGCCAGAAACGCTTCCGTGCGTGCCTGCACGCGCGCAGGCACGCGTGGAAGCTCGCCGGAAGCTCTCCCGGACCTGTCGCCGGCTCAGGCGAGTCGCTGCGGGAAAAGTGGAGCGTCGGAAAGGAGCTCCTGGCGGGAAAAACCAGCGCCCGGCTTCTAATCTTCAACCCTTTAGCTCTCAGCGAGCTCTCCGGGAAAATAAACTTTGAATTTTTCGATGTCACTCCGACGTCGGTTCCCGCTCATTTTCGGATAGTAAACTCTCTCGAGAGAGCAGAGCTGCTCTGAGAATGAAGTTTAGATAGGAATACCTCGTAGAGCTCTTCGGCAAGATGAGCTAAGAGGGATTCGGGCGCATGGTGGAGCTAGTTGGCCGACCCGACCATGAGAGATAATGTGGTAACTTTACGTAGGTTTTGCAATTTGTGCAAATGTTTTAAGTTTGTTCTGGAAACCGTCGTGCAGACAAGATCACTACGAGGCTCCCGGCGGTAACATGGTGAAATATATTTGCAATTTTCGCAAAAGCACCCAAAAGTTATCAGTTGTCCGTTCTGGTCGGGTCGACCAACTTGGCAGTGTGCAACTGGAACCGGCGGTGAACCGTCAACCTGGTTGCCGCCGGAAACCTTGTAGAGCTCTTTTCTTGCACGGCGAGTTCCGAGCTCTGGATTCGACAGAGAGACACGCCTGATGTCTGCAAACCGATCCCTGTGACCACCAGCCCTGGAGCCCCCCCACAGCTCGAGTTGAGTGCAGAAAACTGAGAGCACCAGGATGACTCGAACAATACGAATAGTTTCGCGGACCTAGATCTGGCAGCAGACCGAGTTGATAGCTCTGGATTCAACAGACAAACGCGACTGATGATTCTCAATCGGTTTCTGCATGTATCAGCTCTGTAGCTGTCCTATAGCTCGGGTTTAGTACAGAAAACCGAGAGTCTGTCAAGATGACTCGAATAATACGAATAGTTTTGCGGACCTAGCTCGGCTAGCAGACCGAGTGCAGACCTCTGAATGCAACAGACGAACGCGCCTGATGATTTTGGATCGATTAGCGCTTACCAGCTCTATAGCTGTCCTGAAGAACGAGTTGAGTCCAATATACCCATAGCGCGTGTGAAGATGACTCGAAACGGCCGATCCCGCCTCAGTGCTTTTTAATATTCACCCGATCGAGCTGAGATCAAGATGGCGAGCGGGAATAAGAAATATCACGGGGATAAATACTAGAGCTCTACCGAATGTTCAAATTTTGAGAACATAATGAACTGAGCAAAAGTCAGCACTTGACAGCGTCCAAAACCCGAAGAGCAAAGAGAATCTCGGGACCCTCCTGGAGAGCTCTGGAAAGCTCCCCTGTAGCGCTGCCGAAGCGCTGGCAGAAACGCTTCCATGCGTGCCTGCACGCGTGCAGGCACGCGTGGAAGCTTGCCGAAAGCTCTCCCGGACCAGTTGCCGGGTCACCGGAGTCGCCGCGGGGAACGTGGACCGCCGTGGAGGAGCTCCTGGCGGGCCCACCACCGTCCGGCTTCTACTCTTAAACTCAGCAAAAGTTCCGTCGAGATTTTTCTTGCCAACTAGCTCTCCAGCGCGTCCGAATTACTCTTAAGCTTTCAGCTGCTAGATTAGGGAAGCTCCACGAGTCAACCCGGAGAGCAAAGGGCATACTCACGAGAAAGCTTTTCTGGCGGGTCCTCCAACGCTCTCGTAAAGCTCTTTTGGCGCTCTGGGGGGCCTCCCTGCAGCGCTGCTGAAGCGTTGCCAGAATCGCTTCCATGCGTGCCTGCGCGCGTGCAGGCACGCGTGGAAGCTTGCCGGAAGCTTTCCTGGACACGTTGCCGGCTCAGGCGAGCTGCTGCGAGGATCGTGGAGCGGCGGAGATGGGCTCCTGGCGGGCACCACCACCGTCCGGCTTCTAATCTTAAACCCTTTAGCGCTCAGCGAGCTCTCCGGGAAAAACCCGGAGAGAGAAGAAGGGAACGGGGAAACTGGGCGCCGGCGGTAAACCGTCAACCTTTGTCACCGCCGGGGGACTCGTAGAGCTTCCTGACAACATATAATGTCGAAATAAATTGTACAGAAAAAATATTTTTGCAGCCCAGGCAATTTGAGACCTCTCGGATGCAACAGCCGAACGCCCCCGATGCTTCAAGATTGTCCTCTGCACGAGCTCTGTAGCTCTCCTACAGCCGAGTTACGTGCGTAAATCGACAGCATCTCTCAAGATGACTCGAATAATACGAATAGTTTGGCAAACCTAGGTATCAGACCGAGTTCAGACCTCTGCATGCGACAGGCGGACGCGTATGATATCTCTGAATCGATCCCTGTGATACCAGCCCTGCAGCCCCCCCTGCAGCGGAGTTAATTAGTGCAGGAAACCGAGAGCATCTCTCAGGATGACTCGAACAATACGAATAGTTTCGCGGACCTAGTTCTTGCAACAGACCGAGTTTGGAGCTCTGGATTCCGCAGGCAAACGCACCTGATGTCTCCGAATCGATTCCAGTGATTACCAGCCATGCAGCCCCCCTAGAGCCCGAGTCAAGTGCAGAGAACCGACAGCATCTCGCAAGCGACTCGAACAATACAAATAGTTCTGCGATTCTAGATCGGAGAGCAGACTGAGTTCGGAGGTCTAAATTTAACAGACAACGGCCACAAGGATTTTGAATCAAATTCTGTACGAATCAGCTATATAGCTCTCGTGCAGCTCGAGTTAAGTGCTACGAATAAGTTTGCGGACCTAGCTCGGCTAGTAGACCGAGTTCAGACCTCTGGGTTCAACAGACGAACGCGCCTGATCACTCTGCATCGATTAGCTGTGCTCAGCAGCTCTATAGCTGTCCTGAAGCTCGAGTTATCTTGATAAAACCGACAGCGCGTATCAAATTGACTTGAAACGACTGATAACGCCTGCCTGCTTTTTGGCAGTAAAAGCTACCCGATCGAGCTGAGATCAAGATGGCGAGCGAGAATAAGATCGAATATCATGGAAAGAAATACTAGAGCTCTAACGAATGTTCAAATTTCGAGAACAAAAGTCAGCAAAAGGTCCGTCGAGATTTTTCTTGCCAACTAGCTCTCCAGCGCCCTGGAATTGGGCGCCCGCTGGATGTTAACAAGTTTTTTTTCATGATATCGTGAATTCAATGTAGAAAGTGAGTCAAGATGACGGCCGTCGATTCCAGCAAGTGTTTTCATAGTAATATTGCAGCTACGGACCTAAGATTTAACTGGCAGTCGCGGCATGACCTACTACACGTGAGAAAAATCCTATTCTCAAAAGAAATTCCCAAATTTTGTACAAAAGATTAACACTCGACCCAAAATTTACACATTGTCTCTGAATGCCCGGTCGGCCAACTAGGAACAGGCGGTAAACCGTCAAGCAAGTTACCGCCGGGCACCTCGTAGAGCTCTCTTCTTACACAGCGCATTCGAACACGTGAAGCAAGCTTCTGAAGCGAGAGCCGGAAAAATCGAAAAATGACAATTTTTCGGTTTTCATACAGTGGGTTCCTCCAAGTGTTTTGATAGTAATACTCGACCTACACCCATAGGGAATTTACGAGCAGGTGCGCTAAAGATTACTACAGGAAATAAAGATCTGACTTCTAAAACAAACATCAAAATGTTGCACAAAGTGGAAAACACACCGACCCCAGGTTACCACATTCTCTCTTTTCGTCGAGCCGGCCAACTAGCTTCATCCTGCGCCCGAACTGGGAACCAGCAGTTAACCACCAAGTTACCGCCGGGAACCCTACACCGCTTCTCCGAACACGTGTAGGGGCTGTTGGCTGAAAAACTCGAAAATTGAAGATTTTCCGAGTTTCATTTGTCGGTTCTTATACAGTGAGTTCCAAGTGTTTTCATAGTACTCGACCTAGAGCCATAAAAATTAAAATCTAACAGTAGGTGTGACATATCTCACTTCACGGAATAAGAATCTTACTTCTAAAAATGAACTTCAAGATTTTGCATTAAGTGAAAAACACCGACCCCAGGTTACATAGACTCTCTTTTCGTCGGGCCAGACAACTAGCTGCACCCTGCGCCCGAACTCGGCAGCGGCAAGAAACGCTCAACGAACTCTTTTTTTTTTGCACAGGGCTCTTTGAAACACATCATAGGCGTCTACAGCCAGAGCCGAGAAACTCGAAAAATCACGATTGCTGAGTTTCTTCACAGTCGTTTTGATAATAATACTGCTGGCAGCAATGGACAAATAACAGCAGATGGTCATATCCTGATACAGGCAATAGAAATCTAAGTCATAAAACAAACTTTAAACTGTTAAGTAATAAAAAAAACTACTTCACGTTACCATGACTGGGAGGGAGATCTTTTCTGCAGAGCCTTGGGAGCCCCCCCTGGGGCGCGGCGAAAACTTGGTAGCAAAACCCGAAAAGCGAAGAAACCCTCGGAAGGGGAAATCTTTTCTGAAGCGCCCTTGGGGCCTCCCTGCAGCGCGGCAGAAGCGCTGCCAGGAACGCTTCCAGCGTGCATGCACGGTTGCAGGCACGCGTGGAAGTTTGCCGGAGGCTCTCCTGGACCCGTTGCCGGGCCGAGCGAGTCGCTGCGAGAGCACCGTCCAGCTTCTAATCGTAAACCCTCTGGCTCTCACCGAGCTCTCCAAGAATCTGCCAGAAACTGGCGCCGGCGGTAAACCGTCAACCTAGTCACCGCCGGGAACCTCGTAGAGCTCCTAGCACGCGTGAGAGTGCTCAGCATCATAAGAGAGAGCTTCTGGAATCATTTCTCGAAGAAGCGAAAACATGATGTTTTTCATGTCGATATGAAGTTGGTTCCGCCAAGTGTTTCGATAGTAAAAATGCATCTAGAGAGCTCACATTAAGACGCAGAGTCCCTCGTAGTCGTCTACAGGTGCGTAAAATCTGCTTTCTCAAAATAAATGGTCAAATATCTTTCAAAAAATCGCAAAACCACACAAAAGTTGTCACATTGTCCGTTCAACTGGGCGCCGGCGGTAAACCGTCAACCTTTCTTACCGCCGGGGGACTCGTAGAGCTTCCTGACAATATATACTGTGGGAAAAAACTCCAAATAACGACTTTGTTTTAAGCCCAAGCGATTTCAGACCTCTCAAGATAACGCTAACAAAAAACAAACAGTTTCGCAACCCAGTTCGAGTATCAAACCGAGTTCAGACCTCTGTATGCGACATCATGCGATTCCACTCATGCGATTCCAGCCCAAAACCGACAGTATCGACTCGAATAATATAATAGTGTTGCGAACCTAGTTCGAGCAGCAGACCGAGTTCCGAGCTCTGGAATCGACCGAAAGACGCGCCTGATGTGTGAAAATCGATATATGTGGCCTGCAGCACTGTAGCCCTCCCCCAGCACGAGTTCAGTGCAGAAAATTTAGAGCACGTCTCAAAATCATTCGGACAATACGAACAGTTTCGCGAACCTAGCTCGGGCAGCAGGCCGAATTCAGACCTCTCGGTTCAACAGACGCGTGCCATTGGTGATTTCCCATCGATGTCTGTGACAATGAGCCCTGTAGCTGCCCTACAGCTCGAGTTAAGTACAGAAAACCGAGAGCGTCTATCAAGATAACTCGAATAATACGAATAGGTTTGCGGACCTAGCTCGGCTAGCAGACCGAGTTCAGACCTCCGGATTCGACAGGCGAACGCGCGTGATGATTCTGAGTGCGATAGGTGTGCTTACCAGCACTGTAGCGACCCAAAAGCTCGAGTCAAGTACAGAAAACCGAGAGTGTCTATCAAGATGACTCGAATAATACGAACAGGTTTGCGGACCTAGCTCGGCTCACAGACCGAGTTCAGACCTCTGGATTCAACAGACGAACGCGCCTGATCATTCTGCATGCATTAGCTGTGCTTACCAGCTCTGTAGCTGCCCTAGAGCTCGAGTTATGTTCAGAAAACCGTCAGCGCGTATCAAGATGACTCGAAACGGCCGTTCCCGCCACTGTGCTTTTTGGCCTTTAAAGTTACCCGATCGAGCTGAGATCAAGATGGCGAGCGGGAATAAGATCGAATATCACGGGAAAAAATACTAGAGCTCTAACGAATGGTCAAATTTCGAGAACCAAATTTTCAACCGAGCAAAAGTCATCAAAAGTTCCGTCGAGATTTTTCTTGCCAACTAGCTCTCCAGCACGCCGGAATTACTCTTAGCTTCCAGCTATAACTAGCTAAGGGAAGCTCTACGAGTTACTAGCTCCACCCGCGCCCGAATTCCTCTAGCTCATCGATGCCGAAGAGCTCTACGAGGTACTCTTCCATGCGTATCTGCTCGCATGCAGACATGCGTGGAAGCTTGCCTGCAGCTCCCCCGGACACGTTCTGGGCTCGAACGACCTTTATCGAGGAGCTCAGCGAGGTATTCCTCTTAGCCTTTTCCCGAAGAGCTCAACGAGGTATTCCTCTTAGCTCTCAGCTTCCAGCAATAGCCCGCTAAGGAAAGCTATACGAGTTACGGGAAGTCTGTCCTGGAGGGCTCTGGGAAGCTCCTCTGCTGCGCAGCTGAAGCGCGGCCAGAAACGCTTCCATGCGTGCCTGCACACGTGCAGGCACGCGTGGAAGCTTGCCGGACGCTCTCCCGGACCCGTTCCCGGCTCAGGCGAGCCGCTGCGGTGATCGTGGGGCGTCGGAAAGAATCTCCTCGCGGGCACAACCACCGTGAGAACACGAGAAAGACAGCTGTCCTGGGGAGCTCTCCGACGCTCTCGTGGATCGCTTCTGGAACTCTGGGGGGCCCCCCTGCGGCGGCTGCCAGGAACGCTTCCACGCGTGCCTGCACGGGTGCAGGCACGCGTGGGCGCTTGCCCGAAGCTCTCCCGGACCAGCTGCCGGCTCTGGCGAGCTGCTGCGAGGATCGTGGACCGGCGAAGATGGGCTGCTGGCGGGCACCACAGCCGTCCGGCTTCTAATCTGAAACCCTTTAGCTCTCAGACAGCTCTCCGGGAATATTGAACCCTTTAGCTTTCAGCGATCTCTCCGGGAACTAGCTCCACCCCGCGCTGGAATTCCTCTAGCTCGTCGATGCCGAAGAGCTCGTCCAAGCACTAGCTCCACCCTGCGCCCGAATACCTCTAAGCTCATCTTGCCGAAAAGCTTTACGAGGTATGTCTAACTGGCATGTCGAACTGGGAACTGGCAGTAAACCGTCAACTTAACTCGTAGAGCTTCCCTTAGCTAGTTGCTGGAAGCTTAAGAGTAATACCTCGTAAAGCTCTTCGCTATAGATGAGCTAGAGGAATTCCGGCGCGGGGTGGAGCTAGTAACTCGTAGAGCTTCCCCTTAGCTAGTTGCTGGAAGCTTAAGAGTAATTCCGGCGCGCTGGAGAGCCAGTAACTCGTAGAGCACCCCTTCGCTAGTTGCTAGAAGCTGAAGAGCACCTCGAAGAGTTTTCCGGCATCGATGAGCTAGAGGAATTCGGGCGCGGGCTGGAGCTAGTACCTCGTAGAGCTCTACGTTATCGATGAGCTAGAGGAATTCCGGCGCGGGGTGGAGCTAGTAACTCGTAGAGCTTCCCTTAGCAAGTTATTGCTGGAAGCGTAATAGTACCTCGTAGAGCTTTTCGTTATCGATGAGCTAGAGGAATCCCGGCGCGGGGTGGAGCTAGTACCTCGTAGAGCTCTCCGACATCGATGGGCTAGAGGAATTCCGGCGCGGGTTGGAGCAAGTAGCTCGCAAAGCTACCCTGTGGTAGTTGCTGGAAGCTTCAGAGTAATGCCTTGTAGTGCTTCCCTTAGCAAGTCGTTGCTGGAAGCTTACGAGTAACTCGTAAAGCACCCCTGAGCAAGTTATTGCTGGAAGCGTAAGAGTAATAACTCGTAGCGCTTCCCTTGGCTAGTTGCTGGGAGCTCAAGAGTAATTCCGGCGCGCTGGAGAGCTAGTTGGCAAGAAAATCTCGACGGACCTTCTGCTGACTTTGTTCCCGGAGAGCCCGCTGAGAGCTAAAGGGTTTACGATTAGAAGCCGGACGGTGGTGGTGCCCGCCAGCAGCCTATCTCCGCCGCTCCACGATCCTCGCAGCAGCTCGCCTAATGGGTTTAAGCATAGAAGCTGGACGGTGGTGGTGCCTGCCAGGAGCACCTCCACGGCGGTCCACGTTCCCCGCAGCGGCCCCGGTGACCCGGCAACTGGTCCGGGAGAGCTTTCGGCAAGCTTCCACGCGTGCCTGCACGCGTGCAGGCACGCATGGAAGCGTTTCTGCCAGCGCTTCGGCGGCGCTGCAGGGGAGCTTTCCAGACCTCTCCAGGAAAGTTTTCCCGTTTCCGAGATTCTCTTTGCTCTTCGGTTTTTGGACGCTGTCAAATACCTCGTAGAGCTCTTCGGCATCGATGAGCTGGAGGAATTCGGGCGCGGGGTGGAGCTAGTACCTCGTAGAGCTCTTCGAAGCTGAGCTCAGAGGAATTCGGGCGCAGGGTGGAGCTAATTCCCAGAGAGCTCGCTGAGAGCTAGAGGGTTTACAATTAGAAGCCGGGCGGTGGTGGTGCCCGCCAGCAGCCCAGTTCCGCCGGTCCAGAGTTCTCGCAGCAGCTCGCCTGAGCCGGCAACTGGTCCGGGAGAGTTTCCGGCAAGCTTCCGCGCGATCCCGCACGCGTGCAGGCACGCGTGGACACGTCTAGGCCAGCGCTTCGGAAGCGCCGCTGGGGAGCCCCCCAGAGCCCCAGAAGAGCTTCACGTGTGCTTCCGTGGGCATGCCAGGAGGGTACCTCGTAGAGCTCTTCGGCATCGATGAGCTAGAAGAATTCCGGCGCGGGGTGCAGCTAGTTTGCCAATCCGGCCCGGGCGGACAATGTACCTCGTAGAGCTCCTCGGCATCGATGAGCTAGAGGAAATCCGGCGCGGGGTGGAGCTAGTAACTCGTAGAGCTTCCCCTAGCAAGTTAGTGCTGGAAGCTAAGAGTAATTCCCGGAGAGCTCGCTGAGAGCTAAATGGTTTAAGATTAGAAGCCAGCCCGCCAGCAGCCCATCTCCGCCGGTCAAGAATCCCCGCAGCAGGTCGTTCGACCCGGCAGCGGGTCCCGGGGAGCTTCCGGCGAGCGTCTAGGCGTGCCTGCACGCGTGCAGGCACGCGTGGAAGCGTTCCTTGCAGCGCTTCGGAAGCGCTGCCGGGGAGACCCCCAGAGTCCCAAAAGAGGTTCACGCGTGCTTCCGTGGGCTTGCCAGGAAGGTTTTCTGGTGTGTTTTCTCTTTGCTCTCCGGGTTTTTCCCGGATAGCTCCTTGGAGAGCTGAAGGCTTCAGATAAGAAGCCGGCGGTGGGTGGTGGGGAGCACACGCCCACCTCCGCCGGTCCACGATTCTCGCAGCGCCCTGCCGGAACCGGCAGCGGGTCCGGGAGCGTGGCGTCCTAGCGTTTCCCAATACGCGTGGCTCCAGGGTGCGCGAAGCGCTTCGGCAGATCTTCGGAAGAGCTTCGGCAGTTCTTCCAGGCTCCTGGGCAGATCTTCCTTGCGCGCTTTGCAGGGCCCCACGCATCGTAAACTGGGCGCCGGCGGTGAACCGTCAACCTTTCTTACCGCCGGGGGACTCGTAGAGCTTCCTGACAATATATACTGTGGGAAAAATCTCCAAAGAACGACTATTTCTCAAGCCCAAGCGATTTCAGACCTCTCAAGATAACGCTAACAAAAAACAAACAGTTTCGCAACCCAGTTCGAGTATCAAGCCGAGTTCAGACCTCTGAATGCGACAGGCGGGCGCGTCTGATGTCTGCCAACCCACTCATGTGATTCCAGCCCTAAAGCCCCCCTACAGCCCGAGTTAAGTGCAGAAAACCGACAGTATCGACTCGAATTATATAATAGTTTTGCGAACCTAGTTCGAGCAGCAGACCGAGTTCCGAGCTCTGGAATCGACCGAAAGACGCGCCTGATGTGTGCAAATCGATATATGTGACCTGCAGCACTGTAGCCCTCCCCCAGCACGAGTTGAGTGCAGAAAATTAAGAGCACGTCTCAAGATCATTCGGACAATACGAACAGCTTCGCGAACCTAGCTCGGGCAGCAGGCCGAGTTCAGAGCTCTCGGTTCAATAGACGAACGCGACTGATGATTCCCCATCGATGTCTGTCACAATGAGCCCTGTAGCTGCTCTACAGCTCGAATTAAGTACAGAAAACCGAGAGCGTCTATCAAGATGACTCGAATAATACGAATAGGTTTGCAGACCTAGCTCGGCTCGCAGACCGAGTTCAGACCTCTGGATTGAACAGGCGAACGCGCGTGATGATTCTGAGTGCGATAGGTGTGCTTACCAGCACTCTAGCTGCCCTAAAGCTCGAGTTAAGTACATAAAACCGAGAGCGTCTATCAAGATGACTCGAAGAATACGAATATGTTTTGCGGATCTAGC
>CAUYUJ010022710.1:0-24210 GCA_963575745.1 Prorocentrum cordatum
CTCCTGCTCCTGCTCCTGCTCCTGCTCCTGCCGCGCTAGCTCCTGCTTGTGCTCCTGCTCCTGCTCCTGCTCCTGCTCTGCTCCGCTCCTGCTCCTGCTCCTGCCTCCTGCGTCCTTTCCTGCTCCTGCTCCTGCTCCTGCTCCTGCTCCTGCTCCTGCTCCTGCTCCTAGCTCCTGCTCCTCCTCCTCCTCGCTCCTCCTCCTCTCCTCCTCCTCCTCCTCCTCCTCCTCCTCCTCCTCCTCCTCCTCCTCCTCCTCCTCCTCCTCCTCCTCCTCTCTCTCTCTCTCTCCTCCTGTTCCTCCTTCCGTAGGCATTTTGGCTCATGCCTTTCCGTAAGCCCCCTGCTCCTGGAACTTGTCCCTCGGCGTACCCCCATCCGGGGCGGGCGTGAGGGCCTTGGTTGGGCAAGGCTTTGGGCTTATGGGCATGATGGCACGGGCGGGGTTGCTGGACGGCGATCCTGGAGGCTGGCAGCAGCGTCGGTCGCGGGCCGAGCGCACGGCCGCGCGGCGGCGGGCGCTGGGGGCTGCCGACAACGGCCTGGCTGCGGCCAGGGCCGAGCGCGACGCGGCGCAGAGCGAGTTGTGCACGGTGCGGAAGTGCTTCGAGGCCGTCGTCGGCGACTCGGAGCTCGCCGACCGCATCGCCACCCTCGCGCCAGCCCTGAGCGCTCTGCTGCGGGGGGGGGGGGCGCCTTCGGCCGAGGAGGTGCTAAGGCGCAGCGTGGCGCTGCATGCGGATGCCCCTGAGGGAGTGTCCATCGCTACGGCGCCATGCGAGGACTTGCGCCGCCTGCAGGAGAGCGACCGCCTGGAAGGCCGTCAGTTCACGGAGGGGCGGCTTGGAGACGCGACGGACTTGGACATCTCCGTGGAGATCTGCGTCGCGGAGCCTGCCACGTTCGGAGCTAGAGGTCGTGGGAAGCGGGCCGCCGAAAGTCGTGTGCCGCCTTCCGATCCCATTCCGTTTTACAGGTGGTGCTGGTGTCCGCTTGCGCCGACGTTCTTCGTTGGTGCTGGTGCCCATCATTGCCGAGGAGGCCTTTGCGAAGCAGATGTGCTCCTGGATGAGCTGGCGCCCGCTGCCTTCGACGCCTGGGATCCCGTTTCCGCCCCGCCCGAGACGCTGTCCTCGGATGGGGGCGGTGAGGTGGCTGCGGCCAGCGACGCCTGGGATCCAGATGCCGCTCCGCCCGAGGCACTGTCCTCGGATGGGAGCGAGGAGGGGGCCATTGCCGAGGCCCTCGCCGAGTCGTCCTGGAGTGCCATGGTTGAGGCCATCCGTGGCCAAACTATGGCCAGACGGCTCTCGGAGGACGTACAGGAATCCTCGCGGGATGCGCCACTCTGCGTTGTGCTGGTGCCAGCCGTGCCTTGATGATCAAGTCGAGGGGGCAGTTCGACGACCGCCTAGCTGGATGCTGACGGCCACGGCGCCGCCGATGCGGCTGGGCACCCGCATTCTCAAGAACGTGCGAGGTCATTGCGCAAATGACAGACGGGAAGCCGCACGTCAACGCCAGCGCGATCGTCGGCTCGGGCCCTTCATCGAGGAGAGCGACAGCGAGAACGACGACGTGTACGAGGGCCTCTACATCGGGAGCTCGCCCGCGACGCCCTCAGCGAGGTGAACCTGATTCTCTCCTGAGGCGGCCTGTGTCGGGACATTGCGTCCCTCGGCCTCCGCACTCCGCACTCCGCACTCCTCCTGTTCCTCCTCTTGCCGCGTGGCCAAAGGGGGCGAGCAGTTCTCCTCCTCCTCCGCCTCCTCCTCCGCCGCCTCCTCCGCCTCCTGTATATACCTCCTCCTCCGCCTCCTCCTCCTGTTCTTCCTCTTGCCGCGTGGCCAAAGGGGGCGAGCGGTCCTCCTCTTCCTCCTCCTCCTCCTCCTCCTCCTCCTCCTCCTCCTCCTGTTCCTCCTCTTGCCGCGTGGCCAAAGGGGGCGAGCGGTCCTCCTCCTCCTCCTCCTCCTCCTCGCTGCGCTGGCGCTGGCGGGCCGCCGCCGCGTTGCCGCTGGCGCTCGCCGCCGCCCCGCCGTGGACGGCCGTCGAGGTGGCAGCACCCTCCGCCCTCCCCCAGCGCGCAGATCGCGCACAACTGCTGGACGAGGGGCCGCCGCTGGCGCTCAGCCTCCAGCGCCCGCGGCGCGGCGCGGCCGCCGAGCAGGCAGGGCACGGAGGGGCGCCGGCGCCCTCGCGCGCGCCGGCTGCGCGCGCCCCCCCGGGAGAGAGGGCGGTGCGCGCGCCCTCCTTAGACAAGCGCGTTCCACTGCTCGCAAAGCAACTACTCGCAAATGGCCTGCATCCGCCGCGGGAGATCCACGATCAAGTCCATAGAAGAAAACATGTTGCTTTCGGACGTTTGCGAGTAGTGAAACGCGCTCGGTGACTCCTGGATTGGCCAGGGAGGCGGACTGCACCGATCCCTGGGGCCAGGATGGCCCAGGCTGGGGTCGGTGCGTGCAGTACATGTATCTGGGGGAACCGACAGGTACGGACACGGCCACTCCCCGGGCCTCTCCCAGGGTGCGTTCTGACCAGGACTTCGAGGCGAATCCAGCGGTGGCGACGAGGGCCGCCCAGGAGGCCGGAAAAGGGAAGAGAGAGCAGGGTGGTGGTATCGGAGGGCAGGGTAGCGACGTCGGTGCCTCTTCCTCCCCTGAACACAGTCCTCGTCGCCCGACCCAGGCGGGCTCTGGCCGTTGGTGGGCCGCTGGTGGGCTGAACCAGTTTTTCATCACGCTTGTTCGGAGCATCGCTGCCGTGCCAGCACAGCGCACGACTGCGATACATCTCCTCTCAACATAAATGTTAGGTCGGGCCTGTCCCCCTGCAGGCCGATTTCCGAGGACGAGTTAACAATAGCCCCCAAAAAAATCAACAATGGTAGAAAAAACGCGATACGATAGTCCCCATACTACCTTCTACCATTCTTGAAGGTTCCTCCTGCAGAGGGACAGGCCCGAGTCAGACATAGCTCTCGCCGCCCGACCCAGGCGGGCTCGGGCCGCTGGTGGGCCGAGGGTGCGCGGCCACTCTCCAGGCGCCCAGGGAGGGCGAGGCCCGCGCGGCGCGCGCCCCGGGGGCCCCAGGGTGGAGGCGCACGTTGCGCGTGCCAGTCTTGCTCTGCGCTCTGCGCTCTGCGTGCTCCCTCTCCTCTCCCTCCTCGTCCTCCTCCTTCGCCTCCGCCGCCTCCTCCCCGCCCGCCGTCCTCCTCCGGTGCCTCCTCCGTCGTGCCGTTTTCTGTCCTGCGGCGCGACCCGAAGCAGCTCATGCTTCCGCCCTGCGTGATATAGAACGGCACACGTGGCCGGGCCGCTTCCGTCGATGCTCCGTCGCAAGCTACGGCCTGGGCCCCGAAAACACCGCGCTGGCCTTGAACTTATAGCCGCATTGCGTCCAAGTCCACAGGCCGATCATCCTCGCTCCTCATCCTCCCCCCCCCACCAACCTCCTCGTCCTCCTCCCTCCTCCTGCCTGCCGCAACCGCTGCGCGACGCGCCTCGGATCACAACCCTGCACACGCGCTCGCCCACGGCCGCGGCCGCGTGGAGGGAGGGGCCTATCACCAACCCCACATGCAGATCATCCTCCCTCCTCCCTATCCTCCTCCCTCCTCCTGTTCCCTCCTCCCTCCTCCCTCCTCCTGTTCCCTCCTCCCTCCTCCCTCCTCCCTCCCTGCTCCCTCCTCCCTCCTCCCTCCCTCCCTCCCTCCCTCCCTCGCTCCCCCCGCCTGCTCCTCGCACGTAGCTCACCCCCCGCCTGCTCCTGTTCCTGCTCCTGCTCCTGCTCCTGCTCCTGCTCCTGCTCCTGCTCCTGCTCCTGCTCCTGCTCCTGCTGCTCCTGCTCCTCCTCATCTCCTCCCCTCCTCCCTCCTCCTCCTCCTCCTCCTCCTCCTCCTCTCTCCTCCTCCTCTCCTCCTCCTCCTCCTCCTCCTCCCCGCTTGCCCCCTCCGCCAACAGCAGCAGCGGCGCGCCCAGAGACCGGCTCAGTACGTCCGCTGGCGCTTCGCCGCGGGGATGAGGTACGGCGCCGGCGCCGCGGCTGCAGCCGGGACCGCCGCCCCGAGCTCCGCCTCGCCGTGCGCCCAGGTGCAGCTCCCCTCCGGCTGCGAGCAGGTGCCTGGGAGGGCCTCCGAGCTGTGCGCCGCGCCGCTTTGGGCGGCCAGGGAGCTCCACAGGCCACTGGCCTTCGCGCACCGCGCCCCGCGACGCGCGGCTCGCGGTGCTCTTCGCGCCCTTGCGCCGCCGCCCTGGAGAAGGACAGCTTCGCGGCCGCCTGCGCGCAGCGCGATGACCTCCGCGCCCCCGGGGGTGACCTGAGGACCTCGAACTGCCCAGCAGACCACCCCAACCTGACCCGAAGACCCGAATTTTGGGTTGAGGGGGCACGGGTTCCACGTGTGTTTTGGTTCCATGGTCCCCGACGTCCCCTCACTCGGACTGGAGGGCAAATTCAGAGGCGTCCTACATGGGGTCGGAGTAGATGGGGTCGGAGGATCGCGCCGCATCGCCGATACATCGGCGATGTATCGGCGATGCACCGGCGATGCATCGGCAACGTCGGCGATGAATCGGCGACGTCGGCGTGGGGAAACACGGGCTCCACATCGAGCCGCACCGTCGACGCATCGGCGATGCGGCGCGATCCTCCTACCTCGTCTGCTCGGACCCCCTCGAGCTCGAGGAGGCCTAGACACTTGGGGCCTTCGGGTTGGCTTGGGGTGGCTTGGCTGATGGGCCTGTTTTCCACCACCTCCACCATAAGTTGGAGGGGGAGGAGGAGGAGGAGGAGGAGGAGGAGGAGGAGGAGAGAGAGGAGGAGGAGGAGAGAGGAGGGAGGAGGAGGAGGAGGAGGAGGAGGAGGAGGAGGAGGAGGAGGAGTGAGGAGGAGGAGGCGGAGGGAGGAGAGGAGGAGGGAGGAGGAGGAGGAGGAGGAGGAGGAGGAGGACCCCCTCCCTCTCCAACTTATGGTGGTGGTGGTGGTGGTGGAAAACAGGCCCTCCATTGGCGGGTGGTGGACCTCGGTGCACGGGCGCCCCCGCGCCCCCGAGCTGCTGTGGGGTGCACGGGGCGCCCGTGCCCCGCGCGCCCTCGCCAGGACGGGGGCGGCTCCTCGGCCGCCCAGAGCGACGCAGTGTTTGCGCGCGCGCGCGTGCGTGCGCGCGCGCGCGTGCGTGCGCGCGCGCGCGTGCGCGTGCGTGCGTGCGTGCGTGCGTGCGTGCGTGCGTGCGTGTGGGGGGGGGGGCGACGACGACCACGACGACGACGACGACGACGACGGCGGCGGCGGCGAGGGTGGGCGAGGTGGGCGAGGGTCTTGGTCGTGGGTGTGGTATACAAAATTCCCTCCCTGGGGCGTGGCCCCGGGCGGTGGAGTCTGACTGGGGCGGGGAGGGTGCGGTATACAACACATCTTGAGGATTATTGAGAGAGAGAGTGTGTGTGTGTGTGTGCATCGAGCCCCCCCGAGTGCCCGCGAGCCAGAACTTGCAGAGGGTGCGCTTCCGCGGCACCGGCCGCACAGGCCGCGCCGGGGCCTCCTCGGCGGGGAGCGGCGAAGGCCGCTGCGCTCGGGGCTGCCCGCTGCGACACGGGGCTTCCGATGGTTGGCGGAAGGATCGCGGCAAGGACAAATCACACCCTTGGCGGCAGGAGGCCACGAAAGGTCATGCAAACCCTGACCAGTCATGCTAGCCGAATATATTGTATGATCCGCCGCCGTGCCTGCACAGAGTGGGCGTGCTAGAATGCTCCTCTGCTGTGAGTTGGTTCCCCTTGCAGTGCTTGCACATACGCAGGGGTTCTTAGTTTGATTTCTGACAGAACTGGATGGGAGTCGGGGTTTCGGCTGGTGCCCGCCCGTGAGCGCCTCGTATAGGTATAGGTTTATGTATATGTATACGTATATGTATGTACACCTGTATGTACGTATGTAGGTATAACATATATATACACATATTTATGTATACATATATATATATATATATATATATATATATATATATGGTCGCCCCCCCCCCCAGCGCACCCCAAACCACCCACGACCACAAATCCATCATTGATCGTTTGCTCCTGCTGCTGCTCCTCCTCCTCCTCCTCCTCTTCCTCCTTTCCCTCCTCCTGCTTCTCTGCTTCTTCCTCTGTTTCCTCTCTTTTCTTTCTCCTCCTCCTCTCATCCTCCTCCTGCTGCTCCTCCTCCTCCTCCTCCTCCTTATGAGAAGCCTTACAAAAGGGGCTGCTCTCTGAGGAAACCATATGAAAACACAGATATTCCTGATATGTTTGAATGCTTTGGCAAGGAAACCATATGAAAACACACATATTCCTGATATGTTTGATGGTTTTCGTTAGGAAACCCTGCGAACACACAGATATTCCTAATATTTGTTGGTTTTCTGGAAAAGGGCGCCCCTCCCCCTGCTCCCTCCCCAGGTCCACGCCCCTCAGGGACAATGCGCCAGGCAGGAACACCTGTGAAAACACAACTATTCCTAATATTTTGAAAGGTTGTCGCACAGAAACCTTGTGAAAACACAGATATTATTGATTTTTTTTTGGTTTCTGTAAGGAAACCATATGAAAACACATAGATTCCTGATATGTTTGGTGATTTTCGTTGGGAAACCCTATGAAAAAAAAAAAAAAAAAAAAAAAAAAAAAAAAAAAAAAAAAAAAAAAAAAAAAAAAAAAAAAAAAAAAAAAAAAAAAAAAAAAAAAAAAAAACGTTCCTGATATTTTAGGGTTTTCTTGATACGGGCGCGCTGCAAAGGCTGGTGGCGCAAGAGGAAGAGGGGCGCCCGTCTCCAGAAAACCACAAAATATCATGAATATCTGTGTTTTCACCAGGTTTCCTAACGAAAACCATTAAACATATCGGGAGTATCTGTGTGTTTCACATGGTTTCCTTATGAAAACCATCAAAAATATCAAGAACATATGTGTTGTTATATGGTTTTCTTGTCAAAAACTTCAAACATATCAAGAATACCTGCGTTTTCATAAGAGTTCCCTTACGAAAACGATTAAAACTATCAGGCGCGTGTGTGTGTGTGTGTGCGTGCGTGCGTGTGTGTGTATGTGTGTATGTGTGTGTGCGTGTGTGTGTGTGTGTGTGCGTGTGTGTGCGTGTGTGTGTTACAAGGCTTCCTCACGACAGCGGCCGCAGCATGGACGGGACTTGTGTTTTCACAAGGTGTCCTTACCAACGCCTTATGGACCCTCTGTGTCTAGCTTTGGGCAGCAGACCTTGCTCAGCCGATCGGGAGACGTGGGCAGCAAACGGTGAGGAAAGGAAGAACAAGTTCACAAAGAATATGAGGGTGACGACGACGTGGCGACAACGTTTTCTGGAAGGTAGCGTTTGTGGTTGCTGCTGTGACTCCCTCGTCTTTGGCATAGTCGGGGCAGCCAGTGTACAATCGATCAGCATTTATAATATCGAGGGGCAGCGTTGGCCGCTGGCTGCCCCCCGCCGAAGCGGCCGCCCGCTCATTCCGACGCATCGGCATTCATTCCGCCGCCCAGGCCGAGCGGATCGCCGTTGTCTGCATCGGCGAGCGCAGCGGCGAGGTCCTGGCTACTGGGCGCGGCGGCGGCGCCGCGGGCCTCTTCGGGCGAGCTCGAGAGGTCGATCTCGACCTCCGGGATGCTCCCGAACGACCTCGCCCAGCAGATGCGCTTGGGCAAGGGCGGGAGGGGCTCGCGGGCCGCCGACGAACTACTGCCGCCCTCGGCGCCGTCAGGCGGCTGCTCCTCCTTGACCGAGAGAGGCAGGGGCACGGAACCCTTGTCCAGCAGCGCCTTCATGAAGCGGAGCTGCTTGCCCCTCAGCGAATTGTATTCCTCGGCGTCCCGCATCGCGCCGTTGTGGATGTAGTCGTGGAGAATATTCCCCGCTGCCTTGGTAATGTAGTGGCCAACCTTCGGGGCCCTCGTCACGTCCGAGTCCAAACCCGCCAAGCGCTCGAACGCGTCATTGGGGGTGTTCACGACCGCGGAGGACCGCTTCAAGGGGGCCATGACGTTCGCTTTGGACATGTCCTTGGGGAACGTGCGCTTGAGCATGTCGAAGAAGTACGGGTTTCGCTTCTGCTTGGCCTCAGCTGGCGACAAGATGCCCAGACCGCGCCACGCGTCCATGGTGGGGACAGCCGTCTCGTCGTACATGTTCTCCGCGGCGAAGCGCGCCTGACCCCGAACGAACTTGGCAGCCCCCCACCGCTCCCTCGTCATCGCCTGGAACTGGCCGACGTCCAAGAAAGCCTTCAACGTCTTCGGGCGATGCTCGAACAAGTCGCCGTCATCAAGGACGCACGGGCAGTGCTTCGTGCCCTCTTCGGCCCTGAAGAAATCCAGGTCTGGCCCCTCTCTGAACGAGGCCAAGCCGCGGTCCCCCAGCTTGTCTGCGTAGTAGTCGCCCATGGCGAATGCCAGCGTCTCCAGGTACGGCGTCTTCCCCTCGCCAGGCTCGCCGACCATGAGGCAGGAGTGGCTCTTGAAAGTGGGCACGATGCGCTTCGCGCGCTCGACGCCCTCGCCCCCTGTGTCGAAGATGAAGATGGGGTGGTACGTGATCTTTTTCGCCTGAATGCCCTGGTCCTTAATGTGCGAGAGAACCTCCTTAATCTTCCCCTCTTTCCAGCTGTGGATGGGGCTCTGCGGGTCGTTCAGCTGGAAGTCGATCCACATCATCTGTTCGCAATCGAAGTTGCCGCGCGGGGCGTTGTCCTTAATGAACTGGCACTGGGATACGATCATGTCCTGGGGAAGGCACTTATTCTTCTTCTCCTTTTCGCCCTTCTCCTGCGGGGGTAGGTGGTAACGGAAGTGCGCGCCACCGAGCCGATCCAGCATGTAGACCAAGACTTTCCACGGCGTCTTGACGTCCGCTCCCTTGCCCCAAGATAGCGTGTACAACACTTCATTCTCACGCAGGAGGCGGTTCTCGACGTCGACCAACGGCTGCGGGCCCGAGAACAGAAAGTACTTGATGATGTCTGTCCCGTCGCCGTCGCCAGCGGGCACCAGTGCCAACTGCATCGTGTAAAGGGCTTCCCAGTTTGCTCTGGGGCGCAATAGCTCTGGCAGACCATTGTAGTCGTTGACCGCCATGGCCTCCCGCACCGCGGCCATGTCGATGTCCCCCTGGTAGTTCAAGACAACGGCAAAGGCATGCTTCATCTTCTTGCAACCTTCAGACGGCATGAGGGGGAGATCCCCTACAGAGTAGAGAGCTGGGGGATCGTCCTGGAATTCCTCTGGGTGCAACGCCGTCTGGTACATCGGGACGGCCGAGCCGTGGCCGCGGACCTTTTCGAATACCTGCTGGATCTTCTCGCCGTCCGCCCCCTCGACCTCCAAGTGCGCCCTCAGGGACTTCATTCCGAGGGCGGGGAGGCTGGTCATGAGCAGAGATATACCAGGGGCTTGTGCGCGTGCGAATGTATTCGGAGACCCTGCGCAAGCCTGATCAATGGCGGCGGCAGGACACAGCGGGGGCGGGGGTAACCGCAGGGGGGCGGGGGCTGAATCAACGACGACGGCGCGACGACGGCGACGGCTGCCCCTGATCATACCCTTGCGGGCGGACTTTCCATGCGGGCAGACTACGTAGTTTTTCTCGAACCTCAGAACCAATATGCACGTCCGCACACATATCGCTTGGGCACTCTCGCTGCGCTGGCCCAACATTTCGCCGTGCGGGAAGCAGTGCGGGGCCAGGGTAGGTGGCATTTGAGACGGAGGTATGCAGTGCCTCTGCAGCGGCAGATGGGCTCGCTCACTCGTGCTGCTGCTGGAACAGAACGGTAAGCATATTGCCCGTCTGCGCCCACAGGTCCTCGCCCTTGTTCCAGTAGCACCACTGGAAGGACCTCACCTTGTTTGCCAGCGCGCGGGAGTTCACCTTGCGGTTGGGGCCAAGGTGGCGCCTCAACCCGCCCCAGACGCGGTCAATGATCTGGGTCCCGCACTTCACCCAGATGCGCAATACGTTAGCGTATGCTTGGCAACGGCTTGAGCACAATACGTTAACTACATGATGAAAGTGAGCGTGAGGACGCTGATGAAATATAGTGTTCGCCATCATCAAAATCATCATCATTGCAATTGTCATCGTTGCCATCGCCATCATCTTAATCGCAATCGTCATCAGAACCATCCCCATCATCATCATCATCGTCGTCGTCCTCAGCCCCATCATCGTCATCATCATCATCATCATCACCATCACCATCACCATCATCATCATCATCATCATCATCATCATCGCACTCGTCATCATCAACTCCAGGAGGATCCAAGAGGCCTCCAAGAAGCTCAAGAGGCGCCCAAGAGGCGCCCAAGAGGCCCCCAGAGGCCCCCAGACTGCCCCTAAGAGGCTTCAAAACTGCTTTCAACAGATCCCCGAGATGCCTCCCACCATATCCCAACGAACATCCAAGAGGCCTCAGGTGCCTTCTCGAACAATCGCCATCGAACATGCTGAGCCTGATGAGGGGAGGAGCGTGAGGGAGCCAGGAGGAGGAAGAGAAAGATGGTCGTTGGGGTGCGCTGGGGGGGGGGGGGCGAGCATATATATATATATATATATATATATATATATATATTTGTCTTGCTGTGTCTATGTAGAGGTATATGCGTACGCCTGTACAGATAGAAGTGTATGCAAATGTATATGTATAGAGGTATGTGCATGTGTGTGTGAATGTGTGCATGTGTGTATGCATGTATGTATGCGTGCATGTCTGTATGTACGTATGTATGTATGCATACATGCATGCATGTATGTATGCATGTCTGTATGAGTGTAGTTGTCTGTGTGTCTGTCAGTGTGTCTGTCTGTCGGTATGTCTGTCTGTATGTATGTATGTATGCATGTAAGCCTGTTTGTGTGTGCGTATGTATGCATGTATGTATGCGCGTATGTATGTATACAATGTGCATGTCTGAGTGTCTATGGGTGTATGTAAGTGTGTATGTATGCACGTTTGTATGCACGTATGCGTGCATGCATACATGCATGCATGCTTATATGTATGTACGCATGCATGCAATTATAAATAATCAAATAGCTAAGAAGTCAAACCATAAGTACAAACATCAACAACTACACACAAAGCTAAGTACATGCATGCATCGATGTGTGCATATGTATGTACGTTCTACAAAAAAGAAACGAAAAGCAGCCCCCCTCAATACCTGTCAAAAGAGGGCCCCGAGGGGCACCAAAGAGGCCCCCAAACGGCCCCCACGAGGCCAAAGAGGCCTCCAAGAGGCCCCCAAGACGCCCCGAAGAGGCTTTGAAGACCGCCAAGAGGTCTGCAAGACGTCCAGAGACATTCCAAGATATTCCGAGAGATCTCAAGGAAGCCTCTGACCCACAGATGCTTCCCGAGCTCTTCAAATCATGCCACGCCCCCCAGGTAAGGGCTTCCCCAGCATCGTTCCTGAATGTGATGGTGGGGATACGCGAACCGTTCAGAATCCAAACTCCTTCCCGCTAGTGAGCTCTGTTGCACAAGCACGCTGGCGGAAGTTGCCACAAATAACTGGATATCTGAATCGATGGGCCGGACCAACCATATCTTGCCCGGTGAATATCCAATGTGTGCTGCGTCGGTTTTATGGATCCCATGTCCATCTGACCCGTGAAAAATATCAATATGTGCGACGCTGGGTCCAGCCTGGGCTCTTTCATCTTACTTTCATGTGTTTCATCCCCAAACGCATGCGGTGAACATGTGTATACCTATACGACCACCCTTCGGGTGATAAGGAGGTTCGGGGGGGGAGGAACCAACGTCTCACTCGATCGGTCTCACTATCGATCTCACTATCGATCTCACTATCGGTCTCGCTCGATCGATCTCATTCGATCGATCTCACAATCGATCTCACACGATCTATTTCATTCGATCGATCTCACAAACGATCTGACTATCGATCTCACAATCGATCTCACTATCGATCTCTATAGATCTCACAATCGATCTCACATGCGGTCTAACTATCGATCTCACTATCGCTATCACAATCAATGTCATCATCATCATCATCATCATCGTCATCGTCATCATCATCATGATCAACATCATCGTCATCAACGTCATCAACATCATCATCATCATCATCATCACCATCACCATCACCATCATCATCATCATCATCATCATCATCATCATCGGGACACCATAATCATCCTCATCACCTCATCAGCATCATCAACATCATCATCAACATCATCATCATCATCATCATCAGGACACCATCATCGTCACCATCATCATCATCATCATCAACATCATCATCGGGACACCATCATCATCATCATCGGAATACCACCATCACCATCATCATCTCATCATCATGATCATGAACAGCATCATCAACATCATCATCATCGGGACACCACCATCATCATTAGCATCATCATCATCAACATCATCATCATCGGAGCACCATCATCATCGTCACCATCATCATCATCATTACCATCATCATCAACATCATCGGGACACCATCATAGTCATCAACATCAGCATCATCATCATCTTCTGTGGGCCACCATCATCATCACCAACTCATCATCATCATCCTCATCATCAACATCATCATCGGGACACCATCTTCGTCATCATCATCATCATTATCATCATCATCGGGACACAAAGGTCATCATCACCATCATCATCAGCAGCATCATCAACCTCATCATCATCATCATCATCAAAATCATCGGGACACCATCATCATCATCTTCATCATCATCAATAAATCATCATCAACCTCATCATCATCACCATCAGGATGATCAACATCATCCTCGGGGCATCATCACCATCATCAGCAGCAACATCATCATCATCAACATCATCACCATCCGGGCACCATCATCATCACCACCATCACCATCATCATCATCATCGTCATCATGATCAACATCGTCAACATCATCATCATCATCATCATCATCATCATCATCATCATCATCATCGGGACACCATCATCACCACCATCACCATCACCATCATCATCATCATCATCATCATCGTCATCGTCATCATCATCAACATCAACATCAACGTCAACGTCATCATCATCATCATCATCATCATCATCATCATCATCATCATCATCATCATCATCATCACCGGGACACCGACGGGACACCGGCGCGCCACCGGCCACCGAGCGTGACACCGGCGGGACACCGCGGGGCACCGGTTGCCGGAAGGGAGACTTTTGGTCCGGCCGCGCCTCAGCTACAGGAGACTTATTTCTCGCCCGCCCACGCAGCTTCGCCTCGCCCGCACGCACGGCACGCACGAACACGAAACCGAAACCGATTTCCCGGTAGGGGGCTCTCCGTTCCACTTCGATCGCACCCCCTCACCTCCGATCTACATTGCGAACCCCTTGTAAAACCGCCTGCGCGCGCTCGCGCGCACGCAACACAACACCAATCAAGAACCGGTGCTTTCGAAACATTTCAGCATCGATCTCTTGAACATCATGTGAACAGCACGTTGCTTTACAATTGCATTATTTGGAAAACGCACTGTCAGGAATTCATGCGCGCGCCAACGCTCATCAACGCCATTACCAAAATGCACGCATGACTTAACCGACTTGCATGTCCCCCTTAAGAACCCGGCAAACAAATTCATCAGACCTTCAGCAATCGAACAAGAGGTGTTCGTTACGGCTTCTTGGGCAAAATGGTACCTTTTCGGATGCGATGGGTCTCGAAATAAGAAACGTATCTGACAGAGTTGACGGGTGGGCATGACCGCGTTCCGCAACGCGCCTGACGGCATATACTCTGCTATCCGATACCAGACGAAAAAACCAGGGACCACGGGCCACGTCCCGACAAGAGACCACGGCCAGAGACCACTGCCAGACACCACGGGCCACACGACCAAAGACCACGACCAGAGACCACGGGCCACGGATTTGGGAGCCGGCGACGCACCCGCCGGCCGTAGCATGACACGATAGAGCCCTTGCAGACCAGCTTCTTATCGGGGGCGGCCAAGAGGGGGGCGTCAAAGAAGGGGGGGGGGCGCAAATCATGGCCGGCGGCATGTGCGCGGCCCAGGGGGGGGGCAGGGGACGTATTGAAATAAGAAGAGGCGCCATGAAATCTGAGGAAATATAATGGCCCACGCCATGATATTCACCCCTCCCCTAGTCATCACCCCCCTCTTGGCCGCCCCAGGTCTCAGGGGCCTCCTTCGCCACTGAGGACGCCTGTCCCATGGCGGCCGGGAAGCTTCGGCCCTAACGTCGGCACGTCGGGGCGGGCACTCCAGCCGCCCGCCGCCAGGCGTCCCCGACCCTGGCCCCTGATCCACCGTACTTCGGGCGACTTCGCAAGTGTGCTGGAAATGTCCGCCCTACTATCCAAGCTCCTCTGATGCCGGCTTCCGCCCCACCTTGCCGTCGCTGCTTCCGCCAAGTCCTCGCATGAATCACGCCGCCCCACGTTTCTGAGGCGGACCTTGCCGTCTTACTTTTTCGCATCGTTCGGGGTACGTTGCCGACACCAATGTGAGAGCGGGAGATGGGACGCACAGAGACATACTAATACTACGTGTCCTCCTTGGCGGCGCGCGTCCGACCCCAACATATAGTATGCCCATCTTGTAGTGTATCGTTTCTCGAGCGGTGTGGCCAGAAAGCGCCCGCCACGACGCATATACTATAAGATTTCTCGGTGCGCGCGTCACCCCTGGGGGGGGGCGACGCACATATAGTAGAAGCATGTTGGGGTGACGCACGGCAGATCCGACGTCAGGGGAGAGGAGAGGCGTCGAAGGCGGCCGGGGGCCTGAGCCGCTATAATAGGCCCCGGGGACAACCGGTCACGAGGGGGGGGGGGGGGGGGAGGGCAAAGCCGCGCAAACTCGGTCCCCTGGCGCTCCTGGGAGCGCCGGGGAGCGCTTGGGAGCGATTGGCTGCGCGCAGAACGCTTGGGAGCGCTCGGATGCGCCCGGGAGCGCCAGGCAACGCTTGGGAACCCGGAGTCCATCTGGCGCAGGTCTTCATCCCCGATCTGTGGCCGACTGCCTCGGGGCCCGAAAACGGCCCCCCCCGGGAGGCGGAGCCAGGCAGAACACCTCCTCGAGCCCAAGACCTCGAGCCTCGCCCCAGGCCCCCTCCTGCTCGCCGGAACCGGCGCTGGGCCACCTCCTCGAGGACCCCCCCGGGCGCAGCGCAGAGATTCCTCCTCGTGCCGCTCTCCGCCCGCCAAGCTGTCCTCCTCGCCGTGGGCCCACGTGCAGGCCCGCCCCTGGGCGCAGCGCCCCTCCAGCCAGAACTTGCACACCGTCCTCTTCACGCCCGCCGGCGCGGCCGCGGGCAGCGCCGCGCGGGCGGGCGCGGGGGCGCCCTTCGCGGCGGCTGCCAGGCCCAGACGTGCTCGCGCCGCGAAGAACACGAAACGGGCACCTCCTCCGGCCTCCTCCTCCCCCTCCTCCTCCTCCTCTTTTTCCAGTGGCTCTCGCTTGGCTCCCACCAATCTATGATCGAAGGGGCTGCAACGGGGCCCCCAAACACCACCGACCACCTCTACACCGCGCCTGCAGGGCGGAGCCCGAAGGCCAGGACCGCCGCGCAGGCGCAGGGCAGAGGCCCAGGTGCCTGGCTGCCCCCGCCACCGCCCGCAGGCAGTGGCCAAAGAACACGCCCGACAGGGCGAGCACGCCAAGACAATTCAACAACACAATCAAAAGAGCTTGGTCCACCACTCCGCCTCCTCATGAGGCGCGAGGCTGAGTGGCCAAGGGCTTGTGATATTCTGTCCCCGCGGCCAGGGAAGGTCGCCTCTCAGAAGCTGTCTCCTCTGCTGTGCAAATACTTTACCACAGGGTTTCAGCAGCTGGCGAGGAGCCCCAGTACAATACGCCCCACACCTAAGGCACAACACCACAGGCAGAGAAGATTGGACAATTTTGGCGACATGCAGTGTGTGGGGCTTGGGGTTGCCGACCTGATTAATTAACGAACGCATTGAGGGGGTTAAAGCCGCGCAGGACCCCCTAGGATTCTTAGAATCAAAAGCACGGGCGCACTCAAGGCACCGCCACCTACACCCGTTCCAGCGCACACGATGAGGCTTCAGGCCGCTGGGGAGGACCACAGGCCTGGGAACTCTCGGGGCGCGCTCTAGTTTACCAAAAAGAGATCTGGCCTCTGGAAGGCTGTCTAAAATTTTGCCCATGCCTACTGCCAAAGACTTCCCAACTGCTCAGAGCCAGCTCGTACTTGACAATGTTCTGGGCCATCTCGGGATGCATTTTGGCCCCGTCCTTTGCATACTCGTCGGCATAATCGTTTCCACGTTTATGAACCCGAGCCGCACCAACAACGTCTTCCCCCACATGAGATTTAACCTTGTTCAACACGAAAGGCGGGCGGGGCGAGGAATAGAGCACTTTCCAGACTTCACTGAGCGGTGTTCTCCCGCTCGTCGATGCCCTCTGATCTCGAGGGCCTGCAAAAAGGGCATGGCAGTCCACGTTCAGCCTGAACGGCTCGTCCTCGCCAGTGTGTGCAAAATGCTCCAGGGCCTGGAGCAAAGCGTAGTGCTCGGCGAACACAGCACTCTGAGGCAGAAAACCAGGCAGGTTGCCACACACAGCTCTTGCAAAGTCCCCTGCGTCGTCTATTTGAATGACGGCCCAGCCCGCACGGGCCACATAAACATGGGTGGGGGAGTAGCAACTACCGTCCGAGTACAGATTTTCGCAACGGCTGAACATGAACTTGGTTGTTTCCCCCGACCTGTCGAAATACCGAACCACTCCATCCCACAAGGCATCCTGAATCCCCTCGGGCTGGGCGCCCCACAGGCTGGAGTAGAGAGGATCGTCGGGGCCAGCTTCCACAGCTAGCCGAACCACATCAGCACTCAATGCCTCATCTCGCCTGTCAGGGAGACCTGGACAGACAAAGCAGCGGTGCCATACAGTGTCCTCGGCCCCTCCCTCGGGGGATCTGCAAAAAGGGCACACTGGAGGGATCTCGTACTTCCAATCATGTAAACGCTTGGCCGTGACATACGACCTGCAAAATATCTCTTTGACAGCTTTTTGAACACCACGATGACGCTTTTTGCTGGCCCAAAAGGACCTCGGCGGGTCCGTCCACAGCCCACGATGCAAAATATCCAGAGCCCTCGGATGTTCGGAGTCCCTCAGGTGCCTGCTCATACTCTGGGCCACGTAGGCCTTAGACAAATCTCGAACGAAGTACTTCTCTACCTGCACGAACGGCGTATCTGTCAACAGCAGCGGGTCCCCGTTGCTCATGTTAAAACTGAGCGGGCCTCGAATCTGCCAGTTCGCCACGCCGAGCCAGAGAATCATGTCTCCTATGGGTCCCCAGGATTTCTTGGCCCATGAACTTCTGGAGTGTTCCTGGATGTAATTCTGGACAGCAAACAAAATCTTAGAAAGCTCCCCCACAGACAACCCATCGCCATGGCGGTGCCCAGGAGTAGATGCCATCCAGACTTCTTTAGCAAAGCGACGAAGAGTAGCAGCAGCATGCTTGACAGGATCTCTAGTCGGCTCCAGCGAAAGTGCCACATTTAAATCGGCTCCACAGGATGTCAATCCAAGAAAGCCAGCAGCCTGACTTCGTAACTTGCGAATCTCTCTCGGCGTCCAACCCACCACCTCCTCCCCATAAGTAGTGGCAGGCTTAACACCACAGAACCATATTTTCGCCCTGGCACGTTTGGGATTTCGAAGGCTTCGAATCTTCCCCAACCTCCTCCTTCCTTTGGCCCACCTCTCATTTCGCTTCTGCTTGGCTTTCCTGACGCTCAAATGCTTACCTGGCGCGAAGTCGCATCCTAGGTTGACAATCGACGGGCCATATGTGCCAGCATACTGATCTAGAGCTAGACGGGCCTGGGCTACCAGCTCTGGAGAGGTTCCTGTGATGGCGAACTTCTTCATAGAGAAACGAAGGTTAAATAAATTCGATAAACGATCAACCAAGAAAGCAACAGCCAAACCCATATTGACCACACAAAGCTCCAAATCCTCGTTCCTCTCATTGAGACTAAAATCATCCACATGCACAGCCAGTTCGGGATGCAGACGACACTCACAATATTCCGCTACAGTAGGAAGGCAGTAGCATTTAATCTCATATGTAGCCGTGCTGCTTCCCGCTACGATACCCTGAGCTGGCATAACTGCATCTGCGCACATACCGTCTAGGCTCAGGATCCTCTGCCACGCGTACGTGTGAATAGAAAACCTGAGCACATGCATCGGAAATCCCCAGTCCAACGCCGAATTGATCAGCTGCTGGCGCTGCACGTGCTCCTAGCACTGCTTCAAGTCGGCAAGCAGGCTGAGCACGTGCTCTCGCCTGGAAAACGCAAGGTCACCTCGAACAGTCTGGCGCCAAATCGTATCTGTCGGGCTCCGTCCAGGAGCCATACTGAAGATACCACCGTCCGAAATGCTTTTTTCCCAAGACTTGCACACAACGGTGTTCCATCTTGACAATGTCCGAACCAAGGTTTGGAAGAAGCCTATTGGCCTCCGTCCCAAGACGGGTTTCCTGAAGAGCGCAACCACAAGGGTCTGCATCCAAGTAGGGGTGGACCCCAGGATAAGCATAATACAGAACATACAGCTGGGGCACGAAAGGGCCTGTGAGCAGAGAAACTGATAATGCCTCGGATGGTACCCATCTGCTGCGATCGTATTTCTCTTGAAGCTCTTGGAGATGCGAATGATCTCCTCGGGGCTCGGGGGCTCTGGAATATTATACGAAGACCATTCCAGTGGGCCTCCAGCAGTTTTCTTGTTGGCCCCCCAAGCTTCTGACCAATTCTCCTTCTCCTGAGCGAGCTGGGCGGCGAGGCACGAGGTCACACGGCCGTCGTCGGTCGGCAGCAGGTCTTGCTTTCGAGCATCCGCTGCCTTAGTGTAGGCGTGAGCCCACTTCGCTCCACCTGCCAGCGCCTCAGTGCACCAATCCTTCCACTTGGCCGAACGATCGGCCCTCTCTCTAGAAAGACGTTCTATCGCCAAATGATCGGCCAGAGCTTTCAACGCGGCTAAGGCTTGGGCAGGCAGGACCGACTCTATCTCCAAGGGGTTCCAGAGAGGAATCAGCACGGCCTCCAAGGCCCCACACCAAAACTCACGGCCTCCAGCAAAGTGGTACTTGAACATACCACCAGCTTTCGAAACCTTATAACTCGAACGAACAAGATTATCATAATACTGCCTATGCGTGTGATACTTCTCTTGCTCCACAAAAGCCAAAAGCTCTGCGCAGCGCTGCGACAACCACTTCAAAGCACGGCACGGGCTTCTCGACGGGGAGCGCTTGGTGCAGAGGAGCTCGACCATGGGAACCTCTACTGTCTGATAGGGGAGTCCTCCAGCCCGACCTTCTGGAAAACTCTGAAGCGTGTTCCGAAGTTCCCCCCAGGACTGCTCGCACCACCTCTCATACTGCCCATCCAATCCTTGTTGGAGCCTATCCCGCTCATCATCCCTAGGAAGCCTGAAACCCCCATCCTTCTCGAACGGCAAGATGAGGTCCTCAAGAGTCTCCAGGATGCTGTCATAACTCGGGGCCTGAGGGGCTGGACCTATGGGTAAATCCACTGGGAGCTTCTGATACTTCAATAGCCTCTGGATCATGATGGTGTCCACCCCCTGCTTAAACCTCAGAGTGACAGGTCGGTGCGGGAATAAATCTGACTGCATATCGGCCTTCGCCGACTCAACGCCAGCAAGCAAGTTCTTGCTGATCAAAAAGTAGTCGTGGCATCTACCTGGCGTGCTGGACAAGCACGTCTGACTGGGATTCGGAATGACAAGCTGCCCGTTCAACCTATGCGGCGAAAACCCTTCTCTGAACAGATGAGGCTCTAAATTGTGGTCCCCGCCAGAGATGCAAGGTACATTGCGCCTGATGATATCATTTCCCAAGGCAACCGCTAGTCGCACATTCTGCTCCCCCAGACCGATCCCATCTTTCCAATAGTTACAATAAATCGAGACCACTCCCAAGGACTTGCTTCTGAAGTAGCAATGGAGGATTCGGGCCTCAACCAGGGCCCCAGGCTCTGAAGGGGTTGCCACACATCCAGATGAGCCCTGGCCAAAATACAAACTCCAGCGCTTTTCCCACCTCGTTGGGTGACTTCGCAGGGAGCCCAAAAACTTGTCCACCCTTGCTTTCGTAGACGCCCCTTGGCTTCTAGCAGGGGCTGACCATGTAGTTTATGTTCTTGAACGATTTCTATATGGGCAGATGTGCCCATCACGAAGGCGGCCGCGCTGGTCCAGGAGTTGGCATTCACTGTCTGGACTAAGAGCTGGCCGCCCTTCTCATACTCACACTGAGTGTTATCCGCCAGACGGGTCCAGGCCCGTGGCCGCAGCCTCCTCCTGGCCCTCCTGGCGCGCACGGCGCGCTGGGGGTGCATTGGCGAGCTCCGCCGCCTCTGCTGATCTGCGGCCCGCCAGGGCTGCCTGATCCATCTCAGCGTCCTCGCCGTTCTGCTCGTGCAACTCTGACAGCGCCATCTCCTGCTCCTCACCACCTCCTCTGGCAGCGGTAGCCGCCTGCGCCTCCTCGGCCGCTTCCTCATGCGGCGGCGGCGGAGGAGCTGGAATGCCCGCCTCTGCTCGCACGGCGCCTGCGAAGACCGCCATGTGCTCGTTCAGCGCCTGGCGCAGCGTCGGGTCGAGGTTGAGCGACAGGTAATTGAGGCCGTTCAAGTATCCTGCCAGATCATGTGCGGACTGCATGCCACTCACTGCCGCCATCATGGCCCCTTGTCCCCCCATCGTGGGCGTGATGAAAGGCGTCATAAGACCTGGCGGCGACATATATGGGTCGACAGCTGGACGCGCTGGAGCCGTCCGTTGAAGATGAATCACCTTCTCCTCGAGCTCCGACTGGGTCTCCTTCGCGCTCTGGATATCTGCTGCGGTGAGGGCCCTCTGCACATCCAAATCTGCCAACGTCTGTTCCTGCTTCACAACATATTGAGTCTGAGTCTCCAGCTGCTTTTGAGCTCTTATCAGACGAGAATTGTGCGCCTGGAGGAGCTGGCTCTCCGTCTTCTCAGAGTCCCTCTCCATCCTCATGCGCTCCATCAACGCTTCAGCTGCATCCTGTGCTGCCAGTACATCCTGCGAGGCAGCACTCGACCCGGCCTTGGCTCCGACACCCTTCATGATGTCAAGGGACTGTTGGAGCTGCGTGATATGCGGGCCGATCGGCTTCTGCTTGGCATCGGTCTTTGCCTTTTGCTGCTGAGCGGCTGGGCCAACATCTGATGTGCTCTCCCAATGCTTGCCGCACTGCCAACACCAAGCGTGACGCATGTTCACGAACGCGCTGCATCCAGCGCACTGCCACGAATAGTTAGACGACAAAGCGGGGGCAGCAGGGCTCTTGCCAACACTCGAGCTTGAGGGCGCATCAGCCTGGGGCTTGCCCTTCCCCTTGCTCTTGACTTGGCCCTTGCCCTTTCCGCCGCCCCCGCGACCTCCCATCACTGCACTGAGAAACAAAGGAGGTGCGATATCCTGCCCACGGCCCTGCTGTGGCCCAGGTCGGTGGTGTGGGCAGGTGTGGTAAGACTGCTGCGTCACCTTGGGCCCTGACCCCCTCCAGAGAAGAGGGGAAATGGCTTGAGCCAGGCTGGCTTGAGCCAAATGGCTACGGACCTCCTCCTCCTCCTCCTCCTCCTCCTCCTCCTCCTCCTCCTCCTCCTCCTCCTCGCGCCGCGAAAAAACACGAGGCTCCCAAGGCTTTCGGGCACGCTCGCGAGCGGCTCGCGAGCCGATGCCAAGAATCCAGCGATGTGCCCGAGGGGTCCGTTGCGCTCGGCGCAGGTCGGAGCAACGGCGCATCCGTCCACGATGGTGTTCCCTATTGTTCTATAGCCGAGGTCCCTCATGGAACTCCGCGGGCGGCCCCCTCGACCTCCCCTGAGGTCCTGGCGTTGATTTATTTGGGGGTGTTTGGTCGTCTAATTGGAGGTCCTGGCGTTGATTTAACTCGGGGTTGATTTAACTGGGCGTTGATTTAATTCGGGGTTGAGGTTCTGGCCGTTTTCGTCGGTCCGCGGCGGTTTTCCAGCCTCGGGGTGCATCCCAGCAGCTGCGCCTCGCCGAGGGCGTTCCTGGCATGCCCGGACTCCTCCCGATCCGGACAGCCGCCCGAGAGCCGAGCTACGGCCAGAAGACCAAGACCTGCTCGCGTCGTCACAAATCACGACGGGACGTTCTGTTGTCGTTGTCGGCCTCTGGGGGCCCGCGCTGGGCCCCAGGACCACCAAAAAAAACGTCTCGCGACCTCAGTCGGGCTTGAAGTCAAGGCGATCATTTGGGAGGGGGGGGGGGCGGGAGAAACGTGGACCTCTCATGCCTTTTTGGGATCCCAGGGGGCCTCTTCAGGGCCCTCTCGGGCACAAAAAGGGTGCGCCTTTCCTCCCCCCCCCCCTTTCGGCGGGCGCTAAGCACACACCCATACTGATGCTGGCCAGGACCATCCTGGACCCAGGAGGGGCCTGCAGGATGGGTGTGGGTGCAGGTGTATAGTTGGCGCCCTCCGACCCGTGGATCGCCCCCTCCCCCCTTCCATTACTAGAGGCCTCCTAGTTGGGGTCGGAGTAGAGGTGGTCGGGAGATCGCGCCACATCGTCGATGCATCGGCGATGCAGCGGCGATGCGCCGGCAACGTCTGTGATGCACTGGCGACGTCGGCGTGCAGAAACTCGGGCTCCAGACCGAGCCGCATCGCCGATGCACCGGCAACGCGGCGCGATCCTCCGACCCCATCGACTCCGACCCCGTCCAGGAGGCCTCGAGAGTAGGTGCACATAGCTGGCGGGCGCCGTCCGACCCGTGGATCGCCCCCCCCCCCCCCCCCCACCAATACTGCTCTCGGGGATCTTCTGACCCGGGTCAATCCAGACCCGGGTCAATCAGGCCTGCAAAATCCTGCAAAATCCTGTACCCAAACCCGGGTCAATGCGAAGGATCCTGCAGGATCCTGCACCCAAACCCGGGCCAATGCGACCCTGGCGCTGCAGGATCCTGCAAGATCCGGCGCTCTGGCTGACCCCCGTCTGCACTGACCCCCGTCTCGAGGCTCCCGATGCTCGACGCCCGACTCACGCCGGCCCCGGGGCAAAGGTCGGGCCTTCGGGGGACGCTGCGCGGCACGGCCGGGCCACCGCGCGGCCTGCAAGATGCGCTCCCTGGCCCAGGGAGCGCCCCCCGCTTCTCGCGCCCCGGGGCCGGGCGGACGGGCCCCAGAGAGCCCGAACCTCGAACGAAACAGAACGAAACGGGAAGCGCCGGGATGGAAGCCCGGACGGGATCGCGTCAGCACCGGAAAGCGGGACGGAAAATCCTCGTCGCGCTCGGCCTCTTGAAACCCTCGACGGGCCCTCTGGGGGCTGTCCAAAGATGACGCAGGCTGAGGAACCGGTCCGGTGGAAGGAGGGTCGGGGCCTCCCAGGGCCGCGCATCGCGCAAAGCAGGACGTCGCAGGTCTGGGGTCGGGTCGTGTCCCGGGCGGCCGTGCGGGCCACGGCTCGGGCCTCTGGCGGCCGTGCGGGGCGACGCGGGCACTCCCGGGGCGGTTTCTCGGCGAGGCGCAGCCGCTGGAGCGCTGCTTTGGGCTGCGCTGATGCACGGCTGGCGGTCGCTGGCGCGTCTGCAAGGCCGGCGGGGCGCGCCGCGCCAAGGCACACGATCGTGGGGGGGGGGGGGGAGGGGAGGAGGCACGGAGGAGGAGGAGGTAGGATAGTGAGGAGGAGGGCGTAGGAGGAGGAGTGAAGGAGGGGAGGAGGAGGAGGGAGGAGGGAGGGGACAGGAGGCGGGCGGCCGCCGAGGCAGGAGCGCATCCCGAGGCAAAGCGCGTGGGAGCGCGCGCGAAAGCCCTGGGCGCGAGCGCCGCCCTGGGCCCCTGGCAGGCGCCGGGCCTTCCAGCCGCCCCTGCCCCCGCCGCACGGCCCGGGCCCCCTGCCGGGCGCGCCGCCGAGGTGGCCACCCTTCGAGTAGGGGATCGACTACATAATTGATTTACCCCAAAATTGATTCTCCATCAAATCTACGACGAAGACCTCCAATGTTCAGCAATCTACTGAGACTTCTGCAAAGTTTCTCAGATTCGACGAGAAAACCAATTTTGGGGTAAAT
>CAUYUJ010022710.1:24310-39310 GCA_963575745.1 Prorocentrum cordatum
CCGCCTCCGCCTCCGCCTCCCTCATCCGCCTCCGCCTCCGCCTCCGCCTCCTCCTCCTCCTCCTTCTACTCGCCCTCGTCCTCCTCCTCCTCCTCCTCCTCCTCCTCCTCCTCCTCCTCCTCCTTCTCCTCCTCGCCCGCCACGTGCGCAAGCCAACATAGCAACAGTCGTGCAATATGGACTGGCGTAGTAGGCGAAGCGACTGATTTTCGATGCTGCACTTGCACGGTGGCAGCGTTGGCCAAGGACGGCTGGATATGTTCACTGACGAGCGAGAGAAATCGAGAGAGAGAGAGAGGGAGAGAGAAACAAAAATAAGAAAGACACCAAACAAACAAACAAACAAACAAACAAACAAGCAAACAAACAAACAAATACAAACAAACAAATAAGCAAAAAAACTGGCGCCGAGACACAGGCACAGGGATCCGATGTCTTGCTCTGTTCAGCGCAGACCCTTTTCCGAGGGCCAGCTGCTTTTCTCATGAGTCGTTTCTTAACCGCCCTGGGCCGGGTGAGGTGCTGCGCTTTCAATACGTGGGAAGCCCGGGGGGAGAGGAGGCGTCCTGGCGCCGCGGCGTCCTCCTGCCGCGGACCGCTGGCCCTGCCGCGCCCCGCCCGCGAGCTGCGAGAGGGGGGCGGGGGGCCGGCTCCCGACCTCGGAGCCCTCGCCCTCTGCCGGCAGGGGCGCTGCCCGACTGGGGCGGCAAGCGGCGCTGCCCCCCGGCCAAAATCCGATCAAGCCCCGGACCCTGGCCGGGGCCCCTGCCGGGGGCCGTCCTGTGCAGCGTCATCCCGGCCCAGACGTGCTGGCGTCACGACAGGAAGCTTTTCGCTGCCCGTCGGCCTCTCGGGGGCCCCCGCCGGGCCCCGGGGCCGTCACAGAACGAGTCGGGTTTGAAAGACCAGCCCTGGGGGAAGGGTCGGGCCTTCCGGGGGCCCCGCACTGGGAAAAGAAAGGCACCAGGCCTGCGTCTGTAGGGAGCCGCGTCCAGCCGGGGCGACAGGCAGACCTTCCAAGGCGCCCCCGCAGACCGCAGACCTCGCCACCGACAGAAGCGGCAGCATCATCAGCAGGCAGGAGCGGTGGGGGGCGTCGGCGGTGGCAGCAAGGGCAGCATCGGGCGCGGAGGCGATGTGTCCGGGACCTGCGGGGTGAGCTCTGATGGGCTGCTGCTCCCATCTCTTGGAGGGCGCTGGGGGGCAGCGTCGTTGCCATGGCCAGATCCCAATACGCTCGGTCGGCGCGGTTGATCTGTCAAGAGCAACCCTTACGACCCCCATTCGCACGAAGCGGTGCGGGAGCTGAAGGGGGGCAGCCAGGGACGCCGTCCTCGGTTCGCAGATCCTTCATGTGCATCTGCTCGACGCACTTGTGGGCGTCCTCTCGGCGGCGCGCAAGGACGATGGGAGGGGGCAAGGGGGCGCGCTCGACCTCCGGGAGGCTCGGAGGCTCCAGCCCAAGGACTTGTGGATGCTGCTCGCCCCCTGCTTTGGGGGCTTCCTGCAGGCATCTCGCCGCCACGGCTCCACCCAGCCCGCAAAACTTGCCAGGATGGACCACGGGATGGGTTCGGGAACCCGCTTCGAACGGTATTGTGGCCGGGGTGCGAGGGAGGCGCCCCCCCCCGAGATGGCAGAGGGGGCCTCTCAGAGGACCCACCCCCCACTGCCTGCCGAGAAGCCTTCTGGAGAGCATCTTGGCCCCGCTGGGGCTCAGAGGCACAGACAACCACAGCTGCAGTAAGCACATCAAGCCTGAGCTGTCGCAGATCCGCGCGGATGGCTGGATCGGGGACCGCATGCGAACCCTAACCCTACCCCACACGATTGCTGAGGGGGTGGCTGGGGTTCACTTCGCTCGGGAGCTGCCGAGCGAGGTGAACCCCGCCCTCCCCTTGAGAAATCGTGTGGGGTAGGGGTAGGGTTCGCCTGTTGCCCCCTGCTGGAGTCGGCGCTCGACCATGCGCCCCGCACCCCTTCTCTGGGGCGCGGAGCGCGCCGGGGGCGGCGCGCCAGGGGCGAGGGGGGGGGAGGAGGGTCCAGCGCCGACCAAACGATCCGCGCGGACCTCCGAGCGTGTGTCATGATGCAGCTGTTCGTCCTCCTCGATTCGCAGAGGCCGCAGGCCCTTCCGAGATATGCCCTGCCTTCTCAGAAGGCCCCCCACCCCTCGGGGGTTGCCAAAGGTGCCCTGGCCCAAGGTGCCCCCGGCTTTTCGCTCCACTCTGGAGCCCCTCGGGCCCCGTGGGCCTCGTGAGGGGTGCTCGGGAGGCCGTGGGGGCCTCCTGGGAACTCCTGGGGGCACCTTGGGCCAGGGGCACTTCGCGCAACTCTCGAACCCCTCGGTCCCGCCGCGCGGCCTACACGCTGCGTAAGACAGCGAACCTAGCCAACCCGGCCCCCAGTGCCTCGAGAGCTGCGCCGCGACCCCCGCGGCCACGAGAGAACCCCCCCGGGGAGGCCCGAGTGGAGGACAATGGCCGACAACATAATGCGTGAGGTCGAGCCCCCTTCGTTCGCGCGCGCGCAAACATGGATTAGCGATCCATGGATTTGGCGCGCGGTCGCCAAATCCATGGATCGGGGGGGGGGGGCCAACCCAAAATGCGGCCGGTGCCCGCCTCGCTCGGCAGCGGAAACCCGCGATTTCCTCTGGGAACGGGCCCCGTCGCGAATCCGAGCCCCCTTGATCCATGTCTGCGATCGCCCGAGAAACGACATGGGGAGGTGGGCTCAGGGGGGAACCCATCGACCCCGAATGGCCCATCGTCGTCGGTGAGGGCACGAGATAGCCCACCCCGCCCGGGGACGTGCCGCCATTGAGTATCGTCAGCCGATCCCCATCCCCAGCGGCGTGGCCTGGGCCCCACTGGCCGATGTATCCCCCTAGATGGGTGTGTATAGATAGATACACATATGCACATATATATATATATATATACACACACAAACACACATATATATACACAAACATATATATATATATATATATATATAGATAGATAGATAGATATAGGTCGTTCCCTGCGGGCTTCGAGGGATGTATCCCACATTGGGGTGGTAATGTGGTGGGGGTCTCGAAGGGGACGGGGATGGGGATGGGGATGGGGATTGGTTAAACGATGCCGAGCCACCTCGAGGTCCTATCGCCGATCCATCGGCGACGCATCGCCGATGCCATCTCGATGGCCCCCTTCGAGCGGGTCCCCCCCTGACGCTTCCCCTCACTCCGGAGGGGAGAAGGTACACGGACACGAATCATCGGAAAATGGGGGGAATCCGAGGATTTGGGTCTGTACATTTGTGCGTCCCCACTTCACTCACGAAGGAGGCTCGACCTCTGGGAGGTCCGACCTCACACGTCATGGAATCGGCGATGCGTCGCCGATGGCTCGGCGACAGGATCTCGAGATAGCGAAACCGCACGTTCCTGGGTGGGGTGGGCATCAGGCCCCTGTTGGCGATGCTGGGCGAGTGGGGGTCGATACCTTCCCCCGTGAGCCTACCTCTCCTGTCGTTTCCCCTTGATTTTCAAACAATCGCTCGGCTCTCCAGCGGGCGTTTGGGACGATCCGGGCACCCCGGGCACGCCCCCGGCGAGGCGCAGCTGCTGCAGAGCACCCCGAGGCTGGAAAACCGCCGAAACCCGGCAAAAAACGCCCGATAATCCTCGACCCTGCTAACGCATCGCCTGACTTCGTCCCACCCCCCCTCTGCGCACGGCGCTGGTCCTCGGTCGACTCGAAGTCCACGAAGGCCATCCGCCTGCCCATCTTGTCCGTCCTGACAGCGCTGGCCTTGATGGGGCCGAACTGGCTCGCCTCCGCCACGATCTTCTCCTCTGGGGGCGCACGCCCATGTCTGCACGGCTTCCCCCGGGGCCGTAGGCGACCCGAGGAGGAGGAGGCGGAGGAGGAGGAGGAGGAAGAGGAGGAGGAGGAGGAGGAAAAGGGGGAGGAGGAGAAGGGAGGAGGAGGAGGAGGAGGAGGAGGAAAGGGAGGAGGAGGAGGAGGAGGAGGAGGGAGGAGGAGAGGAGGAGGAGGAGGAGGAGAGAGAAGGAGGAGGAGAACGGTTTGCCTAAGCCCTTCGGAGAAACCCTCCACCCATGTCCCCCATTCGAGGCCTTCGGGGTCCCCTCCTCCACTCCTCCCCGCCCTCGAGGACGGGCGAGGGTCGAGCTTCGAGGATCCCGGCTCGAAGATCGGAGAGAACGCGTTTCACGGGCGCTTGCCGTGGGAAAATTCGGCGGCGCGTTTCGAACTGGGGGGGGCCCCCCCCTCAACACTCGGCGCCGTCGATCAAAATCAGGGGGACTCCCCTCCCCCCAAACCCCCCCCTCCCGAACTCCCCCCCTTCGGCGCCGGCGCTGGCGGCGCTGGCGCTGGCGGCCGCCAGCAGCGCCGACGGCGGGGACGCAGCGACGATGACCAGAGGCAGCCCACGGGGGAGGGACCTAAAAACCCCCCGCCCCACCCCCGCCTGGCGCTGGCGACGGCGGGGACGCAGCGACGATTACCACCACCACCACCACCACCACCACCACCACCACCACTGCTACCACCACCACCACCGCCTCAACCCACCACCACTACCACCAACCCACCACACAACCACCACTACCACCACCACCACCACAGCCACCACCACCACCACAACCATCACCAACCACAACTCACCATCACCACCACCACCACAAAAACCCACCACCACTACAAGCACCACCACAATTTTCTACCACACCACCACCACCACCGCCATAACCACCACCACTACCAGCAGCACAAACCACCACCATCACCACTACAAACCACCACACCACCACCACCACGGCCACCACCACCACCACCACCACCACCACCTCCACAAACCACCGCCACCACCACAACCCACCACCACCACCACTACAAACCAAAACCACACCACCACCAAACCGCCACCAAACAACCACCACAACCCACCACCACTTCCACCACCACCACAAACCACCACCACACCACCACCAAACAACCACCACCACCACCACCACCCCGACCACAACCACCACAACCATCACAAACGACCACTCCACCACCACCACAACCACCACCATCGCCACCACCACCACCACAACCCACCACCATCACCACCGTCTTCCTCTTCGACGCTCCCCGCCGCTGCCGCCCGCCGCCGCAGGCGCCGGCGCCGGCCCAGAAAAGGAAATCGTCGTCCCCGCCGCCGCCGCCAGCCGCCGCCGACGCAGGCGCAGACTCAAGGAAAGGGAGAGAGGAGAAGTAGGCGAGGGGGGGGAGGGGGTTCGACACCCCCCCCACTTCCGTCACGGGAAAAGGCGGGCGGGGGAGTTCGAGCTCGCCCCCCCTCAATCCAGGGGGGGGTGTCCAGTTCCACCCCCCACCCCCCCTCCAAGCGACCACGGAACGCGCTCTTTCGAAGATCGGCGGCTTCGGGTGTGTTCCCAGGCGCTCCTGGGCCTCCTAGTCGACGCGGCCGGATGCGCCTCGAAGTCCTGGTCCGAGCGCAGCACAGGAGAGGTCCAGGGGCAGGCTCTCAGACCACAGGCCCGAGCCCCCCTCGCGTCGCGAAGAAAGCACGACGCGATGTTTCTTCACGTGTTCGGCCTCCAGGCGGGGCCACGGGGCCTGTGGGCCGTCGAACATCTGCTCGGAACAAGAGGCCAGTCCCTGGGGAACGGGTCGAGACCTCAGCGGGCCCACTGCGAAAGAGACACAACGTCGGGGGTCTGAGGACTCACTGGCAATGAGATTTGCCCCCGCAAAGGCGTCGATGCCTCTCCCAAGGGTCTCCCTCCTCCTCTTTCTCATCCTGTTCGCCGAACAAGTCAGTAGCTGCGATGAGCTCCTCCGCCTGTGCGAGTCCCCCACCAGAACGGAGCGATATACCTTGCACGCCTGGCAAAAGGATGGGAAGGCCCCGGCAACAATGAGGCGGCCAATCAGATCAACATCCGGAAGTGTGGCGGATTCGCGCGCAGAGCGTCGCCTGATCTTGAAGTCGCAAGGTCATCGGACCAACGGCGTGCTAGATCCCCCAAGCGGGTAATATCAACTACGGCAGGTTCGCGCCGCGACGACTCTGGCGGTGGCAGCTGACACCGCACGAACAAGTTAACCTTGAACGATCACGTTCAACCTCGAACGCCCGCGGCGGGGTCACCGCCGCGTCAGCACGACACGAACATACCGTCGTGTTGTAGAATTAGTTTCCAGAGAGCGGGCGAAAGCGCGCCAAGAGCGCAGATCAGCGCGCATCAGGCATCATGCTGGCGCCAAGAGCACGGATCAATGTTCTGCGGCAACACATTGGAAGCCTCCCATGCCATCTGGTTGGCCCTTGTGAATCGACGCTGGTCGGCGCTCATCGACGTTAGATCGCAGCTGACCGACGCCAGCCGACGCCAAGTCGGCGCTGTCTCGTCGATCACCAGACGCTAATTGACGCGGATGCGCTCCAGAGACGAAGTTACGAGGGGATGCAAAGGCTCCCATGACTTGCTGCCGACTTGATGCGTATCAGGCCTCATGCTGGCCCCCAGACGGCCCCGAGGCGGCCCAGGACGGTCCGAGCTAGCCGCACGATCACCAAGACGGTACAAAAAAGGCTGAACAGCCTTTTTTCCTCTCTGAGGCTGGCATTATCGCCCAGTCTTTACACTGAAACAGCGCGCGTGTTTCGCCTCTGCGGCCCACATGGGACTCTCGGGCCCCAAGGTGGAGCCAAGAGGGCCCCTACGAGAGGAGGCCCCAAGACACACCAAGAGGTCTTCCAGACTGCTCCAAGAGAGCCCCCGAGCTGGCCCAAGAACGGTCCAGGAACGCGGGCCCCAGGCCGTAATATGGCCCAGGGATGAACCCAAGACGCCCCCAAACGCAACAAGACGGGGGGATGATGTCCCTGACATGGCCCTCAATAACCTCAAACAGCCGAAGTCACTGTTCAGGCACCTAAAGTAGTTGGTCGAACATGCGTCCCTCGGTGGCCCCCAGAATTGGCCAGATGGCCCATTACAGAAACCCTGAACCCAACAATGTTATCATCTCTTGGGATGTCGACTTTTGCATCCGCCAGCTTGCGCCGAGCTCCCGCCAGCTTCCGCCGGCGGAGCCGCCGCCGTTTTACTACCGCCGCCTTCCGCCGACCTTCCGCCGCGGAAGAGATGGAAGTCCCTTTCCTCCAAGGCAAAGCCCTTCTTTGGAGCGCCCCAGACGTACTGTTGCTGGCCTTCCCGCCATGGCAGGCTCCAATGGGCGCCTCGGCCCCCGAAGTGGCCCCACGAGAACCCCCAAGGAGAGCGCTGCGAGAGAGCCCCGGCACGCCCCAGCAGGGCACCCAGCGAGCTACGAGAGGTCCCCAAGGCTATCGAAGAACTTAGGCCAGTGGAGGCCGAGCCAGGAGTTTACCCCAAGGTTGGCCCAAAAAGCCCCGATATGGCAAGATGGCCCAGACGGCTCAATCTGGTCCAAGACAGCAAAATGTAACCCTGGATGGCCGAATAACCTCTCCTCGGAGACTCCCAAGACGCCAACACACTTGAACACACACTGAGTGCACGACGATCATCGCCAGGAAAACCCACGAGCGGCCCAAGAGCGGCGACCAACTGGTGTCAGGCTCAGAATTACCACAACAAGTTCCAAGCCGACCCCAAGAGGCCCCAAGATAGCTTGAATGCGGCCCAGTGTTGTCCAAGACACCACCCAAGAGGCCCCCCAAGAGATCCCAAGAGATCCGACGAAGCGCCCAAGACGCCCGCAGGAACACACCTGAGGCCTCCCAGCCCCGAGTCATACAGGATGCTCCGACAGCCCACGAAAGGGTTTGAATCAATTGTCGACTCGTGACTGCTGGGCTTCGCTGCCGAAACTTCGGCGGTAACATTTCCGTTGCACTCAGTATACCGAGCGACTGCTGCTCCCAAACGCGAGCCTCACACGACAGCGTGGGAGAGCACTACATCCCGACGATTTCAAAAGGCCAACGAGCACACAAGCAAATGGGGAGGAATCTAGACACCTCTGGCCGGCGGAATGCGAGGACCAATTGAAGCTGCGTGTGTTGACATCTCTGCGCTTGCGTGCAGACTTGCCCTCCTGTGTGCCTTCTTCTCCTCGTCGTCCTCGTCCTCGTCCCCTCTTCCGCAAAAGGTGAAGGGAGGGAAGGGCAGGAAACGGGGGCCTAGAAGGAGCGGCGGGGCAGGAGATCTCGCTGCCACAAACGGGCTCGGCTGCCCCAAAAATCCTCGTCCCAGTCGTCGGGGAAGCCCTTGATGTAGAGGTTCGTGTAGTTGTCCTCCTTCTGCGGGCGCCTCACCGAGCGGCAAATCGCGCCTCCGATCCCTGCCCCGAGATCGGCGATCAAGAGGGACAGGCGAAGGCAGGAGGCCGAGGAGGAGCCGGCGAGGGACGGAGGCAGGACTGCGCCGCACCGAAACACCGCTGTTGCCCACAGGCTCGCGGACGGCAAAACCCTGTCCAGGAGGGGGCGGTGGCGGAGGGAGGAGAGAGCGGGGGGAGGGAGGAGAAGGGCCTTTCCCCTCTCCCTCCCCCACCCAGCAGGGTGCTGGCCCTCCTGTCTCCTTGCCAAGGGGGCGTGGAGTCGTCCCCTGGGGTCGCGGGCGAGGCCATCGGTCATGGGCCGGCCTGCCAATTCGCTCTGCAGTCGACGATGCTGTGGAGGGCCCATCTGCTTCACAGGCTCCAGAGTCACAATCGCAAGGTGTGGCAACCCCGTCGTTGTCAAGTCGCTCTGCAATCCATGATGCTGTGGAAGGCCCATCTGCTTCGAGGGCTCCAGAGACACAATCGCCAGGCGTGGCAACCCCTTCTTTGTCAAAACGCTCTGCAATCCATGATGCTGTGGAAGGCCCATCTGCTTCGAGGGCTCCAGAGACACGATCGCCAGGCGTGGCAACCCCTTCTTTGTCAGATCGCTCTGCAGTCCATGATGCCGTGGAGGGCCCACCTGCTACGCGAGCTCCAGGAATCACAACCGCAAAAGCGTTGCAACCTCTGTTCCGTCTTTCCACATCCCCGCGGCTACGTGGGAACGTATTCGGCGTGAGGTGGGAGTTGTGTCAGGCCCTCCGTCCCTCGATTATCGTTGCTCTGCGCTTCTTCCCTCCGTAGCCATTCGGCTCCAACCCAAGCAGCCTTCCACAGCTTCAGGCCTCTATGCCAGTTGGGCCTCGGCCGTCGAATGCACCATAGGCAGTCATCAGGACATCCATGTCCCATCAAGCCCCAGCCGAACAACTGGAATCAACTTCGTTCGGCAAGAACTGTGGATGCTAAAGAAGAGCCGTACCGCGACATTGCGGGATCGGATCAACTGCTGGTGGACCCAACCCCATACTCTCCATCACTCTGTGACACATCATCGTAGGCGTGGTAACGGTCAAGCTCAGCAGTCACAGTACCTCCTAGCAGTGCAGCGCGACTTGGACACCCGTCGTGAACGCGTTCATACGGTACTACTTCCAGGCAAACATCTGGAGTGGCATGGATGGTTGCCCTCATTTTAATATCTAGCCGATTGCACGTCCTTCAGGCTCGAAGGTCTTGTCGACGTGCGATCCAGCCATCCCTCGGAGAGTTCAAGGATATCGCATCGGACATGACCTTGTTGGGCAAGTTACATCGGTCGCCCAACCCTTTCGCCTTTGGTGGGTCTTGAGAATGACAATCAGGGCCAGGTCTTATGCCACCGACGCAACATCATGGATGCCAAGGCCCTTAAGGCCAAGGCTTGACACAACAAGTGGGCGCCCACGCCTTTGCAGGAGAAGCCAGTGCTCAGAGTATTCAGCACGGTGCAAAAAGCGGCCGTTGACGACCCTCTCTCTTCCATCTCTATCGCAAACATCCGCGCTGCCCTGCGGAAAGAAGATGAAATCTTCCACCGGCATGGGAGTCGAATTCCTGTCACCGGTGGACTTGGAGCGGCTTCCTGACGCGGCTCTTGGGGAGCTAGCTCTGGTGTTCGAGGCGCGCGAGCATTTTCACTGCAAAAACCCATCAACAACAATCCCCGCCCCGATTGTGTGTCGAATCCGCTTCCCCCCAGGGGAGCTACAACCGCTCCCATTGAAGAGTCGGTGCCACCCCCTGGCAACCAGCGCGGTCAGAGGCTCGAATCGCTGTGAAACTCCATAGCAGCAGCGGTCGAAAAAGGCAGGCTGGGCAAGCGTCACTACATTCAGGGAGGAGGGAGAGGAGTAGGAGAGGGAGGCAGGAGGAAGGAAGAGGACGACGAGGAGTGAGAAACATCAGGGACCAGCATCAAATCGAGGAAATGCCGTTACACCCGAAATTGACCTTCTGTCTGTCGCAGGCGTCGGTCAGCACGGGCCAACCGATACGAAGTCCCACGTGAAACGTATCTGCCAGATCGAGCCAGTGCTGCGTTCAAAACTCGATGGTCCCAGCGGTCCATCCAAAAGGCAAACAGACCATCAGACAGACCATGAGACGGAGCCTGGCGATCGGCGGTGGAGCATCTAGAAGGGATGTCGGTGGCTCACCGCATCAAGCATGTGCGGGGGCCTGTGCCAGCAGTTTGTATGCATCTGTTTGAGGCGGGGTGGTCGGCGCCATCTGCCGCAGGATGGGCAGTCCCGCCGTCACATGAGTTCATTGGAGATAAATGGCGCTTTGATGGCCACATGTGCACGGGAGTGGAGGCGATCGGTTCTCATTATGGCCTTCTCAAAGATGTGTCAGCCCTGCTTCAGCTAAGGTATTGGCGACAGGCTGATCTCGGGGAGACGCAAGACTCGGGTTCGGGGGACTCAATTTGGCCTGGCGAGGTGTTCAAGAACATGACGAGACCCAGTCTGAAAGTTGACGCGAGCTCCCACTGCAAACATCCCACGAAAACTAGGCAATCAAAATCCAGGGCGAGCTTGTCAAAAAGCGTCGGCCAACCTGAGACCTGGCAAACCCGCATCTCACTTTTCCCCGATGATCAGCACAACTGTGGAGAGGGCCTTCAAGGTGGGTCCGACGTGGAGCCATATCGTACAGTGCTGCAGCAGCTCGATGTGGTGCCTCAAGCTGGGCATCGTCTGGGCGAAGCCATGCTATCGGTAATGGCCGGAGGCACTGGGCCCAGGGCTCTCGCAAGAGAGCGGAGCTGCCATGTTCTGCAGGATCAGAGCTGTGGCCTCGGTACTTGGGAGGCACCTGAGACATCGCATCGCTCCACGGCAGCGGGCTCTGCAGTGAAAAAATTGTGGCAAGGAGGCCCATACTCGGTCCCCAAGGATATGGTCCACCACGCCACGGTGCAGTCAGAAGCTGGACTGGACTTCTGGCTAAGAGGCTTGCTTCCTGAGACTTGGATTTCTGTGTCACACCCACTGCTGGAGGGGTCTTGAGCCACTACTGCACTACTGCGGTTCATCAGGTAGGCCCTGGCTGTTGGAGGGGGGGGGCGAGCAGTTTCCCCTCCTCATTGTCCGAGACGCCAGTGGTGGAAAGGACATCTCCATCACCAACTTCGGAAGAGTAGGCTTTGCAGTTCGGCTCTTTCATGATTTGGAACCCTCGCTCTTGGAGGATCCATCAGTGGCCCTTTGAGCGGGAGTCGGCAAGAGGTTCCCCGTGGCGAGCTGCATGCGTTCGTGTCGTGCCCGTCTGCTGGGCGACTCGAGGGTTCATTGTCCACGTGGCAGATTGCGCATCGGTTGTCTCGGGATGGCACCGTGCATCGGTTGTGCATCGACATCATTATCTCGGCGGGATTGCGCGTGTAATGCAACTTAAGGTCTTGCGTGCTGCCAGGAAGCGTAGATGCTGCCATGTATAATCGTGCCCTCCTGTGTGAGTCGTCACGTGACGTAGGCACAACCTGACTTCGCCACACGACGGGTTCGGAAACCCTGAACCCTAAAAGGTTGTCATCTCTTGGAAGGTAACGTTTTACTTCGGCCGGTTTCCGCCAGCCTTCCGCCGGCTTCCGCCGGCGGAGGCCGCCTCGGTGCACTTCCGCCGCCTTCCGCTGAGGCAACGATGGCGACCCCGTCGACCCCCGAAGGCGAAGCCCCTTCCGGGATGCCTCATACGATCCGAGCCATACTCATGCGCCCCCCCCGCCCGCCCGCAGGAAGGTGGGAGCGGAGGAACTCTCGGGAGGGACGGGGGAGAGAACGCTGAGCCCGGCGCTCTTCCCGCTTGACGAAGCGGCTCACCTGCCGGAAGCCGGCCGCCGCACCCATCCCCACCCACCGGCATACCCCGTGCAGGTACATCCGCCGACCATGCTGCCTTTTCGATGCGCGCGGCCCGACCCCTTCCCCAGCAGGCTCTCCGCCCAAGATCTGTCGTGGGCAGCCCCGGGGCCCGACAACGACGCATCGTCGGAGATCCTGGGGACCCTGGGCCCACGACGGGCGCGCGGAGCCCCCTGGCCTAGCTCGGCAGCGAGCGAAGGGGGGGGGAACGAGAAGGGACGGGCCTTCTCGGAAGGCCCAGAAGCCCCCAAGGCCTTCTGAGAAGTTCCCTGAGCCTTCCCCGGAGACGCCGACGGCCTCTCCGAAGGGGCGTGAGGGCCTCTGAGGAGCCCCGCCGCCTTCTGAGGAGGCCTCCGCCTTCTCGCTCCCCCCCCCCTGGCACGCCGGGGTCCAGACCCCTGGGGGGCCTCGCTCTCGAAAAACAGCGGCGTCGGATGCCTGGCCCCTGCTCTCGGAGGAGGGCTGGTCGAGACAAGGACGGCCCCCCTGTAGGCTTTTTGGGTCCTCTTTGGACCCCCTGGGAGGCCTCTCGCCGCGGACTCCCTGGGGAAACCGCACGATACCGATACCGCTGCTCCCCGGGCCTCTCCTGGGGCGCCTTTTGACCAGGGCCGCGCGGCGAATCCAGCGGTGGCGACGAGGGCCGCCCAGGAGGCCCCCAAAACGGGGAAAACGAGGGAAGGGTAGAGGTATGGGCACCGCTCCCTCCCCCGACTCGCGAGGACGCGCGCGGCGGGACCCGCGCGCGAGCGGAGCGGCACCCCACGCGCGAAAAACCGCGCGCCGGAGGCCCGCGCGGAGGACTTCCGTGCGCACCCGGCCACGCACGGCGGCCCGACAGCGCCGGAAGCCGGCGCGGCCCCGCGCGCACGCGGCTCCCGCCCAGGCCTGCCACGGCACTCGAACTTTGATGGTCGTCCAACCTGCTTTGGCCTTGACCTCCAGGAAGAACTTAGGGGAACAAAGTGCCATAAACATTAAAAACTCGGAGGTCCGCGCGGATCCGAGAAATCCGAGAAATCCGCGCGGACCTCCGAGTTTTTATGTTTATGTCACTTTGTGTTCCCCTAGAATTTCGAGCACCAGGAAAGTGCCCAAACTCTATGGTTTTCACGCGTCGGGCCCTGGGAGACGCTCGTCCGACGCTGCTTCGAAACTTTTCCAGGTGCTCGAAATTGTTTCTGGGGTGTGGTCCTTAAGTACGATGGGAGCTAGCTACATAACAAGAAAAATAACAAACCACATGAACATAAACTTTTGGCGCTCTGCGCGGATTTCTTGGATTCGCGCCGGACACCCCTCCCTGGCGCGCGGAGCGCGCCAGGGGCCGAGCTGGAGGCGCCACCGGGGGGGGCCCAAGCGCGGATCCAAGAAATCCGCGCGGAGCGCTAAAAGTCTATGTCTATGTGTTGTTTTCTCTTCTTCGAATTACACGTTAGATGAGCAGGCACAGAAGGACCCCTAACCGTGTAGGAGGCGCCCTAATCAAGGAGGGTCAGGACCATCGGAGATAGGGGGGTTGTTCTGCAGGTGTATTGGGCCAAGCCGCCCATGCCCATGAGCCTTGATCCGAAGAAGGGGCCCTCAGTGAGGTCACGCCTTCAGTATTGGGATTAGGGGGTTCTGCTGTTCTCGATGCCTAGAGACATTTGTTTTAATTTTCGGCGGCGGCCCAGGTTATCTGGTGGGGTGTCGGGGACCTTCTGAACCGGGCCAATCCAGACCCAGGTCAGTCAGGCTTTGCAGAAACCGGCAAGATCCTGCGCCCAAGCCCGGGCCAACGCGAAGGATCCTGCAGGATCCTGCAGGATCCTGCACCCAAGCCCGGGCCCATGCGACCCTGGCCCTGCAGGATCGTGCAAGATCGGGCGCTCTGGCTGACCCCCGTTTGCATTGAGTCGGGCCTGTCCTTCAACAGGAGGTATATTCAAAAACAATCAAAAATAGTCTGGGAACTACTGTCTTGATTATTTTTTAACTATTTGGAAATCTGTTTTGACTATTTCTAATTTTTCCCCCAAAACCCCCCTTGAAAGGGACACGCCCGACTTAACGTTTGCATTGACCCCCGTGTCAAGGCTCCCGAGGGTGGGCGTGGGGCGAGGTGCCGGCCGATGGCTGACCCGCTTCGCGCCGGGCAGCCCAACGTCTGCCCGCGCGCACCATGTACAGCGTGCCGCCCTCGGACCTGCGCAACCGACTACACAGCCAACCCGTGCAGTAGGGATGCGGGACAAGGATGCAAGGGCCCTGGATGCCCATGTCGAAGCTTCCCGAGCGGGGCGCGGCCAACGGAAGTGGTCAAGGATGGACCGAAGAGGCAAGGATGCGAGGGTACCCTTGGGAAGGTCGCCCGTCCTTACTCAGCGGGTTGACTGTATCATTAGGTCGGGCATGTCCTTCGACAGGCGGAGTTTGGACGAAAGCTCCAAAACTCCAATAATACCCTAACATATTCCAAAAAATATCAAAACATTGGCCTTAGACTATGCTTTGACAATTCTTGAATATTCCTCCTGTGGAGAGATACCCTCGACTGAACAATATCAAGCTATCCAGGGGGAGGGGGGCAGCGGGCGTGCGGGCCCGATTGCCCGCGTTAATCACCAGACCCTTCAGAAGATGATCTTGGTGAGACGACGCCAGGACACAGGAACACGGAAAAGAGGCACCACCACCACCACCAGCAGGGACCCCCAGCGGGAGGAGCCAGCGGGGGTCTCCCTGGTCTCTCGCCCGAGACATCCCCTGTC